>JAPDFK010000010.1:0-349516 GCA_027569635.1 Lasiosphaeriaceae sp. G1095 | reverse complement strand
CCCCCCCCCACCCCCCCCCCCCCCCCCCCCCCCCCCCCCCCCCCCCCCCCCCCCCCCCCCCCCCCCCCCCCCCCCCCCCCCCCCCCCCCCCCCCCCCCCCCCCCCCCCCCCCCCCCCCCCCCCCCCCAAGTCAAGTTTGCACAACTGACAGAATGGCAGGGTATACCCTACCCAGCTAAGACTGTCTGATTTCAGGCGCAGTGAAGGTAGACTGGGTTGGATATTGGACGAGGCTTTTTCACGATTACGAGATATGAATTTGTATGATGTTATGTATAATTACTGATGGAATGAACATCAGTAACAAATAGCAAGAATAACTAGAAAATAATGATTAAAGATGAAAATAAAGAGCCATGCACACACACACACACACACACACACACACACACACAATAAACAAATAACCCCCAAAAAGCTCACCGGCCAACTCCGAGGGGGAGGTGGCCGGTATGAGGAGAAGGGGGCTTATGTACCGCGAGTTGATGAAGGTGCGGGCTACAAATTACGGTTGACTTAGATAATGGTTGGTCTATGATAGAATTCTTGCAAAATCTGAAACTAATATAGTACTTGTCGTACTCGAGGTACCTCTCTTGCTGCAAAGTGAGAGAGGATCGTTCCTCTTTTGCTCCACAGTACTCTTTGTTGTTTTTGTAATATCGCCATGGACCGTGTGTGCGGTCTTCCTCCCCCACCCCATGCAAGCACGAGCAGAGAGTAATTAGATGGAAAACAAAATATCGGCCAATATTCACGAGTGAGTCTAATTCATCGTATCATATGTTGTTGCCCACTCACACAGTTCTGCTGCGAATCGCTTGGGCAACTCACTCACAACGAGAAGTTGCGATTAACGGGTTTGGGATTGTAATTAAATATTATGATAGGGGTATAATTAGTGCATGTTATCTGAGGATGGAAAGTTGTTATATTGCAAGTACATGTTCTCCCCCTCCCCTCTGCCATTTCATATATGTATGGAGGAGGATATGGAGGGAGGCAGTTCAATTAATTAACACCCTGAGAATTGTAGATACCGGAGATACTTTGTTGTTGCAGCTTCATTATTATATCATGCACTAGTTACAAGATCACTAAGATTTTCTAAACATGGACTATGTAAGAATATAAGATGGTGCCATAAGCAGGCCGTTACAAATGTGGCCCGGTTGCCCAGTCATCCTGCACCGGCCAGAACCGAGGGGAAATGAAAGAGGCTAATTAATCATTAAAAGGACGGACAAAAAGGTCAAAACATTGTCTCGCAGATGCAGATCTATCCCATAGATAGGTTGAACATGAGTCAAAGCTCATCTGCAGGTGCTTGCTGCGACAGGGAGACGGGCTGGAATCTTGATAGAGGCCAGGCCATATTTAGCCGACTTTTCAACACTGTTGGACCCGACCAAACAACGAGGGACGGGTAAGCTTTGGAGGGTAAACAAAGTTTCGCGACAAAGATTTAAGACGAGGGAGGAGGAGATAAGAATGCTGTTTAGATACTTCAAAGACAATGGTCCATGTTGGGGTTGTTTTTGCGTGAAGAAGAACAATTATGGCCGCCCTTGATTTCGCCAATCGAGGCCATAGGTGTCACAGTAGAACATCTGGCGAAAAAGGTTGAAATGGAATTGCTCGGTATCATCATTGTGTACAATCTAGACAAGTATTATGCAAACAGACAGACCCAAGCGAAATGTCCAGGCGTGTTGCAGATTTGCTGCTGTTCTGCTGCTCAACGCAGCGCCAAGACCTCGAATATGCCGCTCATGGCGTCGGTAGGGGCCATCCCTGCTCGCTCAAATGTAAAGTGTGGAGTCCGTGTCGGTGACGGCTCGAGGAGTTCGAGGCCGGGAACTGGCGGTTCGGGCTCGAAATGGGAAAAAGGGGCGATGGACGCGCCCGCGGCGGGTGTAATGGGAGATGAGGTCGCGCTCGTCGAAGTCGAGACGGGGGTCTCGTAAAGGTATGCCAGGAGCAACTCGTTGAGCTCAGCGGTGGCGGTGGGCGAAAGAAACAAGGGGCGGCTGACTCTCTTGTACGAAGGTCCGGATCGAGACTGGTTTCTGGTGGGCTCGGTGGCTGTCTTGGGGCGCTCTGCTTCTGCAGGAGGCTCGGGAGGAGCGAGTGTGAGCGACGGAAGTCGAGGTCGGTCGTGGGTTGGGACTTGGAGGACTGGCGATCCCGTGAATCGAGGCGGCGTCGTCGTCGTCAAAGGTGACGAAGGAAACGAAGGAGTCGATGTCTTTGGGCGCAGACTTGGCTCGGGGGCAGACGAGATCCGCTTGCTGTGCCGTCGTTCCAGTTCGGCCTGCAGGGTCCTCACGGGCGACGACGAGCGGCCAAACTTGCGCCTCGGTTTAGGCGAGCCGGGCTCGAACAGGGCAATTGCCTTGGAGACGGGGACGTTGCTCGAGGTGGTGTGGTTCAAGTCGTCCAAAAGAAGGGAAATTTGGTTGTCTCCAAGATCTGCCAGCAGATCAAACACACGGTCGATCGAGGATCGCGATCGGTGGTGCGATTTGGTCGGCATTTTGGCAGCGGATGGATGGGCCAAAGAAAAAAGAAAAACGAAAGGACGAGACCAGGCTCAAGGCAAAAGAGTGCAATTGCAATTGGGAGTAGAGACAGGTTCAACTGCTCACGAAGAGCGTCATGGCGTTGCCGGGGCAGGGCGGAATGAATGGTTATTAGGGGGGAAAGATTGAAGAATGTCGAGAACCCAGGAATGCCCCAAGCTAAAAACGAGACGCGCTGCAACTGGCGCCAAGGCCCAACGCCCAGGAGGTATGTACATGTATGTACCTATCGGTGGGGGCAAACTCTCCACACTTTGCAGCCCAGGCAAGCAGCAGGGTATGACCAGGCGCCAGGGTGAGCTCCTCCCAGCAGGATGGAGCGCTGTAACACTAATCAGTAGCGCCAGTCACTTTCTGGGACGGCCTGTTGCGCTTGCTGCTTGCTTGCCCATGAGCAAACACAACGCAAAACGCAGCACTGTTTGGTGATTGGCTACCTGGATGGCTGCTTCTGAACTTGACTAGTATGATAAGTAGTATCGCCGCTTCCTCTCGCTTCCGTCGCGAAACTGCGCGCCGTTTTTTGCTAGACCGATTGTTATTTTTTGTTGTTGTTTTTTATTGTGCAACCTGCTAGCTCGTCCTCGAGAGTACAGACATCAGACATCGGACATCGGATGATGACGTCTGACGAGGTGAATATGATTACCCAAGGCTTGTAAAATACATGAAAGCTGCACCACCATCGCCAATCTCGAGGCTCTGATATGTAAATTACCGAAATAGGCGATCACTATTCACCACAATAGCAACAGCGCGCTCTGCAATCTCCTGTGGTGTCCCGTGACCTAGCCCAATCGGTGGATGAGGGGTCGGCGGTCAACCTGCGTACCTATATAAAATTTTCGCCTCCCTCCTTCCTCGCTTTCACCACACATGTCGAGTTTCACCAATCAACCTCAAACCTTCTTCTTGGCTGATAGTAAACCTCACATCAAGCTCACCACACCACCACTTTGAACCTACCATCACTGCCAGCATGGAGAGACTCCCGCTTGAGATTGTGGAAAACATCTTTTCCTTCCTGCCGTCTGAGCTTCCGTCCTTCAACTCGGCCGTCATATCGCGCATCGGCGGCTACCAGACGCGCCGCTGCAGTCCGAACACTTGGGAGGAAGACTTCTTCCTCCGCCGCCGCCTTTTGCGCAGCGCTCGCCTTTGGTCGCACAAGTGCTACGCCGCGGCAACTCCCGCCTTCCTGCAGTCAGTCGTCCTCTACGATGTGGAAGGCGTCATGCTGTTTTTACGCTTCCTCCATGAAAACCCCCATGACATAACGTATATCAAGAATCTGGCCATTTTGGTCGATGTCACCGACGATCTGGTCGGCAGCCAGATGATGAATTTCTTCATGGACTCGCGAGACGGCTTCCGCGTTGCGCCCCACCTCGCCATGATACCTCGCCATCCCGACCTCAACAAGGAATTCAGCAGGCCCGACAAGACGAGAAAGCTTGCCATGGTAAAGAGCGTCGACGACATCTCCTACGACATGTTCTGCCATCTGGAAGCCGACCTCGAGACACACCGGTCAGAACATGACTGGTACCAGAGCACTGCTGCCGACTTCTCGCAGATGATCTTTTATTTCATCCTCCAGCGAGCCCTATCCCTCGAGCGGCTGATGATTTTGGTCCCCAACTTGTTCCACGTCGTCCCTCGCCATGCTTGGCTCTGCTTGCGCCACCTCCATTCCACTCACAGGGACGTATATGCCAGAGATCCCATCTCTCGTCCCTGCAGCAAACTCGGTAGACTGCACCTCGTCCATAATAACCAGGGGACAGAATTCCCGGACTTCCGCGACTTTTTGGACACCAAAACGAAGAGGGTTATCTTGTATGACGGCAAGTGGAACGAAAACCCTCGATTTGAGTATGCTGCCCACCTGCCTCTCATTGCCATGATGCCGGCCTTGCGTGTCTTGAGCTTCTTTGGAAGTAGTACACCTATCGCACACCTCGAGTTTCGGCAATCGTTGCTTCCCGAGAGTCGGTAGGTTGCGCTCATTGCAACGGCTCTGCTTGCAAGGTGCAGCGTCCTCCAACCAAAACAACTTTCACTTGGGCCGATGCCACGATCATATGGTGGTACAGTACGAGGACAAAATTTTCTTTTCTTGATAGACGAAGCACATACCCTGGCTACCCTTTACCGATTTTTCAGCATTTTCCTTTGTCAATAGGGTTGGGACGGCTCTTGAATCGATGGCTGCTGGCTCTCCTCTGGTCTCTCTTGGTAGGATGATACAGTGGGACGACAGGCATTCTCGGGCAGACTTTTCATTAGTGAGGTAGCACTCTAAAGGATGGAGAGGTTTTTAGCAGTGCGGAAGACCGGGAGATACCAAACCATAACGCCTGTACAAGTACGATTTTATGTATTTTCTTGATGTTGCTTTGTTTGTTTTTGTGTGTTCTGTTTTTGTTCAATGTGGGCGGGCACCCCCTCACCCATCCCTTCAATCGCAATAGGGGGTGTGATGAAAAAGAGGGATAGGGTTACACTGGATGGCGTTCCATCCATCTGGTGTACTGGTTTGTTTGTGCCGGGCAAGGGAAGTTGGCCAAGGCACCTAGCTGGGTGAGGTATATGTAATTACTTTAAATAAGGATGACAGAAGGATGGATAGCCAGTCAAAACATCTCACCTGTCTCCAATTCGCCCACATTTCCCAGCGGCTTCTCGACCCAAGATGATTGCACGTATCCACCCCGTAAGCGGAGCAGGCCAGTGGCTACATCCCATTAGCGGGGCCTACAAACGAGCTCTCAAATAAACTAGGGCGAATGGCCTGGCGAGTTGGATGTCACAGGCCGTGTTTGGTTGGGTGCCCAGTCACGCAGCTCTTGGTTGGGAAACGAGATGCCGAATCGCACGTCGTCCTGCGTTTCCGCTAAGCTAAGCGTGAAGGAGCATGAAGCCACTATGCAGGTAGAACAGGAAGGAAATGATAGGTAAAATCCCCGTTTGGAGAGATGCATGTAGCTCCAAAAGCTCGCGATAGCAATGGCAGATAAAATAATTAGCCCCCCCACCAGCTGTGGGCTCTAGCTCGCTGGCTAACCTACCTGTCTCGGGGGCTGCCGCCGAAGTCTGCAGTAATTTAGCGGGACTTTTGGGCTCCCCTTTTCAAAGGATCTTGTTATCTGGTCTCCCTTCCCTCCCTTTTCTCATACCTCCTCTCCTCTCTCCTCTCCCGCGACCCCGTTTCCCGGGTCATCCAGGTCGTTTTAAGTTTTTGTTTGTCTGTCTCGTCCAGCTTCTTGTGTCACTCATTCCCTCATTCCCAGCCTACCTACCTAGCCCTTCTCCACTTTACATCTCTTCTCTCTCTCCTTCTCTCCTAAGAACATAAGGTGTATTCCTCTTGTTTCACCCTCCTCAACCATCAAGTATGGAGATTCCAAGTGTGG
The DNA here is from genome assembly GCA_027569635.1 of Lasiosphaeriaceae sp. G1095. NCBI lineage: Eukaryota > Fungi > Ascomycota > Sordariomycetes > Sordariales > Lasiosphaeriaceae > Lasiosphaeriaceae sp. G1095. Next base: position 343,518 of record JAPDFK010000010.1, on the reverse strand, counting down.
CTGACTTATCTGCTGCTTTGGCCGCCCTCAGCAGGGCCGCTTGGCTCCTTGGCGCGGTGGTGCTTTTTGCCTATTGTGGCCTTCGCTTGGTGAAAAGCGTGGTGGCAAAGGGAGCAGCAACAAGGAACCCCCCGCTCCCACCCGGCCCGCCAGCCGAGTTCCTGCTTGGACATTATCGCGTGGTGCCCGTCGATGCCGCGTTCCGGAAACACGCCGCATGGGCCAAGGAATACAGTACGGGACCGTTGAATCGCGACTCGTTTGTCTTTGAAAAAAAAAAAAAAAACCCCTCTTATGTTAATAAAACTGACTTTCTTCCCATATATACAGACACTGACATTCTCTATTTTGAAACATTTGGCACAAAATGGATTGTGCTAAACAGCCTCAAGTCGGCTGTGGAGCTGCTAGAGCGTCGCGGGTCTATTTACGTTGACCGGCCCCGATTCGTCATGTTTGAGGAGTATATACACCCCTATCCCACCCATCCCCCGAAATAGCTACTGACTTACAAATTCCCGAAGAATGGGCTGGTCACCTACTTTGACCTGGCTTCGCTGGGGCCCCAAATACCGCCTTCACCGGCGCATCTTACAGCCCCCCTTTACCAAGTCCAGGGTTGGCGAATACGCTGCCATGCAACGGCGGGAAGCTCTCGTCTGCTGCAAGGGCATGATGGACAACCCTGGCGGATGGGTGAGCTCGGTTCGACAGTTTGCCATGGCCGTTGTGCTCCATATCGCGTACGGGCTCGACGTCGACGGGCCAACTAGCCCCTGGGTGAAATTGGCTGAAGACTCTGCCAATGCTATTGCAATGTCGGGGGCTCCGGCAAGTTCCATCATGGACCGATTTCCCGCCAGTGAGTGAGTTGGTTGAGCGGTTGTCTTAATATCTTTGCGTAAGTGTTGTGTGTTGGCTAACACAGTCGTTGGTATTACCTAGCTCGGTACCTCCCTGACTGGCTCCCATTCATGGAAAGACTGCGTTATGCCCACAAGTGGCGTTTTGCCATTGAGAATATCACAAATCTCCCATTCGAGGCGTCGATAAAACAAATGGTACGTACCTTGCCTACCTTGGTCTCACGTTTTGCAAAATTTCAATTGACGTTTGATGGTAAAACACTGTCTGACCAACGACGACAGGTCTCCTCCTCCAAGCCAAACACAAAATTCTTCACGCATCAGCGACTAGCAATATTCAACAAGCACGCTAAAAACGGAGACCCTAATGATTTTGGGCTTGAAGATATCAAGGGCGCAGCAGCAACAATTCTCATTGCAGGGAATGACACGGTACGTATCCGCAACATCCAGCCATCCCCTCCATCCCCCCTAACCCCTGACAAAATCTAATACTCCCAAAGACCGCAGCAACAACCATGCTCCTCGTCCTCTACCTGATGCAAAACCCTGGCGTCCAAAAACGAGCCCAAGCCGAAATTGACAACGTAATCGGCCCGTCCCGCCTCCCGACTCTGGACGACATCCCCAACCTGCCGTACGTGAACCTCGTGCTGCAAGAAACATACCGCATGAACCCGCTGTCGCCTTTGGGGATCCCGCACGCTAGCATCGCTGACGATGTTTACGAGGGCATGTTCATCCCCAAGGGCACCATCGTCTACCAGAACGTCTGGGCCATGCTTCACGATGACGCCGTGTATGCCGACCCGTTTCGCTTCTGGCCGGAACGGTATCTCCCGCAGGATTTGGGTGGGAATGGCGAGCCTTTCCCCGTGGGGAATTTTGGGTTCGGGAGGCGGTATGTCTTTTTCTTTCCTTTCTCCTCCTTACTCCCTTTTCGATTTATGTACATGATAAAAAAATGAAAAGGGTGGTTGTGCTGAACAAAAAAAAAAAAAAAAAAAGAATCTGCATCGGTCGCAACCTCGCGGAGAACAGTCTCCTGATCATTTTGGCGACAATGCTGGCGACTCTGGACATCAACTGGCCGCCGGGACCACCACCCAACAGAGAACCGACTCCCTTTGAACCAGAATGGTCATTTCGAGGGCAGGCGTGAGTGGCTCCTCCATTTCTCAGTCCAGTCCTCTCCTGCTTCATTAGCATGTTAAATAATTACTGATTCCTTCCTCGCGAATTCGGTGTAGGATTGTTTTACCTTTCAAAGCGGGCATCACGAGTCGTTCCAAGAGAGCTGAGGAGCTGCTGAATACTGCTAGTGTGCAGGGGTTGCGGGATGGCTCATGACCCGGGAGGGGGAGGGGGGGTCTTTTTTCCCATCTTAGATTCTTTTTAGCTTCGAATTCAAGATAATTTACGACGTAAATGGCTTCAACGAATAATATCATGATGTGTTTTTCTTTCTAGGTTTTTGTAACACATGCTGCTAGCATTTTGGCGGTTATGTAATATTCGTACCTTATTTACACGTATGCGGTGCTCGTCGTTTCGTATTTAATTACATCCTCTCCTCCTTTTATATACTTCCCTTGTTACGCGTGATCTCTATTCCCATCCCTCCTAGAAGCTTAATTAATATCACTTGAAGATATCCAGCGAGAACCCATCCGCCATGGCCTGATACCCCGCGACATTCGGATGCAGGTGATCGCCGCCATCAAACGAACTGGCCAGCTGCGCCTTGGCGCTCGGGTTCGCCGTGATCTTTGCAAAGTCCACGGTGGCATCAAAATTCCCGCTCGTCAGGATCCAATCATTCACTTTGACGCGGGCGGCGTCGCGATTCGGGTTCGAGTAGCTCTGGCCGTTCCCCCCAAACGGCGTGATGGTCGCGCCAATCACTTTATACCCGGCGGCCTTGCAGTCCTTGGTGATTTGTTTGAAGGCATCGATGAGCCGGTTCGCGATCCCTGTTGCCGAGGAGGCGTCGGTGCCCCCGCCGCCAATGTCGTTGACGCCCTCGAAGATCATGACGTATTTCACCCCTTCCATGCTCAGCGCGTCGCGCTTGTACCGTGAGAGTAAAGTTGGGCCGAGGCCGCCTGACAGGACGGTGTTGCCGCCTGCTGCTTGGTTGTTCACGCCGATGTTGGTGATGCCTGCTTTTTGCATTCTCGCGAGGAGGAGGTCGGGCCATCTGATACGCTTGTGTTAGTTTGATGGAGAGAGAATATTGTATGACAAGATAGAGGCTGAGGGGTACCGGTTGTTGGCGTCGTCGGTGCTGCCGCGGCCGTCTGTGATGCTGTCACCAAGGATAATGAGAGCACTGGCGTTGGCCGGTGCCCACGCCTCGACAGCGCTGACAAAATACCAATGCTTGGCGCTTGTGCCCGAGAACGTGGCGTCCTTGACTTTATTGCCAGCCACCATGTACGAGGACGTGCGGCTGCCCGGGTGGCCCGTGATGCTGCTGCCAGACTGGCCCGCCTTGAAGTACAGCGAGATGGTGACCATGGTCTGGGCACCGACCTTGAAGTCAACAGGGTCCGAGTAGACGACCTGCCCCTTGGGGATGGTGACGGATTCGGCATCCTTGAAAGTCAGCGTCTTTAGGGTGGCCGTGTCGATCCCCGCGACGCCCGCCTTGTTGCCCTCTGTCAGCGCGATGGTTGCCGACGTGATGGGCAGGTCGCTGCCGCCCATTGTGTTGCTGATTTGGAACCTCAGCCGGTCGGCGCCGATGGATAGGTGGAGCGTTTGCCGCAAGGTGGCGTCCTTGAACACGCCGCCTGATGACTGCAGAGGGGAAAGAAATGATATATTAATTAGTTGGGGTCACAATGCTTGTTCGAGGAAAATTCCATACAAAAGGCGAAGGGGGCATGTTGCTGGACTCGACGAGCTGCGGCATCGACGTCCATGTTGCGACCCAGTGGTTGTCGTCGGCCGCAGCAGCCCTCAGCCCCAAGGCGGCTCTTGAGGACTCATCGAGGCCCGGACTGGTAGGCGCGGCACCGACCTGACATGTTGACGACAACAAGAGCAGGAGGGAGGCCACTAAGCCCATGGGCTTGGAGAGCGATGCTGCAAACATGGTGATGGAAGCAGTGAAGAAAACACAAAAGAACTTCCCCACGTTTTCTTGGCAGCTGGAATGAAGGATCCCCAACACATGCATGGGGAAAAGGGCACGGGGGGGGAGGAGAGCATTTTGTTTCTTTTTTTTCGGTCCTTTCGCTGCCGTGGCTTTTGCGGGACTGCGTGGAGGAAGCGGACGATGATCGCCCGAATGCTCAATTTACGGGCGTTAATGTGGGAGGTGACGGTTCCATTTAGCCAAAGACAAGCATCTGCCACTTTAACTTTTCCATGGTCCCCATCCCCCGCGAGGGGAACGGACCTTGAGCTTTTAATATTACCCCTGGATTGGATCAACATGCTTGTTGTGGGGAACCTGGGGTAAAGTCGGGGTCGGAAATCTGGGGATATTTACACGAGTACGACTGTGTTTGTTCGAGCCGTAAACGCATGACCTAAGCATTCTTATGACGACTCTGAGATGCTACATAATCAACGTGCTCAGCTGTGAGGTTTTGACTGTTGACTAGTGCTCTCCCCCCTTTATTGTTTCCATCGGGGATAGATTTATTTTGACTGAGGCCCACACATGTCCTAGAATTATTTGTCACGAGAACGACGATAAGGCTCAAAGCACTATGACAACTCCATCTTCTCCAACCCGCACCTTTCGAAAAACCCAACTGCTTCACAATTAAACGCGCTTTGTTATGATGGTGGTAACTAGGTAGCTTTTCGCCCACTGTCATAAGCTGTGCGATTTCTCAGGGGACCTCGGACAAAAATGAGAGGGTTTAAAAACATTTGGCAAATTCAACCTCCAGAGTTGAATGTAAAAAATTGCTCAAAATCCCAACTAGTGGATACCAGTTTCATATTCTGGCCTGTGTTGTCTGGACATCGCGGTATTGAAACGGCGCAAAAGGCGTGGAGCAGGCGGCCACACGGCGAAGCAAGGCCCCAAGCCGCGACCACGACAAGTCTATTAGCTTACCGAAACAGTCTAGACTTTGGGGGCCTTTTCCCTTGGAGAGGCCAACATTTGAGGTGCAAGAGATCAGACCCAAGCAAATCACACCTGAGTGAAAAATTGGGTTTGGCCTATGGTGCTTGCATCCGACGCTCTGGCCGAATGTGGATGCCAGCTCTGGCAGTCATTCGCAGCTGTGCCTTTTTGTGAAACCCAGAGATCGCCTGTATCCAAGATGGATCGCCTCAAGATCGCGATAGATCACGTCAATCACTGCCACAGCAGTTATTGAGCTGCAGTCAATGGAACCAGCAGACTTGCTGGCCCACTATCGTTGTGGGTTATGAAGCGCCTCGAGAAATGACTAAATACCACCTAGCTGTCCGCCTTGCAGAATGGTGAGCTGAACCTGCAATTGTTATCCATCACCCAATCATTATTCCTGCTTACTTTTTTGACCCTTTATCCCAGAGCCTCACCAACATCCCTGACCCTTTTCAATGTCCCGACCGTCAAGACAAAGCCCTTTATCACCGCCCCCATCTCCCCGTCAGCTGTCCAGTCCGGAACTGGACCTGATATTACCACGTGTTGGATTCCATGTTGGCATTGAGACAGAGCTGTTCTTGGAGAGGCGAGTGCCCAGGAGTTTAAAAGGCAGCGAAGCCGCAGAGTCATTACCTGAATTTAGCATTGATCTTCGCGATCGGTATTTGCAGGCCATTAGTGGTTCCAAGCCGGGATATCCGGGACTGCGCAGCGAGTTTGTGCCCGCAGAGGAAGCAGAGGCGGACCCTTTGTTTACCAAATGGTGTGTGATCAATGAGATCTCGCTCACAAAACGAGATCGGGAGCCATGTAAGTGATCTATCTATCTATCTATCTCCCTGACACGCCATTCCTCCTAACCTTGAATTATTTGAGGACCAGTCGGCTAACATGTACACGCGGAATGACAGGGGGCCTTGAGATTGTTTCGCCCAAATTCTCCGTCTCTCCCAGCTCACAGTGGCGGAATCATATCCACGCATTATGGGGCTTCCTGGATCAAAACTACCACGTCACTGGCGACGAGACGTGCGGCACGCACGTGCATATCTCTGTCGACGGAGACTACGACCTCGGCATGATGCAGGCCATTGCGTCGGCCGTCATCTACTTTGAGCCCGCGATCGAGGCCTTGGTTCCGGCAACACGCCGGGGCAACCACCACACGATGAGCAACTGGATCGACAACCCGTCTCTCGGGCATCTCGGGATGAGCCGAGAGGCCGCCATCGCGAGGATCAAGGCGTGCAAGACGCGTGAGGAGGTCATCTACGTCGTCAGCCCGGGCAAGCCGTATGGATGGAACTTCAAGGCGTGGAGCCGACTGAAGACGATCGAGTTCCGGCGGGGAGCACCCAGCACGAGTGTGGACGACGTCTTCATGTGGGCCGACTTTGTCATGGCGTTTGTCAAAGCGTCCATGTCGAAGCCCCTCGATTATGGTAGTGGAAACATGCCGTATGCCCCGACTGTGGGCGGACTGTTCGAATTCTTTGCTGATGTCGCCATCCCCGATGGGTGTGGCCAAGTGTATGGGAATTCGCCGGCTATTGCGAGCATGTTTGGGGGCCGGCAGTACCGGATCCCCGACTTTTGGCTCGAGCCTATCCCATGGGCTGGCGAGGGGCTCGCCGAGCTGTTTGATCAGGAAATGCATATGAACATGTATAATGCCATTGACGCCGACGATGAGGCAATGCCGGAGAGAGTCCTCAGAGCTCGTCAGCTGACTCAGACAAAGGGCACCACGGCGATGTTGAAGGAGGCAGAGTCAAAGCCGAGTAGTCGGGTGGCTAGACTTTAGATTATTATTGGATGGGTAAATTTTCCAGCATAATTATGAAGGCTTGTGGGGAAAATGGGGTAGGGAGGAAACAATGGATTAACATCTCGAATGATATCTGGACCTCATCATTCATGCCCCTTGGAAAGGTAGTAGGGTTAGGGTAAATGAGCCAGAAAAATGGATCCGTTGATGATGTTAGCCCCCATTGACTAGCAATGCTGCATTCTTGATTAGGGAGGTACGTTAAGGTACCAGCTAAAAGAACTCGGGTTGCAATTGCGGCCAAAGTTTTCATTGCGTCACATAATTTAGGTAGGTACCTAGGTCTTTGAAACCCCTCTTCCTCTTCCCCAACAGTCAAGCAACGTCAATTGAACCTTTTCCCCAAAACACACTACTAACTCGGCAAAGCTGCCAGACATTCATCTCATGGCCACCAAGACGATTGCTTCCTATGGCGATTGGGACAGTACCATTAGCGCCGAAGCCGCTACAGCTGGCAGCCGGGCGTTGACATCGCCACGAATTTGCGTACGTTTTTCATGCACCTACCTGCCTGACCAGGGACAAAAAGAAAAAAATTGGAGTTGCTGACATCATGTGGATGACGCCAGCCCAAGTCAAGAAGGGCTTACTTCATCGAATCCCGTACCAACGGGACCAATGGCATCGTCGAAATCGGCCTCAACGGCCCCAAGCACGTCCTTCCTGACGAGTTCAGCGCGAGTACCACGCTCTACGAGTACGGTGGCCTTGCATACGTCGCCGTCCCGGGAGCCACACCGCGCATCATCTTTTCGGATGCCTCCAACAAGACTCTAAGTCTGCTGGATGTCGACGCTGGCACCGTCGAGCTGATTCTCGAGTCCCCCACCTTGCGCTATGGCGATTTTGATTGCCACCCCCAGATTGATGATGGCAGCGAGCAACACGCCTGGGTGCTTGCCCTCGAGGAAGACCACGTCAAACCTAAGCCCGAAGACGTCAAGGACTACGTGGTCGCGATCAACCTTGTCACCAAGAAGATCAAGCGTGTCGTTGAAGGAGCCGACTTCTACTTTTACCCCCGCTTCAGCCCAGACGGACGGCAGATTGCCTGGCTGCAGTGGAACCACCCAGATCTGCCGTTCCGAGGGGTGAAGTTGTACCTGGGAGAGTTCGTCTCGTCAGACGGATCAGTGTCAAATGCCAAGCTCATCGCTGGGGACAACAATGACTCCATCACAGAGCCCAAGTGGAGTCCCGGTGGGCAGTTGTACTTTTGCTCTGACAAATCTGGATTCAGTCAGCTCAACAAGTATCACGGGGGATCCGTGCAGCCAATCACGTTGCCGGGACTTCAGGATGCAGAAGTTGCAGTCGCTTCGTGGTCGTTTGGTCGGCAAGTTTTTCTTTTCTTTTTTTCCAGTCATACCTTGCTGAATTAGTTGCTGATTGTGCACAGCCAAAGCTATGTCTTCCTCACGGAAACCTCCATCATTGCTGCACCGGCGCGGTTCGGAAATTATCAGCTCGTCTACATCAATCTCGAGACTAAAGTCTCGACAAAACTTGACGTCCCCCTAGCTGACTTTCGTTTGGACTGCCTGGATCAACAATCGGCAACGTCCTTGATCGCTATCGCAAGTGGCTACACCAGTCCCCTAGGAGTTTATCGTATCGATATCTTGCCAGACCTGAGCACCCAAGTCGATCTCATCTGGTCGTCAGTTGATGAGACGCTCCCCGAATCTGTTTTCTCAACACCAGAGCATATCCGCTTCACGGCACGTAACGCGCCTCAGCGCGAGGTGCATGGCTTTTTTTGGCCGCCTCAGAACCCCAAATTTACTCCTCCGGAGGGGACTTTGCCGCCACTCATTGTCACACCTCATGGCGGCCCGACTGGCCATACGTCGCCAGGTCTCAACATGAAGATGCAGTACTTCACCAGCCGCGGATATGCCTACTTCGCCCTCAACTACACCGGCTCGTCGGCCCACGGCAAGACGTACCGTGAAGCGCTGTTTGGGCAGTGGGGCATCCTGGACCGCGACGACGCTGCCGAGGCAGTCAACTACCTTGCAACAAGTGGGCGAATTGATGGCTCCCGTGTCGGCATTGAGGGCGGCAGCGCCGGCGGCTACAATGTCCTGTGCAGCTTGACTTGGTATCCGGACGTCTTTGCTGGCGGTGTCTGCTTTTGCGGCGTCAGCGACGTCAAGGCCCTCGACGCCGAGACCCACAAGATGGAGTCACATTACATGGAGGTGTTGCTGGGTTTGAAAGGGCTGTCCCAGAAGCAGAAGGACAACCTCTTCCGCGCCCGCAGCCCTCTGTTTCATGCCGAGAAGATCACTTCGCCGCTGCTCCTCGTTCATGGTGACGCCGATACGGTCGTCCCAATTGCGCAGAGCGAGGAGATCAAACGCAAGATCGAGAGTCGCGGCAAGGGCGTAGATGTCGATCTGATCGTGCTGAAGGGCGAGGGCCACAATTTCCACCGCGCCGAGAGCTGGTTGACCATCGTTATCGAGAGCGAAAAGTGGTGGAGGAAGACGCTCCTAAGGAGGTAACGGCTAACCAAGGGCTGACATATTTAAGTCCCTGATGTTCGGTTTATATATTCTATTCCCATTAACTCGTTCTCCTCCCCTAGCCTGTTCAACACAAATATAACAATACAAACATATTCCCTTGCTCGATGCCACCCTTCGCAAAAATTCACTTGGCTATGGGGAATCCAAGCAAACTCAGAGTTCATTCTTCTCGCTCTTTGGAATTAGACTTGAGCAATGTTTTGATATAATGGCAGGCGTGTGATAGCAAGGCATGGTTTCACCCCCCTCCTATTCTAGACTCAAGATTTTTGGGACTGTGCTTGCAATGCCACCTGCATTGGGTTTCTTCTGATTGGTACATACAGGACATGGATCTCAACGCCCGACACCCGACCTCGCCAATGTCGGCTCACGACCGTCAAATGGTGTGGTGGGGGTCTATCCGTGTGGGGCTGACTCCGAGAATGGCTGAACATTTGGCTGTCGGAGCCTGACGATGAATCCTCTCACCACAACATCTGCAGCCGTCTCATCTTCCTGACAAGCACTCCAACGATGGAAGCCCTTGCGGCAGCTGCCTCGGTGGCCGGGCTCATCAGCCTTGCCATTGAGATTCCGAAGCTGATTGATACCGCCATTTCCATTTGGTCGACACCCGACGAGGCCAACAGCTCTCCAAGACTACGGATGCTCTAGTCATGACGCTGCAGAAACTGGAAGCCTTTCTGAAGACGGACGATGCAAGAGAGTTGAACTTGACCAACGACTCCGCCCTCGTTGTCTCCATCTCAGCCTGTCAGAGCCATGTCCTGAAACTCTCCAAAAAGCTCCGTTCACAGTCAGCGCCTACCTCTGCCCCTATTATGACGGACAGAATCAAGACTGCCATGGTCAAATTTCGGTGGCCCTTCGATAAGAAGGAATGTCTCGCCATCATCACGGAGCTTCGCGCCATGCAAAGCACCTTCGAGTTTTTGCCTGGTTTTGAACAACTGGTTAGTTTAATCTAGAGCCCAACATACAAGTCGCAAACTATACTAAGTCCTTCACAGCCAGCAAATGTCCAAATCATACAAAGAAGTCATTGCTCATCTCAAAGCCCAGAACGACACACTATTACAGATGGCATCCTTCTTCCCTGACCAGGCTGTGCATACGACAGCCATGATTGAAAAGCTTCGCGTTGTTGAATCATGTGTCGCACAAGCGGCTGAGAAGATTGACCAGATTCAGATTGGCGTAGGCGAGCTCCAGAAAATGAAGAAAGGTCAGTTGACTGGCTACCAAAGGAATATCGAGCACCTAGGTAGCCATCTAAAATCCGTCAGATCTCGCAGAATACCATGCAGACAAGCTCCATGGCCAAGTTCTCGAATGGCTTTCCCCCATTGACCCTTCCGCAAAACACGAAGAGATCAGGGCTACTAGGTTGCCTAGGACCTGCGAATGGATTCTTGCCAACCCGGTGTTCCAAAGATGGACCCAAATCGATCCTGCCAATTTTCATAGTCGCTCAAATCGCTGGGACAGCGATTTTGATCAGGAATGGGCTCAACTCGACTCTCCCGATGTCCAAAGCCGTGTAAGCTGCTGGGTTGGTGATCCTGGTCAGGGGAAGACATATACAATGTAAGCCTCAATCTCCATGGACTTTAAATGGAGCTATCTAATTTGGCCTGGGTGGACAGGTCTCGTGTTGTCGACTAATTACCTTCATGGGTCATGCTCGCGGGACGTCAAGGTCCGCGTTACATATCTCTACTGCGACTATCAGAGAACAAGGAGTTATTCGGCAATCGCACTTTTAGGTGCTCTTCTCCGCCAATTATTGAGTCAATTAGACCAAATCCCCGACTCGATAGCCGAGCTAGTTCAATATGCCTCCGTCAAACTTCGCAGGTCTTCGGCACGACTCGATGAAATGTACAAGATCATTGACCTGCTCAAGCCACATGTCAAAAAGCTCTTCGTCTGTGTGGATGCTCTTGATGAGTGTAGCGACGCTGAGAACCTGGTTGCCGCTTGCCAAAGGTTCCCCACGACGACCTTGTTTTTCTTCATTGGCCGTCAATCCATTGCGCAAGTGGTGAAGCGAGCTTTCTCTGCCACAGAAATTCAAGCCATGGAGCCGCAGACTGCCGACATAGACGCCGTTGTAGTTGCGTGAATTGAACATGAAAAACGACGACAACCAGACCTCATGCCGAACAGCCTTGTCAGCGAGATACGGACGGCCATATCAGAGCTGGCAAATGGGATGTAAGTTTGCCTTTGGATAGAGTGTTGGTAGAAGCGAATCTTAACATCGTATCCCGCTAGGTTCTTCCTCGCATCACTACATACAACCCTTGTTCTGAGTTACGATACGATATATCGCCGACGTGAAGCCCTGGCAAATTTGCCGACGACTCTCGAAGGGGCATTCGGCCAAACGCTGATCCGTATCCGGGAACACATCCACGCCAATCAGGCGTTCAAGATCCTTGCTTGGATACATTTGGTCGGGCCCCTGTCCTTGGGCGACCTTCGTAACCTCTTGGCCGTAGAGCCTCATCATACTCAGTTTCACAGCGACAACCTCCCCGGCCTCGACACTGTCGACTGTTGTTTTGGCCTAGCCAGACTGGATACCTCACGAATTCTTGCCTTTGATGACTCGACCGGGGTGACACTTGTTCATTCGACACTCGGTTTTTATCTCGACTCCAATCCGACGATTCTGGCTGACGTTATCCCCGCTCTGGTGGGAACTTGCTTTGCATATCTCTTCTTCTCTCCAGGCAAGCGGCCGATGACTATAGAGTCGCTTATAAATGGGTCTTGGGTGCGACTTTTGTGTGCGTCCAAGAATCCCAACCCCCGAGTTGCTGGAATCGGCTTGGAAGCAGTGTGTTGCTACCAACGGCCATACTTACCACATCCACATGTTGCCCAGACAAGCGCAGACACTTGCACCTAAGAGCAAGGTTCTACATTCTTTTGCCTTGAAGAGGCTGAATGGACAAACAATTTCACACACAGCCTGCATGCTCGGACTTGATGGACTCGACCCGATTCTACGCCGACTCTCTGAGCGTGCTGCGCAATCAGATGTTCGCCTCATCAACAGAGCTGACACATTCGGCATGAGCCCTTTGGGCTGGACTCTGGCCTCTGAAAGCTATTTCGATAGGCACAAGGGCTAGGGAATTCGTCTATTAGCGTTTGACTCGTTTGAACGCAACCTCTGAAGAGCGGAGCGGCTGATCAGAGCTTTCCCAGATCTGGACGCATCTGAGTCTCTCTGGGACTTGCCTGCCTTGGAGACGATCCGGGTGTTAGGAGCAACTTACGTGAACGGACGCGAGATCGAATACTTTTCCAGATCTCCCTCTCTGTTCTTTCTCGGCAACTATCTCGCTTCCTCCAAGGCAGTTAGCCGGTGTATTGCTTCAATACAGAGCCACCTTAAGCTTAACATGTGGTTCTCCCTTAGACCCAGGAGAGAACCCCGCTCTTCAAGGACATCAGGATGCCAAATCGATCAGCTCTGGGAGGTAGTCGTGTTGTTAAACTCAGAACTGGCTTCCTTTCGAAATTCTATTGACAAAGAAGGGAGCAGCTACTTTCGGAAATACGAGACCCCAGCAGTGGACCAAAAAGTAGAAAGTCATGCCCCGAAGAAGAGATGGTGCCCTGACTCGGGCAGCAAGGGGTCGCGGCCGTTGAGTCACCATGAGGTCCGAGTCGCAGCTTTGTTCGAGCCTGGTGCAGATACTCCCATGACCATAGCTGGCGGTTGGAGCCAGCGGTACGCGGGCGCTTATGCTCAAACACGACCAGATATTAGGGTGGAACATGCGAAACCACTTCCATCCACTGATTGCTGGAGCACAACCCTGCCTCGAGAAGCTCTATTACATGTCGCCGCCGCGGCAGGCAGTGTGGATATCATCAAATTCGTGCTCTCGGTTTATGAGCTGGATCCAAGCGCGCTTGATCGCCAGGGCCAATCTGCTTTTCAGGAGCCGGTCCCATTCCACCGCAGCCTACTTGATTGAGGATGCAGGTATCAACCTCACTATCCAGGACTCTCTCGGCATATCGCTGCTACATCTTTGTGCACAGCATCGACTGGTCAGGTTTGCCAACACCATCTTGGATAGACATCCCGTTCTCATAAACCTCCAGGATGAAGAAGGGAACACCGCGCTTCATTATGCCGTTGGGAAAGAAACGAGGGAAATGATCAAGTTGTTTCTGGAGAACAAGGCAGATGTCAACATCAAAAACGCTGAGGGCGACACCCCTCTTCACTTGGCCATCATTAACCGCAACGTTGGTATCTGTGATCTCATGCTGAAGCCCCATCCCGACGCCTGTTTTTCCATCAGCAACCTCCAAATCGCATTTAAGCTCGCCGTTGAAGCGGGCGCCGGCTTCATTATGACCATACTGCGAGCTCAAGCTCAAAGCAGGGCCCAGCCACTGCTCCTCACTTCTGGTCCAGAATCCACACCTGCTGTCCTAGCCCTTCTCCCCGAGATGAAAGACCTCCAACTCTTCCTCGCCGCCAACAACACCTCTTCCTTTATCGAAAAGGACCTTGACTTTATGCTCAAGCTGTCAAACACCACCGGCCCTTCCTCGAGCACCGCCATCACCCTCCAAGGCGACGTCCGCCTCCCCGATCCCACTGGAACCATTCGGTCCGCTCTTACCAAGGGCGCCCAGAATGTCGCCATTTACTTGGTCCGGACCTTCTCTTCGGTTGACCTCAACCGCCTCGGAGAAGACGGCGAGTCTATCCTACACCTGGCGGTGATCTACAACGCTCCCCAAGTTGTCCACACACTGCTGGCACAATGTCCTGCGGAGCTGGACGTGGCCCGCCCGGATCCGCAAGGGTATACCGCGCTGCAACTGGCCGTGGTGCATAAACGGCTGTCGATCCTCCAGATACTGCTTGAGGCGGTGGCGGCGGCAGGCGGCGAGGAGGTTCAAGATGTGAACAGTCGACATACCACGAGTGGTGCCACGGCACTTACCCTGGCAGCTACCCACCGCTTTACCGAGGCCGCCGAGCTGCTTCTCGCGTGTCCGCAGGTTGAAGTGAACCACCTGGACGGATCGGGCCGTGCGGTGCTGCATCATGCTGTCCTGCAGCAGAATACGGCCATGGCGAGGCTGGTCCTGGCTTGTCCTCGCGTCGATGCCGCGCTCCCCTCGGGTGATGGCCGCACAGCGCTGGCATATGCGGCAATGCGGGGCAGGGACATGGTTGTGTTGTTGTTGGGGATGGGCAAGTTTGATGTTGGGGCGAAAGATAGCTATGGCAAGACAGCACTGGACTGGGCGCGGTTGAACCCATACGCAGATGTTGCGTCGATATTAAGAGATTCTGGCTGATTCTAGCCAGGACTTGGTGCCCAGTGTTAAGTTGACATGGAGGCAACACATCATTACTTCTGGATAACCGAAGGTGGCGAGGCCCTGCTACCTATTCTACAGATCAAAACTCCAAGCTGAATAAAAGCGCCAAAGGAAACAATTTCGAGATCAAAGAAGATGGGTGGACGATATAGGGCATCCGTCCTTATGACCAGGGAAGTTTGTTTCTCTGCCTGTCGACTAGGTACGTTGACTATGCATTGACTTGATGTCTGTTGGTCCTTGTTGTTAATGAGGTAGTAATCAGTGCAACAAAGTCTACCGAGTCACGGTACTACCTTCTTTGCAAACACTACAGGACATTGGAGCAAGGCAAAATTCAACAAGGGTCCCGGTAGTTGAAGATTTCCAACACTACAGTGGAATGGTCCGCGAGTGGACGGGCTGAGGCAATAATGGGTCTCGGCGCAATAATTTTTCAACTCATTTATATGGGTGTTGGGGCAAGCTGTATGTATTGCAGGGGAATGTTTCATACTGCATGATCAATTTTGCCGCGAAAGGGCTCAGTGCCACCCACCCCCGCTCATGTCGGCCCAAGCTACGGCAACTATCTGGACCCTGGTTCCTGGTAGAGTCATATATAAGTCCTGGATTGTTGAAGCGGTTGTTTAGATACCATGCTCTCTCCACGAGCACCCCGAAGAAGTCGAATCTGCACATTCCCACCATGGTCAAAGTAGCCTGTCTTGGAGCTCTGCTCGGCGCAGCTGACGCTGCGAGCGGTGCCAGCCTCTGGCTGAGCACCACGCCTCAGTCCCCGATGCCCTATGCGCTCAAGAAGGGCGATGGTATCAAACTTGGCAACGACAATATCTTTGCTGTCACGGGAAACTCGTCGGGCAAGGCCTTTTGCATCCTCCACACCAACGCTGCAGGCAAGAACACGGCGGGTGGGCCTGGTCTCTTCCCACACGTGCACCAGAAGACTTACGAAAACTTTTACGCCGTCAAGGGTCGAGTTCAGCTCTGGGGCCAAAATCTTGAAAGGTTCCTCGCCAACACCTCGGTCCAGCAGACGCGGATTTTGGGGCCGGGCGACTTTGGCGGCATCCCAAACAACACCATCCACACCTTCAACCTGCTCGAGCCCGACACGCAGCTAACCGGTGTTTTGGTTCCCGGCGGCTTTGAGGAGTTCTTTTTTAACATGAACGCGTCTCCAAACCCGGCCGAGACTTTGCCCGGCGCCCCGGGGGGCGGCCTTGACCCATCTGAACTCCCGAAATGGGACGTGTATCCCCGATTCGACTTTGTTCCGCGCCAAGACGTGGTCAATGGGAAGGCGGGCCCTGGGAACTGGCACGACGGCCAGAATACACCTCCAACGCCCAGCAGTAACAACAGCAGCACGCCGGATCCCATCTGGGTGGCCAAGAACTATGGGCCAAAGTATCTTAACTCGGAGAACGGTCGCCACCAAATTATCACCCCCTTTGTCACCGGAGAGCAGACCAACAACATGTTTTCTCAGGGCACCATCACCATCAGCCCCAACTGGAACGCCGGCACAAACGCACCCTATGTGGCCAGCACGGTCGCCACGGCACTGTATCTGGAGGAGGGCCAGCTCCAAGTCACTGTGGCCGGGTACGAGCCGGTCAGGCTGATCGACGGGGATCTTGTGTTCGTGCCTGGGAATACATCGTTCTCGTATGCTGCAACGGCATATTTTACCAAGTTCATGTATGTCACGGGTGGAGGGCAAGGCATTGATTTCGAGCTGATTTCGAAGGGTAGGGCGTGGGATTCGGCCTTTTATCCGAGGGAGACGAGCCGCCCCGCGTCGTTGTCGACTGCAAGTGGATTTGTGAGGATTTGAACACCTCATTTTTGTTTTTGTTTAGGTACCTTAGCAAAAAGCCTTGAAATATTATGAATGGGCTTGTATTTGTAACCGAGGATGACTTCTACCAGGCCTCACGGCACTGCGTGTCGGCATATGCGGCGGGCTGGGTCCATAGTTCGCAGCCTTCCGTTGATTTTCCAGCCGAGGTGTGCAGATAATGGTGCTGTTGATATATTGAGGGGTGCCTCATAGTTTTATACAGCCTCACCTCACCTCATCCCTCATCGTTATTACTGGGTGATGTTGACATGATGCTGGTCTCAACCGCCGCTGCTGCCAGTCTGTCAGTCTCTCTCCGCCCAAACGTCATAACACATGTGAGTGCTGACATTAAACATCATGCTCTCTACCAGATGAACATGATGAATATGGTCTTGGAGGGGGATGCCGATAGTAGCACGGCAGTTGTCGCTTCACGGGCTATGAATTCGGGGTCTGTTTTTGAGGCTTTCAACACTGCTGTCATTGTGGAGTGCTTTACGAAAAGTGGTGTGTAAAAGGGGTGCTCGTTGGTGATGTAATTAAGCAGTGCCCAGGATGAACGCAAGAATATTCGCCGTTGGTTCTAATAATAATTACATGACAATCTCTTTCAGAAAGTTGAGATCGGACACACCAGATGCTCTTGAGTGACATGAAGGAAAGTTTCCCCATGAGCCTGTTAACATGCTGCCAAAATTCAATCTGTTAATGGAATGGGTGGTAGCGGATTGAACATGGCAGTGTCGGGACCGAGTCGCTGACTTAAAATAGCCGAGTCCAAGTGGAGGGTAGGTACCTAGGTAGGTAAGGTGTTTGGGCTAAGAAAACATGGCATGGTCGGTCAACCAGTTGGAGCCATCACGCTTGAAATGAGGGAAGGAAGCATGGCTACCTACCTAAGGTAGCTGCCCGATGAGGTAGACTTGTCAGTTGCGCAGAATCAAAAACCAAACTAGGAAAAAACCATCCCCATAGGGCCCATCTGTCCCGCCACTCCATCCTCACTCCACACTATTTTCCAAATCTTCACCACACGCCATAATCACAAGCTTGGATATCTTAACCAGCACCTTGAGGTCGTCAGCAAGGTCTTCAGACGCGCGCCTTTAGTTGTCTCGCTCTCAATCATGTCGTGGAGGCTGCCAAAGCCCCATCCACCTCCACCTCGGCGACCCCGAAACCCGACTCATCATCAATCCGACGACTACGTGACTCTTTGGTCGTCTGAAGCACCTGCCAAACCGTCAGCGCCGCTACAGCCTGTCGTCACAAATATTTAGACTTACCGAGATCGGATAAGCAATTTGAAGAAGCTTGTCCCAGTCTTCATCCTGCATGGTCTCAAACCCCTCCAAATCCAGCAACTCGCCCACCGACGCGCCGGGATCCATGACCAGCGGACTCTCAGCGCTCCACGGCATCCCAAGTAACCTCCTCCGCCCACTGAGAGCCCCCAGCCTCAGCGTGCACAGCAGGGCAGCATCCTCCTTCGCCTCGACCAGCGCAGCCACCCTGAAAATCGATGGAACGCCCGGCCTGGTGGCCTTGTTCTCCTTCACCTGCCACCGCGCCCGATGCAGCTCACTTCGCGTGTCCGAGCTAGACGCTGAGCCCTGAATACTCAGTCTCTGCTGGTCGACGAATGCCTCTTGCTGGCTGACCCCGACCTCAAGCCCAACTTCAATCGGCGCCGGTGAGGCGTTAATGCCGATTCTGGGGCTGAACGACCTCCCCCTTGTTACAGCCACGGCGGTCGGTGGCCCTTTGACGAGAGCGGGCGCGTACTTGAGCACCTGGACCCGCACACCGGGGGAATCACAGTCAAACGAGAGGTCAATGTCGGCCGACACGATCCGTCGTCGACTGCTGGACAGGGCCGAAGCAGTAAAGTGAAACTCAAAAACCATAAGTGCAGCGTGTTTCCCGGTGAAGGTGGCACGCTGGAGATGCACGACGCGGCATTCGAGCGTCGCGGATTGGCGCTCCTCGAAGAGAGCCCGATCTGAGCCGTCGGTGATCTTGGCAGGCGGCCTCACGCCCAGGGTGCCGCCAAGCTCATCAGGAACTAGTTCGATGACGGCTAAATAGGGGTCCTGCTTAGTTGCCATCTTGTTCAGATTGGACGTTTCCATAGTGAGATGGTGAAGAAACCGTGGAAACTGAGGAAACGAAGGAGCAAACTGGTCCATCTTATTCATCTGGAGGTTAACTGGGCACACCCACCACTTATCTACCCCCCACTTTCAGCCACATTGCTAACTGCTCAAAAGCCTTACAAATGGAAGTTCTCCAGCTTATCAGAATGCTAAGCCACCGGAACGCAGCAGGAACATCCAATCGGCGCCTGCACAGAACCGCCATGCAGACACAAAGTCTGACGAGCTGAAAGAGACTTGGGTCTAGACCTCTGGGAATTACCGATAATAGGTTGCCTCTCGGCCCTCTCTGGGATATGGGCCATCCACATCCCAAAGCGCGCAAATTGGGCGACCTCCGCGATAACCGAACGACAGTGACAGCCCCCCAGCCATCAAAAACCAGTCCCCGCAGCAAGATGGAAGACCTCAACGACAGCTTAACGGCTGTTGCAATCTCCCAACCGCGGGAAGCAATCTCACGCGATGAACTCATCGCCAAGGCAGACCGCGAGCTGGAGCTGGGCTACTACACCAAGGCGTTGGCGCTGTACAGGGAAGCCGAAACTCTGAAGGCCAACTTGGGTATGTCGATAAAAATCGCCGGGTTGATGATGGAGCAGGGGCGAGCCCCGTTGGCAATCAAGGAATCGGACCAAGCGCTCGAGCAGTTTGCCCTCGCTGAAGAGGACCAAGAACTCGTCGCGGTTGCAGAGCTGTGCCGGGCCATATGCAATGGAACCATGAACCTCCGCTTTCGCCCTGCCTTGGATATGGGGTTTAGATACTTTAACGAGTATGTGAAGCAATACCCGATCAACGACTGGAGAGGTTGTAAAGTGAGTTTCTCTCAGGCTTGCCTACCAATACTGTCGTATTTCTGATGTCTCTTCATAGCTAGCGCTTTTTCTGCTTCTAGAGACTCCATACTCCATCCTCCACATGGCCGGTGCCCAGCTCGACAGCTTTCCAGTGGATAGCAATACCATCAAAGACCTCTACGACAACCTCATCCGCGCCGAGCTATTTGACAAAGCCTACCACATAGCCCAGTTCCCAAACTCGGGAAAGACAAGAAACCAAGTGCACGACTTGAGCATGATTGATGACCTCATTGGGCAGCCCAAAGCCCCTCCCCTGATCCGCGCCCGTGTTCTCCAATGGAAAGGCTCCCTTGCCGTGAAGTCCGGAGACGCCGATAAGTGGCACACCTTATCCGGAGAAGCCGAGGCTATTTTCTCGGCCGAGGGGCACCAAGTCGGTCCTCTCCAAATTGAAATGGAGCGCTTGCATGAGAACCCGCGATCGAAGCTCACTCCTAGTGAGCTGAAATCTGCCACCATCAGAATCAAAGATGCTTTTACAGAGCTGGGATGCTGGGCGGGCGTCAAGGATTGCATGCTGAAGCTCTCCACCATGGCCGTCGACAGCGCAGACGACGAGCTGCTGTCCCATCTTGACGCCGAGTACGATCGGATACGCGAGAGCTGTATGTCCGCGACTGAATGGACCCACAAAGAGGAGCTGATGATGCGCTGGTGGCATTATCAGAACCACCACAAGTCAAAACTTATCAGGTCGTTCGAAGAGCTGTACGATATTTATGTCAAGAGTGACATGCCACTGCGCGGAACTCTTGTAGCAGCGAACTTATACAAGCTCTACCTGGATATAGGAGACGGGCATGTTGCTGAGAAGTGGGCTTCTCGGATGATTGGCGACACCAACCTCGAGTCGCTAGCGCCAGCACTCTTTGCCTTTCATCCCTTAGTGCAACGACTCGAAGGCTCCGGGAGCCCAAATTCCAGCAGACAACTTCCAATAGAGGAAGAGATCGCCCATCTCTCTGACTATCTGGCCGACAGAAAGGCCCGGTACGGCGCAGAAAACATGAGCAGATTTGAGAGAACGCAGATCATACAAAGCATCGAGTATATTCAACCACTATATTTGCCTCGCGCGTTTCCCGAGTACAAACAACTGTCCCTTATGTGCTTCGACACAATCCAGTCCTTCTTGCCCCTCCTTCCTCCGGACGATCTTGTTGTCTATAGAGCTAAGCTGGTCGGCATGAGGGGGGGCTTGTTCTTCCTTGAGGCCTGCCAAACCAACCCTCCTTCCCAAGACCTACTCGTGGACTGCTACAACGCGCACGCCGAGGCCGTCGGAATTTTCGAGAGCGTCAACCACTCGGGAACTACGGACCTCTCCTCGGCATACGCCTACTTGGGTCAAGCAGCGCACAACCTCTGGTCCGTCGAGTCCATCGCGTTAGAACACGGCACCGTTTTTGACCCGCCCTTCCTGGAGGCAGAAGACTACTACCGCAGGTCTCTGACCCTTGCAGCCGAGCTAAACCTAGTGCCGGCGGTGGAGTTGGCCGTCTCCTGCCTCCACAGCTTGTGGCTGCATGGCCTGAGATTCACGGTCAAATCAAAAGGCGAGAATGACGACGCCAGCGAGATGGCAAGAAATCAAACTCATTCATGGCTCGTCAAAGCCAAAGAACTACTCGAGGCAGCGAGACGCGACTACTCGACACTGAATACGGGCGACTTGAAGAGCTCCGCCGTAAGAGGAAAGCAGTCTGCTCGAGCATCCCTGCCGGGTACGACCCTGTACTCGAACGCGTTTAATCTGGCAATGATTCTTAACCGGCCTCAATATCTCTGGGCGTGGGTCCAGGACTCAAAGGCACGCAGCATGTCGGATCTCCTGGCACTGGGAATAAACATGCCAGAAACACTAAGGAACGCCATTGACAAGGAGCCAACGACAAAGGAGCTGTTTCTTGAAGAAATTCGCATCCAAGCGAGGATGACCAAGACAGAGGGGTCATTGAACATTATCCTTAAGCAACAGTTGGACGGTCTACGCGAGCGTATGGCAGAAGACGAGCTTGCGGATGCGGTGCTCGCACTGCGTGAGGGTAGACCCACGACTCTCGAGGCGCTCCAGGCAGCCGCGCTGAAAGATGCAGAGCCGGCGTCCAACAGTGTCCTCGTCAGGACCGACACGAGACTGCAGAGGCTTGGCCTGCACAGAGTTGGGCCAGCCCGACGCGTCTTCTTCGTCGACTACGGGTTTCACCGCGACTCGGGCTTCATAGTCGTTGCACAAGGCGGCCAGGTGAACTTTTACTGGACCAATGTCAGCCTGCAGGAAGCCGCACAATGGAAAGAATCTTGGCTGACACATCGAACACCTGAACCAGAGTCACCACTCTCCCCTCATACCGATCATGGCCAGCCGGGTGATGATGATGATGATGATGATGATGATGCAGAAGTATACCACAACCCACGTCTCCGCGATGAAGAAGACCAATACGTCGCTCTGGGATGGCTATCTCGTCTGATCCAACCGCTGGTCTCAATATCCGAGCCCGGCGACCTCCTGGTACTCTGCCCATCCGACACCCTGCACGGCATCCCCATCCACGCGGCAAAGATCAGCCCCACCCCTGCTGGGAAAGGCGACGACAACGACATGTGTCTCATTGAGCGAAACCCAGTTGTCTACGCAGCGAGCATGACTGTGACGGAACAATGCATATCCAGAGCCACTTCTCCCCCCCCTACTATGTCTGATGAACCGGCAAATCAGCCTCGCTCTCCAGCGATATCCAACACCCTCTTAGGTGTTTACCGCCACCCGGGGCCCATCCGTGATATGGCAGCCGCAATCGCCGCCCAATTTCCGCACCCGTCTTCCATCCATGTCGACACCCACCTCACCAAGTCCACCTTCCAGGCTGCTGCAGAAACGTCAAAGACCCTCCTTTTCTTCGGTCACTGTAGCAGCAGCAGTGCAAAGGGCGATGGCTCTGCAGAGCAGCACCTCCTGCTCTCCGACACCCCTTGCAGCAGCAGCAATGAGAACAGCAATAGTAGCACCGTGGACAACATATTTACCGTCGAAGACGCATTCGTCACACGGATTACTGCGTCCCTCGTAACACTTGTGGCATGCGGTTCTGCCGAGCAGTCGATCAAGCCGGGCAATGAGCCGCTAGGGCTGCTAACGGCGCTACTGTGCGCAGGAGCAACCTCGGTTGTCAGCACCATGTGGCCTATCGAGGCGCGAACAGGCGTGGCGTTTGCCGAGAATTTCTATAAGCGGCTGGGGCTACTCATGGCATCACCGTCCCGGGAAGTGGAAGGGGAGGGGGAGGGGGAGGGGGAAGATGGTGCAAGGAAGAACACGAAGGCGACGCTGGTCGACTTGGCGGTTGTGCTGCAGGAGACGGTCGTTGAATTGAAGAGATCGCGAAGGCCGGGGTTTGATACGGCGGGTGTTTTTCATTGGGGCTCCTTCATGTTGAGTGGTGCGTGGTTGCTGCAAGTGTAGACATTGGGCTAACGTGGATGGCTGAAGTGGGGGAGAGGACACAGTAGGTAGGTACCCGTGTAAGTGTTGGCCGGCTAGAATACAAGGGTGTCAGAGACCTACACTGCTGGACCAAAAGCACACACAGGTGCCTGGCCCTGGAGCCAAGCGGTATGGTTTCATATGGACGATTTGGTCAGCAGGTTACCTCAACAAAGGGTGTGCCACAACCGAGCTTCGAAGAGGCCGCGGCGAGTTGGCAGAGAACTTGAGGCGGTGATTTGCTGTCATTAGGGAGACAAGGAAAATGAGAATGCGGCAAATTCTAGTCTAGAATATAGTTTGATACTACACAAAAGTAGAATGAAGGAAGTGGGCCGTATTCCCCCCACCGTGCCGTCCATATTTTTCTTGCCATATTAATAACTCTATAAAATAGTTTGAGCGACATGGCGCAACCTGGATGATTCTTAACTCAAATCATCCCCAAAAGGAACTTGAACTCCATAGATGTTGTACGCCGCAATGCCAACTTCCTGAAGTACCTGACTTTATCGACACTGCCCCATGAAAAACGAACCGACGACTCTGATAACGCCCGAAGGCGAAAGCAATGAAAATACAAAGAAGTTAAAAGATTGCCAGCCAAATACTATTAATTATTCAGTAGGTTTGTAGCTCATGCCGGCCACGTTTGCAACCCCCACTGAATCATCTGGGCCATGCGCATGCCGCCAGCATGATACGTCCACTGAGCAAAGATGGGATCGTATGGACTTGCAATGAGGGGCTGTTGTTCCGCCCGGGCCGTGACGCTCGCACTGCCAACAGCACTGACAAGAGCACTTACGACGCCAGCTACGGACGGATCCTCGTCGTCACCGACCCACCCGAACAACGGGCCGCCCGACCACCCTTGGTCCACGTACGGCGAACTAAGAAGCTCCTTGCTCTCGATGTCGCTGCTCGGGTTATTTTCCACCTTGTCGACCTTGACACTGTCTTCGAGGGTCTGCACGTTCCCTTCCTGGGAATTGCCCGGGTACCCGATGCTCGACCACTCGATCCCATAGTAGAAGGAGTCATCGTACGACGCCTTCCACTGCATGAACCCGCATTCCTTTTGGTTGCCACCACCGTTTTTGCCAATGGGCCAGTCGAGCCGGCACAGCGTGTAGTCGCGCCCGTCGACGGCCGCGTCGTCGAGCCCGAGACACTCGACCGCCATGGCGCTGCCAAAGGGTTTCGGGTTGGCCAGATCGAGCGCGTCGTATGCGGGGATGAATTCCATGGTGAAGTATTTCTGTTGCGCTACGTCCGCCGCCGCCATCCACGGCACGCAGTGGTTTGCCGTCAGGAGCAAGTTGGGGCCCACCATGGTCCCCGTGCACTCGCCCCGCCTGCCGGACCGGGTGTCCCGCAGGATCACCTTGCCCATCGTGCTGTACGGGTACGCCGTGCGCCAGGGGCTGAGGACCTGGCGGCGGATGAAGTAGTGTTGGGACCGCGGCGCGATGGAGAGGAATTGTTTGAGGTGCGAGTCGCGGTACAGCTGGGTCTGCGGGATGCGGGTGAAGTTGAGGTTCGGGGGGCGGAACCCGGTGTTGTTGGCCACGCCGTTCTTGTTGAAGGCTGGCATGAAGGGTCTCACTGTCTTGGCGAGAGTGGCGCGGTTGATGATGGTCAGTTTTGGGGAGGGGAGCCGCGGGCAGAGCTTGATGGGCGGCAGCGGGAAGTGGTCGACGATGTCCCGCGGCGACATGTTAAAGGGGAATGATGATGCGGTGTTGGGCAGGCCGAGAAGCAGAAGCCCGGCCGCCGCTGACAGGAGTTTCCCGAATCTCATGATGACAGAAGGGATGGAAACGGAAAGGGAGTGGTGAAAAGAAGTGGGTCGTGTTTGGCCTTTGGTGCTGTGCTCAATACCTACTTACGCGAGGGATGTACTCACCTTTTAAGACATAAATATCTCTCGGTCAAGAGCAGTAAGTCCAGGACGGATGGCTGTTTTGGCAAAAATCTTTGTTAATGTTAGTAGTCGTCATCGGAGATTAGCAGGGGGCTATGTTCTGTCCCGGCCGTCAAATGGCAGATGATACAACATCCATATCGGTAGGAACGGCTGAGGTTGACCGAACACTGCCGTTATTTGGTATGGTCCAGTCGATGTCGTGTCGTGGTATTTTAGAAGGATGAAAAGGAAAGGGGGCGGTGGAAAGGGGAAGTCGGCCAATCAGCAAGCCAAAGGCTGCCAAGCCCATTTAGGGCTGAGCACCTCGGGCAGACTTGTCAGGGGGGTAAAACGCGCAGCTAGGTGATGGACGACAACTTTAATTTTCTCCAACATCCAATGACATTTCTTTGCAGGTTGGTGACTTTTGACAGTTCAGACCCGGGGGGGGGGTGTGGGAGGGGGGACCGCTGGCTTTCTACGAGAGAGGGTGCTTGCAGCACGTGTCATAACAACTTGTTTTAGCCACACGCCTACGAGTTTGGGAACCAAGTCTGTGTAATATCACAGTTGCAGAAGAGAAACTTGCATCTCATAATCATGTTCCCTCTAAACCTTCATGTCTAGAAATGGTAAGATGCTACTAATTAATTACGCCCAACCATGCAGATGCCAATTTCTCACTCCCCCCCCCCCCCAAGTATTATTAATTCCGTTCTACATTATCCACGGCCATTCGCATGCGCCCGGAAGAACCCATGACACGCTCGTAGAAATAGTGCCGGTCAAGATCCAAAGTATACTTGTCCTTGTGGTGGCGGTCAAGCGTTGAAACCGACTTGGAGTCGCGCAGCAATGCAGCAGAATCAGCGACATAGTAGAGAGCGCCCGCGATAGTGCACGGATCTACCGGCATGTGAGGCCAGCGGACAAACATGGACGTCGCCAACATGAGAACCATGGCCGCCATGATGGCGAGGCTGAGATATGTGCACACGTTGTGCGTTTGGAGCGTCTGAGTGAGCGTGTAGGGGATGTTGGACAGCAAAAGGGGCAGCATCAGCTCCGACATGGCCGCCATGACGGCTGCGGCAAGAAGGAGCATGTTTCGCTGCCGTGCTGCTGCGTATACGCCGGAATAGGCATTGGTGGGCCGCATACCGAGCAGGATGGACCTGTCGGCTGGTGGCGGGTCGTTTCTTTTCTCTGCCATCGACATGAAGGGTAGCACCACGGCAACGCCTAATTAGATTCCAAGTTTATTAGTCTCACGGATAAACAAACACCAATTGCAATAGAGAAAACACTTACTCATAAAGAAGGCCGACCAAAAATACGTAATGATGCCACCCAGCGCCGCAAAGAGAAACTTGACGCCAAAGGCCTGGCTGTCCATGAACAGCTCGAACGCGTTGTCCTCGTGCAGCAAGTGGTAGTAAGTAAGCAGGGCCATCAGACCCATGAGGAACGCCATGAATGTCGCCCGCCAGGTGTAGGTCAAGGCCAAGAACGGCACTCGACGCCGGCCAGGGACAAGTTGATCTGACAGGTGGTGAATGCCACTGACGCGGGCGGCGTTATCTGTGCCAGTACTAGTACCAGTAGTACCGTCCCAGAGCGGGATGATGCCGTACTCCAGGGTCTTTTTGTGATGATAGCCATCTTTTTCGGCGTCGTCGTCACTGTCCACAGTGATAAAAACGCCAAGACGAAATTGGCCAGGGCGAAATAGGGCGTCAAGCTCGGCTTCACTAGGTTCGCCAACTTGCAAGAGCGAGTCCCGCAGGCGGCGGTTGAGTGACAACG
The DNA here is from genome assembly GCA_027569635.1 of Lasiosphaeriaceae sp. G1095. Lineage (NCBI taxonomy): Eukaryota > Fungi > Ascomycota > Sordariomycetes > Sordariales > Lasiosphaeriaceae > Lasiosphaeriaceae sp. G1095. The sequence goes on along the minus strand of JAPDFK010000010.1, from coordinate 316,742 downwards.
ACGCCATGGTGGCGAGACTCCAGGGATTGGAGTGTAGCCCAGTGTCCCAGCGACGTAGCAGAAGGGTCAAGACGATCAACAGCGCCAACATGGTAGCCATGACAGCAACCAAAGCGTACGCCGGCAGGGGAGACACGCCTATCTGGATGCCACAGCCCGAGATGGACAAGTGGGAGCAAGTGCCGTGCACCTTGATGCCCACGGCTTCGGCGGCCAGCGGCGCCAGCAGCCACGACAGCCACAGCAGCAGCGTCGTGACCAGGGACACCGGTTGGCCCCGCGCCAGGAGCGTCACCGGCGTGACAATGTTGAGGATACCGGCGAACCGCAGCGTCAGAGATTCGGGCCCGCTGGCACCCTGAGGCCGTGCCATGGCTTGGAACGGCTGGAACAGTTTGGCGTTCAGGTCGATGATGGAGATGGGGGCCGCGAGAACAACGGCGATCAAGGTCGGCAGGAACGTGCCGCTGAAGTATTGCGCCTCGGTGATGCCGGGGACCACTACCACGCGCATGATGGGAGCAGTGCCGTTGCTATTGCCGTTGCTATTGCCATTGTTTCTGTTGCCGTTGTTACTGTTTCCGTTATTGCTGCCGTTGCCGTTGCCGTTGTTGCTGTTGGTGTTGCCGTTGCCGCCACCATTGGCTTCATCCCCCCAGTTGTTATCACCATTCAAGTTGCTGATGACAGAGTCCGAGTTGCTTGATCCGATGCTGTCTGCGGCGGCAGTGATACCGGCCATCACCATGCGTGTTGACGGTGTTGGTGTCAATGTCAGTACAGTTGGCACAGTGGTGAGCGTTCCGTTGATGGTGGTTGCCACAGCTGTTGTAACCAGTTGACCTGGCGTGGCGACCCGCGTCACTGTTCTAGTGGTGCCCCCTGTTGTGGTGATGAAAGGTGGGGGCGTGGACGTCTTGGTGACAAACACGCCTCCACCCAGGTCGCTGACCAGAGTGACTGGCGGGGGTGTCGTCGTAACCTCGACGCCTCCTTCCACTGTGATCGCGGTCTCGGTGACTGGCTTTCCCGGTGTCGAGACAGCCAGCAGCGTGATAGCTGAGCCGCCCTCGGTTGCAATGACCGTTTGAGGGGGCGGGGTCTCGACCACTGTCCGCACCACGCCGCTAATGACGGTCTCTTTAGTGGTGGGAGAGGGTGTGCTCACATGAGTGACCCGACTGCCGCCCACCGAGGTGACGATGGTTTGAGTTTCGGGGGTAAGACCATCATCAATGACTGCGCTCGTTGTGGTGAAGCCGCCAGCGATTGCCACAATGGTGTGTGGTGGTGGTGTGTAAGCGATGGGTGATCCAAATGCATTCGTCGTTGTCTGCGGCTCTGGCGTCACTAAGAGGGTGGTTGTGGTGGCGCCCACTATGACATTGATCGTTTTCACAGCAGGCACTGGTGACGATAAGGCCGGGGGCAGCAGCCCCAACGGGGCAGGGGTCCTGGGAGGGGCGACCAAAAGCATTGTATGCACCACCGTGATGTCTGGGTCGTCCTCGACCTGGGCCGTGGTCGTGAGCTGGGCCTCTCCCTCGGCGACCGTTGTAGGCCCAGCATAAATCTTCGCATAGTCGGAAGTCCATCGGATTACCGGATCCTTGCTAAAGCTGCCATAAGAAGTGTGGTTGCCGCTTGATGTCAGTACCGTGGTGTTCGCATATGAGGTGGCATGTGCCAGCGGTGCCGAAGGTTTGGTCGGCCTGGGTACTCTGGACACACCAGAAGGTTTGTAGCCAGGACCGCCCACGACGCCCGATTGCGAGTAACCCCAGGTCAGCGGGACAGTTGTTGAAGTCGGCAACGGTAGCGGCGTGATACTGTGGATTGCCGTGTTGGTGGTTGACTCAGTGGTTTGCGGCATGAATATGTAAGTAGCTGCAGAGAAGAGGCGTTTATGGGCCAGGCCATGTTCATGTCCCTCGTACGGGTTCTCGTTCAAGTGTCGTTGCATTAGGGGCCGGCCATCGACGATGCCCGAGTTGTCGCTGTTGGGCATGGCTTTTGCCAGCACCACAACCACAGCAATAGCAGCGGCGAGCAGCACTATCTGGACCACCAAGAAGGGCCATTTCAGCGGCGTAGGCTTGTAGCTTCCTCGTTTCGGTATTGCCAGTGTATAATGTGAACTTGGCTTTTCTTGCGTCTGATTGCTGCCATTGTCGCTGACGTGCTGCTGGCTATGCTGGTCTGCATTCAAAGGTATGTCGTCGAACTTGCCCGCCCAGGCGTGCAATGGGGAGCCTGAGCGGGATGGATACCACGGCTCGAGATGGTGCGAGCTGGCCTCCATCTCATCATGCCGCTATTGAGACGCGATGCTCGAGTTCTGGCTCCACCGCTGGGAAGGTTACCGAGAGCAGACATCGTGAACAACAGTCCAAAGGCAAAGGCCTAGACTCAGGGGTTTGCCAGTCTTAAGATACCCCTGGACCAAGATGGTGGTGCAGGTGTCCGTCCCGTCCACCAAAATTACCCTAGCCAATCGTCCTCTAGCCCTATAAAGCGCGCCATGATTTAGGTGGCATTTGGGCGTGCTGGTAGGAGTTGGTTGTGGTGCTTCGGCGCGGGGCTGAACATGGCTGAAGTCATCGCTGCCAATCAGCTTGCAGAAACGCGGGTTCCTGACAGACGCAGAAAGACGCACCTGGTTGTCAAGTCGTGATTGGTCCATCCTTCAGTCCTTTAAGTTAAGAGACGGTCACGTCCCGACACATGGGATGGAAGGAAGGGAATCCACGTGAAATTATCAATGTTCGATGAAACGCGACAATGCGTCATGTGCAGGGCTGGCCAGTAGTTTGTCATGCACGAATCATCTTTTCAATAAAGCACACGTTCTATTCAAGGTAACAAGAGCCTGAGGCAATCGTCACATAAATAAGAATTGCACATCTTCCCATCTCTCCTTCCATGAAACTTGAATTGATGGGCCAAAATTTACAAAATATGTGCAATGTTGCATATTATGACTAAAATACGAGTGGCCAGTCTTGAACAAATGGAAGATGACAGGTGTAAATTGGAAAGAGTAAAGTTGTTCCTTGAGCTGCTAAAATATAAAACCACATCAGATATTATGTTGTAAAACAAAGACCTAGACTAGCCTTTGCATTGGGCTTTCAGATTTATTTCATACCTCTCCGTTTATCTAGGGTTGTGTTGGCCTCTAATCCAAATGTTATAATAGAGTCCTTCCGCTCTGCCATACTGTAGTATAAGGCAAGAAAACCCCATGCAAAATACCAAATAGTATCTTCACGGGGTCCCGCTCACCGGGCAATGACCTCGTGTATTACATCGGTATTTCAAAATAATCCCACCTTAATTTCAACGTTATATGATCGGAGGCCGTCCCATATCTCATCGGACATGAATCTTTGGCACTCATCCAACCCAGTTGGGGCCATTGACACAGCCGCAAGTGACGGAACCACGCACGGCGGAACCGGCAATGCGCTCAGGACTCTGGCCCAGGCTAAGAAGCGGAGAAAACTCGATAACTTCAAGCGTGAAGGCAACATCGTCGATACAACAATGTTCCACAGTGAATTAACAGGCCCAAGAAGAATAGTCTTCCGTCCTAAGACTCCTAATTGCAAAATCCGACACATGACTTTCCAGTCACTCTATTGTCACCAGCGAACGGCTACGATAAAGATGAAAATGCTCATATCCGACGGAATATTGTGGGGAATACAAGTCAGAGACAATGGGAATTATAGAGACAATAGTTTGATAATATGCAAGCTCTAAAATGACATTCGAGTTCCAGACAATAAACCTGCAAATTCACCAACGAGGCGGTCATCATATATACGCTGTCTTTTCTTCCTTTTCCATTTTCCCCTTCTTAAAACTTTAGTAGGTAGAGGAGCAAGCAGCCAAAGCTGAATACTCTTTCTTTCAGACACATTTTCTTCGAGGCAACTGCCGTTTCCTCACTTTCCTCACCTCTGACCCCAGACACTAGCAACCTGCCCAGAGTTCAAGATGCTCTTACCCGGCGGAATGTTTTTCCCGTGGAAGAAGGAGCGCCAGCAGGCAGCCAAGAAGGACAGATACTCGTTCCTGTTCCGTTCCGCCGGCAAGGCGTAGACTTACTGTTCGTCCGCCAGATAGCCAAAGGCCAACAAAGCATTGTGCATCTCGTGCAGGACACAACGACAAAGCAGCTCGTTGTGCTAAAAATGTCCCGTCCGGAGAAAGGAAAGCAGCCGGGTAACTTTGACGCCTCCGTGCCGGGACCGGGAGAGCCTAATCATGGACAACTTCGCCAAAATCAACCTTCAGAACTTTGACGAGCCCCGCTTTGTCAAGTACATCTCCAGCGAGGTCGTTGTGACCCCGAGAGACGAAACCCAGACCCAAATTTATCAGCGTCTGGAAGCTCTGCAGCGGCGGGAATCTGTTCGCCCTGATGAACCAAGCCGCCATCACCACCGCCGGCGACGACGCCAACAGCCCCGTCAACACCCTTAATCCATGGCCCGTGTCCTTCGTTGCCCGATGCATAGGATAGGTCTGCCAGACCCTCCACGCAATGTACCACGCCGATCCCGAGCCAATTTACCACTGCGACCTGCACGCCACCAACGTCTTTGTCGTCATTCGCTCCGTCGTCACCATCACCTCGCGTGGAAGGCTCGGCCAGGATCTCTACCAACTGATGACAGACTTGAAGGAGCTCGACAACCAAGACCGGTACCTCGCAGAGACAGACGAGAAATGCAAGCCCCCCAGCCTCGCCGAATTCGTTCAAAATGCTAACCGTGTCGAGACCAAAGCCCTAAAGATGGAACAGGACACCAACGAGTTCAAAACTTTCGTGGCCCGAGGCGCAGAGCGCGTCAACAAATACTTGCCAATTCGCAGCCCTTTGTTTTCGAGAAAGTTGGCAAGTCCGCCGTCGTGCGGCGGGGTCTTTCTGGGGCGAGAACAGTCGAGGAGGAGTCGATTCGCCTGGCGCAAATGCATGGTAGGGAGAATGTGGGGGGTCCCTGGATTCTGGTGAAGAGTGGAGATATGACTCCGGTCTGATGAGTCGTCTCGGGTATCAATGGTACCTTACCTTAACTATGTAGCCGATCACAACCAGACAAAAGAAAAAGACCGAAATCCGTATTTGAGTCTTATATCCTCCCTTTCTCATATTTTAATTGCCCTCTTCACTTTGTGCTGAGCCTTTCTCTCGCACGATACCTTTCTACTTTAGCAACTCAGGGGGCTTAAAGGTCAATCCTCCGAATTTACAACCCAAAAAATTACCACGTTGCACATATGATTGTCTCAAATTCTGGCAACGACTGCATTATTTGCTGGAACATTGGCCTCGATGAAGTCAAACACAACGCCCATTGTCTTTACCTATGCCAGATGGCCTTTGTGCGCGCCACTGGTTTTCCAAATCGGGATATGTAAATCAGTTCCGTTGAAACATGAATCAAAACCTTGGTCTCGAAGTCAAAGACGAGATCCAACATATCTCTCTCGTTCCAAATTGAGGTTTAATTATTAGCAGCATTCTTTTCACTATTTCTTTCGCGGTTTCCGGGAAAGAAAGAAAGCCAAAAATGGGAATGCGGATGGTGATTTGTGAACGAATTGAAAGAATGGTTGTGTGGCGTAGTGGTAATTATGCGTGCCGTCTCCTCGAGGCCTAACTTTCCATTAGCTAGCTAATGCGATGAGCTTGTGCTAAATGTGGATGATCATGTACTTGGTTCGAATCCAAGTACGGGCCGGTCTTCAGTTCATTTTTTTTATGCCAAAAACGTAGGCAAGGTAGGCATTCTCCGCACTCTGCAGCCCTCAATACAGTTGCAAGCAAACCCCTTTTTCAGCTGATGTCAGATGTGCTGATAAGATAATCAGATAAGGAATTGCCCCCAAAATATGCGCTAGCCGTATAAGGCTAGCGCAAATCACCCCACCGTTTTTCGCACGGTTTCGAGACGTCAACAACGCTTCATCTTTCACTTCAACAGAGTTCATCATTCATCACGTAAAACCAAAATCAAGAAAAACATGGCCACCGACCCATCTTCCTTGATCAGCAGAGACGACGGGATAAAGTACTGGGAGAGCATAGATGCCGACGTGAATGGAATGCTTGGCGGGTTCGAGAGCATCACCAAGATCGACCTCCAGGGCTCGCGCAACTTTCTCGCCAAGCTAGGCGTCGGCATCAAAGAAGGCTTGCGGACTACCGCCAACGCACTCGAGGGCGGGGCAGGGTGAGTTTTTTTTTTTTTTTTTCTCCCATTGTTCTATCAGAGTTTCCCATTAATTATCCCAACAGAATTGGCCGAGTCACGCAGGGTCTGCTCGTCCACGTTGCCGAGCAAGTCGACGTGATCGAGCCTGTGGCCAAGTTCACAGCCGAGCTGCACGGCAAGCCCCGCGTGCGCAGCATTTTCAACATGGGCCTTGAGGAGTGGCAGGCCGCCGAGGGCATGCAGTACGATCTGATTTGGATGCAATGGTGTGTCGGCCACTTGACCGACGAGCAGCTTGTCCAGTTTCTGGAGAGGTGCAAGGCGGCACTAGAGCCCGAGGCGGGCGTCATTGTTGTCAAGGAGAATAACAGCACGAGAGGCGTCGACGTTTTTGATGATGTCGATAGCAGTGTTACCAGGTGAGTTTTCCTGCAATGCTCTCGAGTTGCTCTGCTCGCCTGATTTTTCTCTTCTCTTGGGTTAGTGATGAGTATCGTTTAGTGGCTGACGCGAAGATGATACAGGGAGGACAAAAACTTTCGGGAAATCTTTAAACAGGCGGGTCTCCGTCTTGTGCGGACCGAGCTCCAGAGGGGCTTCCCCAAGGGCAAAGACGGCAGAAACTCGCTTTTGCCTGTGCGCATGTATGCACTGCGACCAGCGAATTGAGGATAATCTCCCGCTCGAAATGAACCCAACTGCATAAACCAGTGATTGTCTGTCTGTCTGTCACATCTGTTCCGCCTAATTCCATAAGTACATCATGCTCACAGAATACGAGTCACATACAAGGGAGCTTTGATTTCATTGCGTCATTGTCAAGCGAATACCAAGGAGATCATGCGCTAGGCAACAAAATTCCTGTCACTGAATCACGGCTCCTTGGCCATTGTAACCTAACCCTTGAATCACCTTGCCGCCGAACCCTCAACAATAGAGGTCTCCACATCCTCGTCCTCTTCTTCATCCAGCTTGACATCAGCGACCGCCTCACCGAGCCCGTCCTCTCCATTCTGGCCGCCCTCCAACATGCCCGCCTTCTCCAGGAAATAGTGGACCACGTCGGCCTTGTCGCCTTGGTTGGCCAGGTCCAGCGGCACGTAGTTCTTGTCGTTGGCGAGGGCAGGCGTCGCGCCGGCTTCGACCAGCATCTTGACCACATCGAGGTGTCCGCCCAGAGCGGCCCAGTGCATCCCTGTGTTGCCGTACTCGTTGGGCGCGTCCAAAAAGGCCTGGGTGGTCTCTTTGGGCTGTGCGGCAAAGTGGGACAGGATAACGCCAACGATTTCTTGTGGCAGTGTGTGAGTGGTTAGTCAAGTCATTGCTGGCAAGACATATATGCCGCCGTGTTATCATATTCGCAAAGTCAAGGAAGTCATCTATCTATCTGAAGCGTGGGTGGAAATGACTCACCCGTATGCCCATTCCCCGTGGCCATGTGCAGGCACGTCGACTTGCCCTCGTCCTTTGCGCTTGACAAAATCTCTGCTGGTGACACCTTTTCCCGCTCGGCCAGCGCGGCCAGCAGGGTGGTCAGGTCTTCCTTTTCGCCCCCACGGGCCGAGTAGAGAAGGTCATCGATCTCCTCCTCGCTTAGTTGCAACTTGGATGCCATTTTCGCTTTTGCGTTTGTGTATCGGGGTTATTAGTGTTATTGGCGTGGCAGGGCAGGGTCAGTGAGTTTTTTTTTAGTGAGGAAGGCAAGGGTCGAGGCGTCAGTCACACAGTGGCGGCAGCCTACTTGCTTTCCCCATCTGAAAATTTTTAGAAGGTTTTCGGTCGTTGTGGCCCAAACAGTGCGCGATATGAGTGTGGGGAAGGTTTATGCACTGTGTATCCCCCCTCCCCCCCCCCCCTTTTTTTTTGCCGGACAATCACCGGGGCAAAACAACATCATCTGAAGGTTTTACTATAGTTTAGGCAGGAAATCTTTGGAGTTGGCAATTTCTATCGCTCTTTTTTTTTCTACGATTGTAGAAACATTGCTGAGCCATAAGGCCATTCTAGATAGTTCCGCGTATCGGCTTGCTCTAAGCAACTCATCGGGCACACTTCAGATGGCAACTGATATCAACTCAAACGAAGTCTCAAACAACGCCAATTGCCATATACCGTTTGCGCCATAGTAAGGGTCTTCAATCTATAAAGGACGGTGGCTGGTCCCCGAAGCTTCCTCACGATTCCTCTACCCGTCAGGCAGCTGTGTCTTGCAGTCCGAATTCACTGCTCGTGACTACCTTGGAACAATAGGAGCCTGAATTCCACAGCTATTTTCCATTGTTATCCAAACCCATTGTGTCATACCTCATCTATTCAGTTGTTTACTGGTATCTGCCCAGTGGTCCACTCGCATTTGTATAAGTACCCATCCAGTCCTCCCTTCCTTCTTCCTTCTTCCCACTCCAAATCTTCCATCATCAACCCAAAATTCCCAAAAACCTTACCATCATCTACAGTTACAGGTCAAGGAACTCGGAGTCTGTCTTCATCTTCGATACGTTTACTATCCCTGCAAATATTTTCTTGACAACGCGCACCCTCAACCAATCCTCAGTTTATTCATTGTTTTTCTACTGCCAGCACAGTCGGTAGAAAAGATGGTGACACTCGAGAACGCGACGTTGGTCGGACCTCCGGTCCTCCGGGAGATTGCGCTCGCCCAGAAGCGCATCACCCAACTTGAAGAAGACCTCGCCTGGGCACACGCAAGAATCAAGGAGCTCGAGTTGGCGGGTCACAAATCCATCACACAATTGCAGCTCGCTTTCCGGGAGACCACAGCGACTTCAGCAAAAGGCTGCGCGCCAGCTGCTCATCCAAGCACAATGGTTTACAGGGGCCCACCAGGCCCGACCCAAACCGATAAAACTGGGTTTGGTAATATTAGTGATCCATTTGGATTCGGTTCATCTATCAATTACCCTCGTTCCAGCGCTCAGTTCCCTCGATACGCTCCAGTGCGCGCCAGTAGATCGCTCGTCCAAACTTCGTTGGCCAAAGACGATAGCCATGATTACCGGCCACCGTCCAACCCCCTCTGGAACAAATGCGGCACAGAAGCCATGTTGGCGCTACATGCAGCCCGGCGAGCCGAACCCCAGTCCATTCTTCCACAGGATGGAAAGCAGGATCCAGGCACCCGCCGCTCTTCGGTCCAGCTTTCCACAAACACGCCATCTGAGCTGGAGAGGCCTCGGCCGCAGCCCAAGACTGTTGTTGTTCATGTTGATGGCGACGAAGCAACTAAAGGTCGTGAACATGAGGCCGAGGACGTGAAGATTGCTTACAAGCCTAACTCAAGCTGGCGGCCCACACCCTCCCAAGAGAAGAATACCTTCAGAGATTCGCTCGGAGTGGGCAAGCGAGGTGAAGACAAAGATTCGGCAGACACAGCAGCTGGAGGCAGCGGATGCGTACGCCGGCCGCCTTCGCTTTCAAAATTTCCAGTGCTGTCTCTTGACTCGGACAACTCTGATGTGCCGCCTGGTATGTATTTTGGCTACTAATTAGTAGTATCACGGAGACTTCAATGGCCATGCAGGTAGAAAATCCTTTTTTTTTTAAAAAAAAGAAATTTTAATAAATAAAAACTACGTCTCAAAGGTACTGAACATCATACCGAGAGCTAAGACAACACGGCCATGAAGAGCCTTCCGATGTGGCATTTACTTACTTCTTGGCTTTCAGAGTTACCGCAAGATCTACCAAACTTAACGAGCCACTTGACATCGTGGCCCTCTACGACATATCCGTATTTATTAGGCTAAATCCGACGCCTTTGGGCTTGAGATGGTGGTCGCCGGAGTGTTAAACCCGCGAGATACGGAACGAGCTTTCACCAGGAGGCAAGAAACACGATTAAGACAATTTTTAGGCCTTGGGGCACGCTCCATCGTTGATACCCCGACACTTGAGAGGCAAACCAGAACGCTCCTGGGCTATTGGTGAAGAGCGTAACCCACAAGAATAGAGTTGGTTTAGGGAGATGGGTCGTCGGATTCTTCTTATTTTGGATCTTGGGGATGAATTACCCCTGGATACCAGGTATCTTACACACAAGCGGCTTGCAGGGCTCATGACCCGCAGGCGCCTGGAATAATTATTCCACTTATTTCACAAGGATAGCGCGGGTTTCCATGGTTCATTAAACTGCGCTTGTCATCCATCACTTTGTTTTTACTTGGAATTGCATTATACGAGAAACCAAGCATGGATGGTGGTCCAGATGTCGCTATGAGCACAAGGTTCCTTCCCAGCCTGAACTGGTTGGTTTGAAGGAAATATTTATCAGTGAGTGTATGAAACACATTCCCTACCGTCTTTTTTCACTTTCTTCTTGTTCTTCCGTGTTTGGCCACTCTTTCCAATCTTAGTTTTTGGGGCGTCGCCAATAAGTTCGATCTCCCAAAGAACGCAACACTGAGCCTGAGCAATAAGTCGGCAGAGGGAAAGTCCCGGCAACTCGCAGCCTGTAGTACCTCTAGCCGCCATGCTACAATATGGACCAGAGAACCGGAAAAGAAAGCTCACCATGGGCAGTTTTTCAGCACAGCCCTGCATTATTAGTAACAATATAGTAACAATTATTAAGGTTGCAGACATGAAATGGCATGATCAGGACACGAAGAACTGCATTTCTCCCTTGGGCTACCTGAGAGAGGAGAATTAAAGTTCTACTGTTCAGATAAGAGAGGCATGAAAGAGTGGCTCTGTTACCTGAGATAAAGAGCTATGGACAGGAGAGTGGAAGGGGGCTATTTGGTGGTAGTATAGTTGCTTCAGCTCCCTCCCTGCTTCGAGAAACGTCAAACATGGTGGCCGTTATGAAAACCGTGGCTCTCTAAACGCGCCAAGTTCTCTCTATGACCCTTTTTTATCTATTGGTACGAAAGTATTCCCGGTTTTTATTCTTCAAATTCGTTTTGCCTCCATTGTGATCTTTACGTTCCCGGTTACGTCGCAGTCATATGATAAGCAACCATACTAGTGTGGTACACCCATGCTACCTAAACATGAACCAAGAAATGGAAAGTTGGCCATGGATCCAGCTGCGTGGACGGGAAACAGATCGAATTGGTGGCCCGCCTTCACCGAATGTGAAAAGAATAAAAAGAAAAAGAAAGTGGAAAATGGAAAATGGAAAATGGAAAATGAAAACGAAAAACCCCACTAGATACCAGCCAAGTCGACTTCACTTTCCCATTCACTCACCCATAGGTTTTGCCGCGTGTCACGGAACAGCCCAATCGCGCCGCCTATTTCTTCTGGAACCTAGCACACAGCAACTTGCATTTTTTTCTTCCTGTTCCACATCGATCTAATTAGTACTAAGTCTACTTGGTATCAGGACAACTCTGCCATCACGTTTCCCAATTTTCACACTAATTACACCTCCCAGCATAACATTACCGCCCTCTCCTGATCTTCGCTAAAGGTATATTGCACTTTCAATTTAATTACGAAGTGAAACACTTCGGCCTCCTTTTGCAACCTGTCTTCCACTGCACACCCCACAAGCCGCCGCAAAAATGAAAATCATACACTCGCCGGCTTACGACCTCGCCCGTGCTCGAGAGCGCACTGCTGAGCTTGAGGAAGAAATTGCTAGATTGAAACTGCAATTAACTCGTAGCTATGGGCGGAAAGCAAACCGATCGACCCCAGCAAGCCAGCGGCCTCCAATCGACTCGAACGCCTCAGGGCCATCCTTTTTACGGCCGACGACGGCGTCAAGGAGCCGAACCCTAGTTGCCCAGGAAATTTCCGCTACAGAGGCCGAATCCTCAACACTTCAGGATGATGGCGCGAATGATGGCGCGAATGATGGTGCGGGTGATTCCAGGCATGCCGAGGGCAACGAGACACCAACTGCCACCACCCCTGACACTGTTCCGCGACGGGGCGGCTTCATGAGGGCCGACCAGGTTTGGAAGGACTTCTGGCAAAACAACATCGACACTTGCCAGACCAACCGAGGCGAACATAGCCTCAAGTCCCGACCCCGAGCGCGCTGTGCTAGACTAGAGCCACCAACCTCGTCGCTCTCACCAAGCATCAGGATTCCGGGCAAGAGCCAGGACTTCGACTTTGCCTACATCGACGGGCAACTCGAAGAGGTCGATAGCGAATCTCGAATCCGAGATATCCGGCTCATCGACCCGGCTTACTTGGGCCCGACTAAGTCGTCCGAGGCAAAATACAACGACCTCGGGGCGGAGCGGTGGCGCGAGGAGCAAGACGCTCGGGAGGCAAAGGGGTGGTTCGATCGCCAGAAGAAGCCGGACTCGGCGACTCCAGGTCTCACCAGCGGCTTCGAGACCGACTTCTTTGAGTCTGGCAGCGCCGTCGTCCACGCTCCCGATCAAGACTCGGAAGACGATCTCTCGCCCAGTCCCCTTGTCGCCGCGACCCGACTCGACGACGACGCCTGGCCAAGCCCGGTCCAGCTCAAAGCCCAGCCGCCTCGGTGTACATCCACGGCGACCTCGGCCATGATCTGCTCACCCGCGCATTCCGCCTCGCCCAAAAAGCTGTCTGGGAGTCGTACCAAGTCCGGTACCCAATGGTGTGGGCGCGGGAGTTTCCCGACGGGCCGTCCATGGTCCTGTGCGGGAGTGAGCGCGAGATGGGCTGGGTGCTGCAGGCCTACGACCACGAGCGCCAGAGGGTGAGCGATGCCCGGACCAGGCTCATCACGGCGCCGGCGCTGGGCACGCTCGAAGAGATCCGGCACACCCTCGCCCACCCGAACCGCGTGCTGTACCTGGAGACCATCGACCTCGACACCGAGATGGCCCACGCCCAGCGAGCCGCGGTAGTCCTCGACGACGAGCCCTGCGCGCTGGCTATCCGCGCGCTGCGAGACGACCTGCGGACCGAGGCGGAAAAAGTCGTACGCTCGAATACAGCGACTTACAGCCTTGCGAAGCAGCGGTTGGCCGCCTTACGGTAATGAAGACTGGGAGCCGCAAGACGAACGGCTCTTTGCGCGTCTTGTTCGGTGGGATCCGGGTACAGGAGAGGCCGTGGTGGAGAAGGATGGTGTGCCCGAGGTCATTCGCCTCGCCGTCGAGCAGTGGCTGGGCGAGTAGGCTGGGGCGGGACTTGTACTTAATTATATTGGATATATAAATAAGAAAAAAAAAACTTTTTAATAACAATCGTTTACGAGGCCTCCGATTGCATGATTCTCTGTGTATGTGCAATTGGAAGACTAAGTCACAGCAACCCGTCGACAGGGCCAAGAACATCTGACCAGCCCTGCCGGATTTGTTTACCTATGTAAACGGCAGCAGCGTGAGCCACCGTCTCCTCTCCCGTGCCTTTCGTCTCGCCCAGGAAGCCGTCTTTTATTCTTACAAGACGTGCTATATCCGAGGGTGTGGTCTTCTTATTTCCCCGATGGACCAGCCATGGTCCGGTGCGGTCCCAGCCAGATGGAATGGGTGCAACGCACCGATTTCATCGGCCAGAGAAGCACGGAGACTCGGACCAGACGAATCACCGCGCCGGCGCTGGTCGATCGGGATCCGGTTTCTGGGGAAGCGGCGGTGGCAGAAAATCTATCTTGTTAGATCATTCGTCTCGCGGTGGAGAAATGGCTGGAAGGGGAGACGGGTCTGGACTTTGGGATATCATGTGGCCTAAGGACGGCGTAATTATTTGGGCTTGTGATCTGGTTGAATGAAAAGAATATACTCCATGGACACTGTAAATTATAGAATGATCATCTGTGGCCTCACTAGGCGCTTTCATACGTGCTTGAGCACTGTCATGTCGTGTGAACTCATAGACTCTAACCAGAGCTCAATATTATACCTGAAATTGTGGTCTCCCAGCGGAGACATTAGCTCTCTGGTCGCCAGCGTCGGCATCCCAGACCTGCGGTGACGAGGAAAAAAAGCCTTCTAAGATGCCAACACTATTATTCGCACGACCGGTCGCAGCATCAAGTAACAGAGCCTCCAAACCTACGACATCAGTTACATCTAGGTTCAGCACGGGACGGGATTCTCATGGCTCATGTACCCGAATCCGCATGGGCGCACTGGCCCTATACGCATATCGATCTCCTCCTTTTACACATTTGTATTTCTGCATTTTGCAAGCTGCTACAGGCGCCCGTCCAAACCCGCAGGCTTCTTCTTGTCTTTCCCCCACCATTCACACCGACCATCTCCTCGCTCTTTTGCCTCCTGAACTGCCACCACCTTTGCGACTCTCCTATTACCACCCCCTACTCTATACCTTCGTCTATATAACTTGTCAAGATGGGGAAAATCATCAAGAGCGCGGCTATGATCCTGGCCGACGCGCACGACGAGATCGAGAAATGAAGAAGAAGATAACCGCCCTCGAGAAAGAAAACGAGCTCCTTCGAGGGGTCTCCTGCCAGCACTGCCGTCGCCTCGGGGCAGCAATCCCCCCCCCCCCCCGCTGCCGCCTCAGCGCGTCACGCCAGAGCCGCCAGGAAGTCATATCCGTCGCCGACAGCAGCATCCAAAAAGCGGGCCGTCATCAGCGACAATGGCGATACTACTCCGGCCGCGCCACAGACAGCGACAACGTTTACCACACTCGGGGAACGATACCAATACGATGACGGCAGACTCGTAAAGGGAACCCCCGACACAGTCAATCGCAACGCCAGTTTTCTTAGAGACACCATAGCAGCTTGGGCAAAGCAACAGAAAGTCAAGACACCAGCCCAGCGGGCGTACCACGAGTACCTCGAGCAGAAGCATACGCGGCGTTTCGACCAAGATTTCTCTACTGGATCTTCTTTCTGGATGACCAACAGCAACGAATCGACAGCCCTTGCAACGTCTCCTCCTTTTTCAACTGCCGAGCTACAAGTCAAAGACTCTGATCTGAAGATCCGGTCCCGGCTCCGGTCCGAAGAATGGACTTGCCACGGTTTCCTGTCCAAAGTTTTCATCAACAACGAGACGGGAATGAACCTCCTCCGATGCGCACACCGCCTTGCGCTCGAGTCCTTCTGGCACGCCGCCCGCTTCCACTGGCCAGACATGTGGAAGAGGCACTTCGCCGAGGGACCCGAGATGATCAAGTCGAGTTTCACCGAGCTGCAGCTGTGCACACTTTCTTGGTCCAAGGCTAGACCGATCGCGTTGCAGCTGCAGAACCTCTCCAGGCTTCGCAACGCCGTCTGCCACCCGGAGCCTCTGGATAAGCCGATAAATATGAATATTATCTCGGTATTGCGCAGCAGTTGACGGTGAGGCTCGGGGACGAGGGCCGGTCGTTCAAGATCCGCAAGCTGTGCGACCAGCTCCGACTCGAGGCCGAGAAGACGCTCAACGAGATCAAGGCTCGCGAGGGCCTGGCGACACTGCCCATGGCCCGGACCATCCACTGGAAGGTCCACCACGAACGCCTGTTCAAAAGGATCAATTGCAGGGAGGACAAGTCCGAGTTTCATCCAGCCACTGTTTGTGCGGCTGAGGAATGGAGGAGACATTGGGGCGAGCCGGCGCCAAGAGAGTTAATTGAACTGAACTCTGACAAAACGACTTGCTGCTTCCCAGATCTCAGAATAGGTTACATGTAATTAATTATATCTCGGTGTCATCGCTTTACCAAGTCTCTCAAATGGGATGGGCCCTCGTGGATCCGTGAGGATGCTGAGCGAACGCAAGCTGCCTAACTACCTATTTGTCGACGCGTTATCCCACTCTTCTCAAGCGTCGTGGCATCCCTCACAGCGTTTTGGTGATGCTCGAGAGATGATAGGAGCCTGAGCATGATCTTGGGAAAATGATGAGCTCAGTCAGCATTCCTATACACCAGATTAGCGCCATACCTAATTAATTTTAAAGAGTGGCCTTTACATGCCCCCGCCGCCATGGTGTGGTAGCGAAATTTGTAAGGCATTCCTTACCTACCTTCGAATATGTGTAAAATGTGCTCATCCTTGCTCTTCTTCTTATACACGACCTGTCTCGCTCGCCAGTTTCGATACCACCTTCTCGGAGCAATACTGTTGTGCTGCATTCTTCCAGGAGCCGCTGTTGCTGGTGCCCAAGATCGTCCCTAAGCACAGCTGTAACGCCAAGTCTTCGACTTACCCTGGCTGTCTTTGTTCAAGTTGAAAGTATGTCAAGAAAAGAGAGGGAGGCTTGCCCTTGCCTTCGGAGGGGTAATCGGTGAACTATAGATACTTGGCCGGAGTTAAGCCTTGGTAGACTAGTAGGTAGTTATGAGTGATGGGGTCATAATTTGACGTAAATGAGCCACGGACGCCAAAGGGATTTGGTAATATAATTACGGATATCGAGAGAATATAATTATGAAATACAAGGACGGTCACTAGAAACATCGAGGATAAGATTTGTCTAGCGTCTGAAATGTGCCGAAATCTTGGGAACCGTTGATAGACAAGCATGGATTAGAGTTTCTACATAGCACTTTGATATGTGTTATACCACACATCACAGTAACGTCCAGAAAGAGATTCGTTCGTCTCTTGTGTGGTTAGACAACACCCAACACCCCCCACACACACACCACCACCACCATCATCACATTTTGCCCTGGCCCATCCGGTGTGCCGCTGAGTTGAAGGCATCCCTCAACTCTGAACTGGCAAAACAACTACAACGGCTTATGCAACCCAACACTTTTATTTTGTCGTTACCATAGCTTGAAAACCACCCACAAAACGAAAAGGGTTCGTCTAACTCAGCTAATAGATACTACCGACCTCATGGCGCCAGCTCGCCACAGGTTCTGGCCTTAGTTGTTACCATCGCCACCGCCACCGCCATTTTTCTTGGACTTGTTCTTATTCAAGTTTCTGTTGCTGGTTCAAGTTGCTGTTGTTGCCGACGCAGGCACAAATCTCTCGGGCGAGAGCCCGCCCTTCAAGCAAGGTTCTCCCTACCAATACCACCTACACGCACGGCCTCGACCAGGTCAAAGGCGAGCGTCGTGAAGACTCACACCAACGTCTTGTTCTGCCATGCCGAGTCTCATCCCAACCGGAACTTCAAAGGCCAGGACACGCCAAATACGTCCGCAAGTCCCCGATGAGGACGGGAGGAAGTGACATTGACAACGGCGCAGCAGCGCAACCTGACCCGAAATGGCCATGTACAATAAACCTACTTGGTGAGCGGAGGAAAGGTTGCTGGCATATATATGGCGGTGTTCTTCCAGTTTCTTCGCCATCTTTTCTTGGCCTACGGCGGCGAACACATGGTGAGGTTCTTTAGCCCATCAATACCAAAATCCATGGTAATAATGTTCATCTCACCGAATATGATAATCATCAGGGCTCCAAGAGCATCACCTTGAGTTCAACAGCCCAGCAATTCCAATCTGGTGGTTCAGCACACAACGGAACTCGGCTAGTAGTTTTTTTCTTCTTCTTTTTTGATGTTTTCCTTCCGTGATCCGGACATGTCGGGGTTTGGCGGAGGTTTGGGTTCAACATCACCGTGACACAACAAAAAAGAAAATAACACAGGAACAAAAAAAGAATTATACGCAACAGATAAAATTTTCTTTTCTTTTAAATTAAAATTTTTAACAAAAAAACAATTCCTTGTCAAAGTCGGTTTACGAAGTACGGAGCTGACGGCGAAAGCTACACCACTATACCAAATTGTTTGGAATCGATAACCTACAGATGAGACCCCATATACCACTTGAGAAGCAGAGCCAGAGCCAGAGGTGTCACCTGGTGGCCCCGCTGTAGGCAGTGAGTGATGTCTGGTTGGCCAGCCGACAAGTGACTGAGGGACCGTCATGACCGAGTTTCTTTTCATACATAATTAATTAGGCGATGACTGACTGACACCTCCCGGCCATGCTCTTAAACTCAAAGGGACTTAGTCATAGACGAAAGTTGAAACATATTTTATATACGTCTAATAAAAAACGATCAAGGTCATAACATGGGTGATTCCTGTCGTTCGAGGGATGCCTAAATGCTTCGCGAGATTTTATCTAACCCAAGATAACCTATCAACAGATTCCGAGTTGCGATAATTACTAGTAGTTGGCTCATATAGCTCTTAATCGACAAATTCACGAAATGATGGTCTCCTCGTCCTCGATGCCCGCAGCGGATATATTTTGATTTGTCCTTTGGTCCTGGGTTATTTATTGGGAGAGCAGTATGGGCAAAACTTGTAGGACACCGAGGATTGCCTGACAGTTAATTATCCTTCTCTTGTTGATGAACCCCCCTCTTCTCTGGATCATCCTCGGCTTTGACTCATTGGAGCTCGTCCGTCAGCCCCAAAAGAAGTCTGACGCACTGCTAACGCGGTAATCTTGCTCAGAAACTGTATGACCAAAATGGCAACTATATACCGAGGGAAAGTACAACGGCAATGCAGATGTATATGTCTGCCTATGGTATGATACCTGCAACTACTTCTCTAGAATTGGGTTCGATATGGTGAACAACCCTGACAGCAGCCGCAGTCATGATGCCGCCCACCGGGAAGTTTGTCCAGATCTGCTGCCCCAACGTCTAAATCCACTCGCTCATTGCATCCTTGCTCATTGCATCGTTGCCCGCGGGCTTAAGGATGATGCTCAATACCGCAAATGCGGCTTCTGTATCCGAGCCTGTCCATGTCTCAAGCCCCGCCATAGCCGTTTTTGGTTTACAGTACTCAGAACACGGTCCCATCGCTGTCGATCAGGATTGGCGGCTCCTTTGTGTTCGGCCGGCTGACCTCGGCAATTTCCCGACCGCCCTGGACAAGAGAGTTAGTATTAGATAACAGACTGAGGAATTCAATTCAAACATACCTTCCAGCTACCAGCTTCCAGGACCTGTGCCAAGCTCAACTCGTTCCCGGCCAACTCCTTGCTCAGGGACTTGTTGACCTCGACACAGAGCTTGTCCAGGAAGCCCACCGTTACACCCCGCCATTCCACAATGACATCGTCGCCAGGCTCAAACATGGGTGCCACTTCAACACCCTTGGTCCCCCTGCGATCACAGTGCGCCGTATAGTTCTCCAGACCCCGCTCCTCGTCTTCCTTCCTCAGGGTCAGCACGCCTAGGTCGATGAACAAGCCACCGTTTCGGTACTCGGGCAATCCAGTCAACAGCTCCTGGCCTGCGAAGTGGATCTTGAGGATGCTCTGCATGGGCTGCATGAGGGAGTATGTGAGCCACTGGGTGAGCTTGTGGAAGGGAAGGATGCTCTCCCACGGGGCAACGCCGTTCGACTGGCCCGTCGTGTTAGGAAAGGGAGAGAAGGTGGGGCTGGATGGCGACTGCGCGGGTTGAGGCATGGAGCTGCACGGCCAAGCATCGCCGAGTGAGATACCATTAATGGCTGTGCGCGACGCCGGCCAGATGGGGTTGAGACCGTCCATGAGCACGTTCCACAGGACGGGCAGGGGAACGATGATAACGCTGGATGCCTGTGTGGATGGGTGAGATAGAATGTGGTCTAGTCGCCGTGTTAGCGCAAACGTCCTGCGTCGGCGGCAGCATGACAGAGCCTACCGATAAGGCTTCCAGGCCGACCATCTTCGCCAAAGTACTCCTTCTTGTCGGCCAGCGTCTTCCCCAGACGTATGAGGAGCTGTGCGCGGCCTTCTAGGCCGGCCATCTCGTTGCCGGGTTGGGACTGCAATCCTTGCGCGAGCTTCTCGACGGTTAGATTCTGCAGACCATCTTTGTCCACCTGAAACTTGTTGCTCTTGTTACCAGAGAACAAACCCTGCGAAACTGTTAGAATACGGGTTGGCGATATTCAGGGAAGAAGCTCGACGCACAGCCTTGAACATCTCCAAGCTTGCCACAGCAATGCCCTCGGACCGTCTATAGATGCGGCCGTTTTCGGAGCTCTTGAAGCTCCATTTGGTACCGGCGCCCGCATCCAGCAACACACTGACGAGGAAGAGGTCGACCATGCGTTTGCACTTCTCCGTGTTGTCCGCCTCCTCGGAAAAGGTCGACAAGAGGTGAGCAATCCGGTCTCGGCCGCCCACGGCGAAGTGCTGGTGTCGGCCGTGGGGTGGAATGGAAGTGAAGGGCGCATCGTAGTCTCTCTGTTTCGCAACGGTGTTGGTTAGTGAGCTGTACGCACATGTATGTACATACAGGTAAGCGGGGTAGCAGGTCAAACATTGCACATGCCTTGATGATATTAGACACAAAAGTCACCACGTCGCTGAACTTGCGCATATCGACGTCGAAATGCTTCAAGTCATTCTTCAAGGCCTTCTCTGTGACAATCTTTGCGCGATCCCGCACGGCGCCCAAGCTGCGGAGGTATCCGACGGGGTCGAGCTGCGGGTCGGGGGCTCTGGGGATGTCGATCTTGGGCATGGGGCCGGGCGAAAAGGGAGTGATGGGCGTGCCGGGGCCATTGTTGGTGCCGATGGTTCCACCCGAGGAGCGGTTCATCATGCGGTTGCTGGTGGTGGTGATGATGGGCGACTTAATGCTCGACGAGGCCGAGGCGAGCGAGGATATAGACTGCGAAGTCGAGAGGGATGGCTGAATGCCGGCGGCCGCCTTCGGCGCCTTTTCGCGCCTGGAAAACAGCCCCATTGCTCGCTTTGCTGGTATGCGCTTTCTCAGTGGCTGATCGACAGACTTGTGAGACGGTCTCGGGCCAGCCAGTAACCTTCAGAGTCGTGGGTGGCGGTCTGCAGGAAACCGGGCTCGTGACACAGTGGGGCACAGATAAGGTTCAACGCCTAAGGAGAGGTATTGCAGGTTTGGAGGGCTGCGATTGGCGAAGGGGCGGGGTGATGGACGGTGAGGTGCGCTGTCAAATGCCACTCCGATCTTGGAAGTGAGTGCCGGGCAAAGGAACGAGGCAGGAACTGGAAGGTGCCCGGGGTAGTGGACGGAGCAGAAAGATTCGTGTGAGGCACTTCGGGGTGGGTTGGTGGTCGAGAGGGGAGGGAACTTGGAAGCCCACCTCAACACAGAAGACAAGACGGATGGACTTGCTACCAAAGCGGGCAAGTTAGGAATCGAAAAGGTAAGAGCACCCGGCCGGTCTAGGGCAGAGTGAGTGGGCACTGGGTAGCCCAGAGGCGTTCGGCTTGTCGCGCGTTTTAAGGTGTCCGGGCAAGTCAACTGTGCCTGGTCTAGGTACTGGTCTATACTAGGGTCAGCTTAGAGTCATTGGCAAATCATTGGGCGACTGGCCCCTCAACTGCGGGCAGGTTATGCGGGGCTGGCTCCTGGGGTCGCGGTCGAGGTGTTCGCCGGTAGCAGCCACAGCCAGCCAAAGACTCCCCTTTGGTGGAGGAAGGTGGGGTTGAGATGTTCTTGCCCTCTCCACTGGGGTACCCTCGCGGCCAGACATGCCAAAGCAAGTGCGGAGCAGGTGCGTGCAGCAGCAGCAGCAGCAGCAGCAGCAGCTTCTTGCAGTCGCCCGAGTTGGGAAATTACAGAAGATCCAGGTACCAGGTGCAGATGCAGGTGACCCCGCGACCGGACGAGAGAGACTGGAATGATGGCAAACTGGGAGCTGCGGCAACAAACTGAAGGGCACTTTGTGTCACTGTCAGCCACGTCTTACCTGTGGTTGTTGTTGTTTGGGTTCTTCACGTTTCTGCAACGTCGATAGCTTCTCAAACGAACGGAGCTGGTTCCTCCCCCCCAAATTGCCCGCCCAAATCCTGGATGGAGTCTGAGTTGTTGTCGAGCAAGGATGCAGGGCCTATCTTCCTGGTCGTCTCCTCGTTTCTTGCTTGCGGGGTTTTTTTTGGCACCTTCCACTTCCAACCTCTGCCTGCTGTCCACTGTCCACTGCCGAGGAGACTTCCTTTGAAGCCAAGTTCCCGATTGCCGTTGGTCTGCTATTTATTAGTGTTATCTGGGCAGCACTCGTTTGCCTTCCTCTTCTTATAGCTTAAGTATGCGACGACAAGTTCTCTAGTGCAACCGTTGAGCTCGTCGGGTTCTGGATTCTGCGTCCTGGGTCCTGGGTTTCTCTGGGGTCAGGAATCGTACCACGGCGAGATGGCCTGATCGACGACGGTTTGCAACTTGGCGGTCTGGGGTCTGGATCGAGCGGGGGCTTTGACTTGGGTGAGTTGCAACCCACGATTTGGACAGTTTGACGTGTCTTGAAGAAGGTCTCGAGGAACTTGGGTCTACGTCAAAAAGACCACTCTAGTTGGTTGATCGACAGACGGCCTACCTACCTACCGTTTCTCGCACGCGTCCTCCAGGGGAACTCGCTTTTATACTGGCTATTTATTTACCTCGCACTCGAACCAATAAAGCACCATGGCCTCCTTCCCCTTATGGGAAGCAGGTTACCGACAAGGTGTGAATGGACGGATACCCAGCAGCAGCAGCATCCTCGCTCGTTCGAACTTCGCTAGACGATAGCTACCCGAACCGTGATGCCGCTAGCGGTGGTTAGTTGTCGATTAGCGACGCGCCGACGACGCCCAGCAACCAGAGCTCCAGACCACAAAAAGTGAGAAACACCCATCGTCGACTTTCTTGAGGCGGCTTGAGCCCCGAGCCCCAGCCAAGCCCTCACACCGATTCCACGGTTCTGGGCAAATGAGCCCCCTGCAAGCCACTTGGCCACCATCCGGGACGACTTCCAGTTGGACTACTGGCAAACATGGCCCCCGAGGATTGGCGCTACCGAATTGAGTGTGGTACAAGCGACAAACCCCCTGAAAACCACAGGGGGCTGCTGCAGGTACATTCCGTCCGTTGCAACGTCAACCCTCCATCAACAACATGCGGTCAAATTGTCAAAAGCCCCCCAATACCACTGGAAGAGAATTTCCGATTATTTATTTACTCTTGGCCCCCCGTGGTTCTGAGGACAGAGAGATACGCGTATTATCACCTAGCGTGGCTCAAGAAAGGTTTCTGTCAAGGAACAAGCAATATCCTTGGATTTATTACTAACAACAAGGGGCGCTTCCCAGGTCGTAAGTCCCAAAGAGAGGAGCCCCTTTTTTTAACCTGTGGTCCCAGCAACGTCCGTGTCCCGTCCAAGCCCACATTCGCAGCCATGTGGATCCCGTGAGAAGCTTCCCTCCACAAATCCGCTCCAATGTCAGCCACGGGCAACACGAACACACCTCCAGCATTTCTTTTTTGAAGCATCCACAATTCCACAATCTTCGAGAAGACAGATGACGCCGCCGTCCATGTCTTATACTCTACACTAGGCTAGCGAACGGAATAGCCTCCAAGCATCTCCATTTTATCCCGAAAATCTCCTCCACGCTAGCGAATACGACGACGGCCCTGGCTATCCATAATCCCAACACCTTGGTATGCCCGTTTGTCCGCCGCCAGACATCAATGACTCGCTTTGCCGTTACTATTCCGATCAACGGCTTGGCATCCTTGGAAGCTGGATAACATCGCAGCTCAAACGGCTTCTCTTGCTCGTCGAACGGACTCAGCTCACGCAGGTGGGCAGCGGGCGGCCACAATGAAACCCGTAAGCTAGCCGCCCTCCGCAATTTCTGGTCATTATCGATTCTTGCGTGCTTCTAGCGGCCGCTGGCACAGTCCATCATGGCACCCCCTGACTCCCTCCTGAGCATGTACATGTACATGTCTTTCTTGACCCCTTTTTACGTTGTCTGTTGGTCATTAACTATCTTGCCTCTACCGAGTACTATTGATGCAGGTGGACGGTTTGGGAATCCATTCCACAGGGTGCTAATGCTATGAACATCGCCAAGTGTGGCCGGCAAATATTCGACCCACCATGGCGTCGGCCGTCGCTCGTAGCTCGTCACTCGATATGCAGCACACGTGTGATGGAAAACGCAGAACAATGGCGAAGCTATATTCCTTCGAATGTCTCACCCTTCCGCCCATACCATGCAGAAAGTTAGCTGCATCACACACACGGCACTTCAGCAAGCCCCATTGGTGCCGTCTCCTGCTTTCATACATGTCTTGACGGGCGCGCCGTTGTGCATGGGGAGGTTGCACTTGAGGGTGTCCATGCCGTTCGCGTAGCGCAGCTTGGGGTCGCGGGTCATGCCGTTGTGGGTGCCATTGAAGCGCATCTCAGCGATACCGTCGTAGCCCTGGATGCCCGTGGCCTTTTCCAGGCGGGTGGCGATATCTGGATCGACCTCACGGAAAATGGCGATCTGGCGCCGGATGAACTCCTTCTGGCGACACAAAGCCATCTTGCCCACCACGTTCCCGACAAAGCGCTCCCGCGCCGGCTCATCCCATACCTTCTGCCACAACGCCCGCGGCCCGTTAAAGTCCTCAGGCCGAATCTCCGAAAGGTACGAGATAGCGTCACCCACAAACGGACCGTGGACCTTGCGCGGATCAAAACTGCGGTGCCGGAAGTGGATGGGGTCGATGGACGACAGGTAGTTGGACCGCGCGCCTTGGTTGAAAAAGGCCATGCCGCCATCTCGCTGGAAGTTCGCCGGCCAGTAGGCAGTGCGCGGCGCATTGACGGGCAGCTGCTGGTAGTTGGCGCCGATGCGGTGGCGGTGCGTGTCCGGGTACGAAAACAGCCGGCTTTGGAGCACCGGGTCCGGGTTAGGCTCAATGCCGGGCGGCATGTGTGCTGGGTTGAAGGCCACCTGCTCAATTTCGGCAAAGTAGTTGACGGGATTCTCGTTGAGCGTAAACTCGCCCACCTTGCGCCGCGGGAACATCTTCTGCGGCCACACGTGAGTGAGGTCGAACACATTGATGTGGTGCTGCTTCCACGCATCCTCGCCCTGCTGTGGCGTCATGGTCTGGATCTCGACACTCCAGCACGGAAAATCCTGGCGGTCGATGGCCTCGTAGAGGTCCTTGTGGCTGTAGTCGGGCGACAGCTTAACACTCTCCTCTTGGGTTATGAAGGCAGTCCCCTGCATGCTCTTCATGTGGATCTGGCAGTACACCCACTCGTCGTTCTTGTTGACCAGCTTCAGCGTGTGGCCTGAATAGCCGTGCATGAATCGAAAGCCATCGGGGATACCGCGGTCGCCAAACAGGATCATGACCTGGTGGATCGACTCGGGGTTGTTGCACAGATAGTCCCAGAACATGGTCGAGTCGTCGCCTGAGCCCAGGTGCGTCGTCGGGTCGCGCTTCTGCGTGTGGATGAAGTGTGGGAACTTGGCTGGATCTCGCAAGAAGAAGACGGGCGTGTTGTTGGCCACCATGTCCCAGTTGCCCTCCTCGGTGCGGAACTTGACAGCAAACCCGCGTGGGTCCCGTGCCAGGTCGTGCGACCCGGCCTCGCCGCCCACGGTCGAGAAGCGCACGGTGACAGGGCACTTCTTCCCCTTTGTGCCGAAGATGTCGGCTTGGGTCAGCTCGGGGATGGGGTCGGTGCACTCGAAGAAGCCATGGGCGCCGCTGCCCTTGGCGTGCACCACGCGCTCGGGGATGCGTTCGCGGTCAAAGTGCGACAGCAGGTCGATCAGGTGGAAGTCCTGCAGTAACAGGGGGCCCTTCTCGCTCACGCGCTGCGCCTCGTACGGGTGCGGCATCGGCACTCCGTTGGACGTGGTGTAGATGGCGTCGCCCGACTTCATTCTGCGGTCCGTCTCGTACGTGGCGAACTGTGAGCTGACATGAGCTGTGAAGCTCATGTCGGCTGCGTGTGGGAGCGCCATGGTTGATGAGCGTCTTTTTTTTTGCACTTGTCGCCAAATGCGGTTTGCACCCCCTTTTGTGATACTTTGCTTTCTTACCTGGCCTTGGAGTCTGGATCCTACCTACAACCAGCACTTGTCTAGTCTACAAATGGAACGAGGCATGCAACAGCGCCCCGGGAAACGGCATTACGGACTCAAATACCAAGAGGTGAAAGCGGCCGAGCACCTCTTGCTCGTCACCTCTTTCCTGCTATCCAATGTGCTGATGCTACAATGATGAGTACAAGTGAGGTGAGTGAGCGGGGGATGACTCCAGACCGCTGCCCGCAGTCTGGGGTAACCCCGTTTTTGCATCATCGTCTTGGTGACGAGGTACATGATGAGGGTTCCTGCTACATATTTCTACTCCGCAATGTCAATCCCTTCAACGTTTGTCGGGGTTCTCCTTGCAAGTCCGAACAGCAGGGGCAAGGTCCCTCCCCGCATTTCCGGGGTTGAGTTCCTGGGTGAAGCTGCCCAATCATTCATTGGCTTTAATTGCAACACCGTCCGTGGCTTTCTTATTGATCGTGCGCATGGAACCTGGCGCCGGTCCCAGACTCCGCTGGCGGTGTCAGGAATTTCTTCTCCATGGGAAAAGCTGAAGTACATGTAGGCAAGGGCACATTATCCTCAACATAATACCATGTATTTAATCCTACCTACTGTGCGCTTCGGTCGTATTGGTCTTTTATGTATTGTTTATTATCTATCATCTAGACTCGTAGTATTATTGTTGCATTGCTTCAATTGTTCAGTAGGTGTATATACCTCAAAACTGCACCATTGTGTCTGTCTTTTGCCATGCAAACATTTATCATGGGTTGGGCTTCTTCTCGACTTTCTTTCCACATCTTTCTTCCCTGCTTGTGTCTCACCGCACACTCGAAAAGTAAGTACGTACTTATACCATCACACAACTCCATGCTGCATACGACATCACATCATTTCCCCCTCACCGTGTAAATACATGTATCATGAGGTTTTTCTTCCGAGTTTTTTAGCTGGTCCTTTCTCCCCCCCCTCCCCCCCCGCCCAATTCATTCGTCTCCTTTCCCGCACACACACACACCGCAACTCGACCACGGAAAATAGATAACTTCAACAATGCTCAGTTACGTCTCTAATAAGACTTCCGAGGGTCTAATGCAAATGCGGGCAATGACGCCAACCAACCCTACCACCGCCACCGCCACCGCCAAGCCATTCCTTTCTTTCTGTTTTACTAGGTACCTGTCCTACCCACTACCTTTTTACCCACAAGACATACATGTAGGTTAGGTAGGCAAGGTACGTGATAGCGACATTAGGTACAGAGTTTGTTGGTTTGTATCGTACAGTGATATATATTGCTGGTGGCCGAAGATGACATTCAGGGGCGAGTCCCAGTAGAATCTGGCAAACGCGAGGTTCTCTCTTTTGCTTCCCGTCATCCGTCCGCCCCACACACACACTCACGTCATCACCATCACTCCACAATAAGAAGAAAAAGAGAGAGAGAAAACAACAATGGATAAACTTATATGATGATCTGGCTCCTCAAAACACCATAAACCCACACAACAGACAGAAACGCCTTGTTCCGACCGCCGCCAAAGACGCTTGGCCGCAATGCATCCCGAAAAAAAAGAGAATAAAAAAAGAACCACAAATATTTTATAACCGCCGCCATAAACCATAGTTGGATCCCTCTTTACCTTTCCCAAATTGCCAAAGAAATATGTATGCCGAGTCCGCGTGAATAACCTTTTCCTCATGGCGCAGAAAGAAAAAAAGATGATGGGAAAAAGGGCATCGCTGACTGATAGGGTTAGGACACGTCTTTCTGAGCATCCATCAGAGAAGCTGCCTCGTTGCGCTCCTCGTCTATCAGGCCATGGCTATCGTCGTGAGAGTGATCGCCCAGCTTGCGGTCGTCGTCGTCCTCAACCATTAGATCAAGAAACATGCTGCTATCACCGACATCACCTTCAGCACCCAGGCCAATGCCGATAGGGTCATTATCGTCTGTTGCGCTGCCACCGCCCCAGACATGGGGACCGTAGATGTCCTCTGCTCGCCGACGGCCAGACTCGGTTCGTGAAAAGATCTCGAGCGCTCTAGCCTTCCCAGCTTCGGTGTCTAAGTTCAGCTTTAGCCCGTCCTCGCCGTAATCATGGTAACCTCCGTTGAGAAGTTGTTCTTCAAGCATATGGGTCGAGGGGTCGGCACCGAACATCTGCGGGCCGCCGGTTCCAACACCATTGCCCATAAAGAAGGCCGGGTGGATCGAGCCCGAGTCGAGGTCCATCGTGTCACCTTTCAGCATGGGGTTTGAGTCGGACCGGCCGTGGTGAGACGAGGCCGAGTCGGGCCCGCGGTGATGGTGGGCATGGGACCCGCCTCCGATGGACAGTCCGGGTGTCTGTGGCTGATCTGAGGAATTTCTCGAGTAAAAGGGAAGCCCTGTGGATCCATAGGGGTTTCCTCCGGGGCTCGTGGCCATGGCACCGCCGCAGGCCATTGCTGCTGCCTCGGCGTTGAGTTGCTTGCGCTTGAGGCTGTTTGCCTTGCCCTTCACGCTCTCGGGCAGATGATCGGGATCGTCGACGCCGAACTGAGCCAGCAGCTTCTGTAGTTTCGTCGGGCGCGGCTTGCGAGTGCTTTTGGAACTCTCCAAGACTGGGGGCGGCAGAGGTGCCACGGGACTCCACTTGTGAAGCTCTTGACGGAAAAAGTTGGTCTCGAACGCAAGTAGGATTTCGGCTCCCTCGATCTTGCGCAGATAAAACCGCTGCGTCTCGGCCTCGTTCCCGGTCGCAACAATGGGATTGCAATACGAGGCGATGTGGTTGCGGAAATCCTGGGCGTTGTCGATGATCTTCTTGAGCACCTCCTCCTCCTCTGGCTGGAACGGCAGGCCAGTCACCTCATCGTACCAAGCGGCCAGATCCTCGAGCTTCGGTCTGGCGGCATCGCGGGGAATCTTGACGCGCCAGTCGCAGATGGGACATGTGTACTTGTCGTCCTCCTTGACTTTTCCCCGAGCGATCTTGAGACATTTCCCGTGATACCATTCGTGGCACAACTCGCACTCGATCATCATGCCTGCTTCTTGCCGGCGACAAATGCAAAACACCTCGCGGAACTTGGGATCCTCCCAGCGAGCCACCTTGTTGCTATCCGGGCTTGGTTCTCTAGACGCAGGCTCAGCAGGTAACCTTGGCTTGTCGTGGATGATGTCGAAGCACTCCTTGTTGCGATCGAGTACGTAGTCCATGTGGCTCTTGAGGATGTGCAACGGTGCGTTTGTCTTTCCGAAGAGCTTTTTGCCCTTCCGCATCCAATCTTCGTGGCGCTTCTGCTCCCTCTCAAGGTCCAGAGTACCGCCCGGTTTGGCCTGAAGTTCTTCGATCTTCTTGATGACTTCAACCACCTCGGCATACTTTGGCCTCATCTTGTAGTCGGGATTTCGGGACCGTTCATTCAGGTCCATGATCTGCCGGTGTGCCTCGCGTTGTTTGTGCAGGATCTGATCCACGGCCGCCAGTGTCTCGGTAGACACCGGCAACGCCTTAGCCTGTGCCTGATCCGATAGCGCCTGGAGTTGGGAGTAGTTGAGAGGTTCTGCGTGGATCAACTCCTGGGCCTTCTTCTCCCACAATTGACCACCATCCAGCTGTGCCTTGTAAAAGGCAAGATGGTCATTGTAGACAGGAATTTTGAGAGCCTCGCCCTCTTCAATGAGCTCCTGGACTTCCTTGAGTGTCATGAAGTGCCCCCTTTTCCCTTTGACCTTCTCCGTCCATAACAGCTGATCGAGGACACCCGCCAACTTCTCAACTTCGGGGATGTCAACATTGAAGCTTTGGCCTTCTTCGTACAGCTTCTCGACATCGCTAATGTTCTGATGATTCTCAATTAAACGCTGCGCGAGCACTCCCTTGGCATTGTGGATGAAGATCTTGATGGCACTTGCACGGTCTTTCAGTTGCTGGATCTCGGGGCAGTCAAAGCCGATCTGGTCGGCCTGGCGGAGAAGGCGGTCAATGTTATCAACGCTGCGCATTTCCCGGTCCTTCTGGTCTTGATGTGCGCTTCCGACCGACTTCCGGGCGCCGCTCTGCCAGCCTTTCTCGGTTTTGCGACGAACCTGCTGCTTCCGGACCGTGTAGTTGGTCGCTTCCTCGACCCAGTGGTTGCAGCGATCTACAAAGGCCTTGAGAAGGGGTAGCGATGGTAGCTCGTAGGGTATCTTTTCGCCTTCGCTTAGCAGATTCCGCATCGTCTTGAGCGACGGGGTTGCCTCCTCGTCCAGGAGTTTCTCGTACTTCTCTTCCCAAGCCTCAGGTAGATGGGCTTTATCCGCGACCTTCTTGTAGGTGGCGGCGATGGTCTCGTCCGATTTTCGATAGTAGAGAGCGTGCTCTTTGCCTTCGTAGAGCTCTGATTCGAGCATATCGCAGCACGGGTGGCTGCCCGCATGGAGCAAGCACAGCACCTTGCCTGTCTTGAGGCAAATGACCCTCGAGAGGTAGGTGAAGGCCTTGCAGAAGAAGCATCCGTATTCTTCTTCGGGAACATCTGCGTCGTCTATCTTGAACGTCATGGGGCATTCCCCATCGGCTTGCCCGTTGAAGACGCAACGGTGTGTCGTCTCTTGACCTTGAAGCCTCCTGCTGGCGATAAAATGGTGCTTATCAACAAATTCCTTGCGCTGGGCAAGCTCACGCCGATGTATCCTATCCAGCGCAGGGGCAAGCCATTTGGCGGTCTGTATCGTCAATCCTGCACCTGTGATCCCTTCTGCTGCAGTCCATAGCAGCTCGTCATGAGAAAAGCATGGCTGGCGTCGGAAGAGCTGAAGTCTCTCTACCCCCGCCAGGCCATACGGCTCCCAGTCAGAGGGAGCAAAGTTGACGGCCTCGTTGAAGTTGAAACCGTGGTTGAATCCGGCATGGTAAGCCTGAGGGAAGGTGATTACAAACTGACCTGCCCGCTGATCGAGCGCGTAGACACGCACTCCAGCCTTCTTCAGCTGCTCTGGGGTGAGGAGAGTGACCAGTTGGAACAAGAGGTCCGGTTGCGTCTCGAAGAGCTCGGGGACGGCTTCCCGCATCGCATTCTCAAATTTCTCGGCGTCCTCGCCAGGGATTCCATACCATGTTTTCGTGGCGCCAAAGTGTTGGTAGTTGGCCGAGTATGAGTAGTGATCTTCGTTGTGCCAGCAGAATGTCGAAAAGATCATACCGACGTAGACCCAGGGGACGGTCATGCCGGAAATGTCCGACTTGATGTGCCTGAATAAACTGTCCGGGTGGAGAGGGAGGAGGTTCAGATTCCACGGATCAGTAGCGTATGGGTTGTCCGGGTTCTTTTCCACGGTTGGGAACCCAGAGCCATGAGTTGTGCAGTGTATGTCGGCGCCGTATTCAACCTCGACAGTCTCCTCCAAGTCGGCTACCAGCCGCCAGAACTCATGCTCGACATCATCCTCGGTAACTGGCCGATGGCAGTCGAGTACGGGATCAAAGGGCATCTTGTTCTCAAAGTAGCCTTGCTTGAAGTCGGCGGCCTTCTCCTGGAATTGCTTGAGCGAGTAGAGGCCTCCTTCCTCAAACCCGAATTGGCCATCGCCAACGAGACACCGCGGGCAGTGCCATTCGACGTCAGGCTTGACCTTGATTGGCGGGTCGAGGCACGTGCCATGATATCCGTGGTCGCAAGACTCGCAAATAAGTAAAAAGCTACCATCTTCAGTACCTTTACCGCACTGTTCGCACTTCTCTCCTGGAGCGAGTGTCTCGTCTCTGGGAATCCTGGGGACAGAGGGTCGAAAAAGGGACATGTGTGACCCAGCCACGGTAGGGACAGTGTCTACAAGACGGGAATTAGCAGAGGAAATTTATCACCAATGGGAATAGCTTGCTAGAGGGGAGGGGACCAAAGAAGGAACCCTCAAAGGGGGTTGGTTGCACACACACACACCCCCCCTCGCGCTTGATCGGCTGACGTAAAGGCCACTTGGCTGTGTAACCGAACATGAAATCGGGCTGAGCATCCCCCGATTGAAACACCTAGGAATGAGCCAGATACGGCATCAAAAGCGGGCGGTAAAGAACCAGTGTATCTTTATATCCCGAAAAAAAAAAAAAGAAGAAAAAAAGAAAGAAAAAAGGGAAGAAAAAGGAAAATGATGCAGAAAGGAGGAAAACGTTGTCGGGGGAATTGCGCACCTTTCCTTAGTCGCTTGCTTCTGCGACTACCCGGGTCCCCGTCATCATTGTCTGTTGCACACTCCTTTTTCGCAGAGTCCAGATTCTCTACACTTATTTGGCGCTTGAGTGCAGCAGGGCCGAGTCCGGACGGACGATACTCGGGGGTGTTTTTGGATGACGAGATCGGCGTGCTAAACTGCTTTTGGGGGGTTGGCCCTTTGCTATCGGCGGCGGCGGCAAGCGGGCGGTTTACGCTCTTGAAGCTCCCAGAATTGACAGCAGTAAAACCACCACCCGAGTTGATGGCCGTGAACCCGGATGACACTGGTGGTGCCGCAAGGGGAGATGCCTCTGTCATCGACACATCTTTCTCAGAGTCCTTCATAGTTGCTAGTAGGGCACCGGTAGCGTGCCGTGCCGGCGATTCGGTGGCGTGAAGACCAGATGGTGTGTTGACGGTAGATCGCTTCATCGGGCTCGGGGCGGGGCTGGGTGTCAGAGGCCCGCCGTATTCCAGCTCAAGCTGCTGGTGGACTCCAGGCTTGGCTATTCGCAGATAATCCTCATATGGACAGAGCCATTTCTGATAAGAATTCTTCAATGATGTGGAGAGGGACGACATGATCTTGCCGCTGTATCCCAAGTCGCGTCCTATCTCGGCCCATTTCTTAAGCTTGCAGACCTTTTCGAAGCCGCCCCGGGCCTCGACAGACTTTTTCAGTCGGTAAAGATCGAGCGGCTTCTTGTCGACGTATGGCCATCGCGTGAGGTTCGTCCCTTGTTGTTTGTGGAATTTTGCGAGAGCGTCGAGATAGGATAGATTTGCGCGAGTGCCTAGGCCGCCATGTTTATTTAGCAACGAAAACAACGGTGGATTATGTATGGCAAGAAAACTTACTGCCTTCGACAGAGTTAAGCTCTTGCTTTCTGGTGCGGAAGTGGAATCTCTGCAAGATCAGAGTCAGCACCCTTTGATCACACACAAGTTGAGCAGGCGCTGGCCGGCAGACGCGTCCAAAGCCCAGAGACAATCGTCCAGTCTCGCATGTCGCGCGGCGCTTGGTCGTCCCAGCCAGATCCCCCTCCTGGGCATGTCGAAAGCACTCACCTCGGTATCGATGGCGAAATCAGGGTTCCATGACTCGGGGGGTATGATTTTACAAAGGCCATATTGCATTGCTTCGGCCGAGATCTTCTTGACGTACTCGAAGGGCTCCTTCCATTCCTCTTCGGTCGGGCGGTACGTGGGTGCCTCTTCGAGCCCGTGGGGACGGCTCTTCCTCTTCACTGGTTCCTTACACGCAGTGGGCTGGCCTCGACGCTCCACTGAAGACAGGTCGAGAGGAGCGCTCGTCATGGAACTGAGCGGGTTTTGCGGTTTCGTTGGGTGGTAGCCGTTGGAGTAGACCTGGGCTGGCTTCGGTTTCGCGCTCCCACCGATGATGACTGAGGCGGTCGTGGCCGGCGAAGCTCGTGGGCCCGCATTGGCGTGGGCGCTCGAAGATGCTGCTGCGCTGGGTCCGGCCAACCCGCCGACGGAAGGGACTGTGACCATTATCGTCGGGGGTGCGTTGCCGTGGGTTCGACAGGCGGGGGGTAAAAGATAATCTCGTATCGTGGTATGTATCGAACGGTGTTTTCGAAGGACGAGACAGGAAAGGTGTCCGAGCTGCGGATCAGTGATGTGTCCGGCGCATCGTAGGATGCGAGCGAGCCTCTGCGTGGGGAACTGTTGTGTCAGATATGAAGCTTGCCAGATTCGCCGACAAAACAGCTGCCGCCGTGGGTGGGAGTTTTCCAAGTGATGGTCGGAAAACCCAGCAGTAGAAAGGGTGGTGGGAAGGTGTGCGCACCGCAAACTACAGATTGAGGAAGGAGTAGACGGTCTCCAGATTCTTTCTCTGCGAAATGCCCGAGAAATTGGTTGCACAAGGAAGGCAAGCCGGCACCTGATGCTCGTGCTTTTAAAAGGCTAGGTTGATTATATGATCCAAACTGGCAGGAACGGAAACATCCCGGTGAATTAATGTTAATGGGGGACAGGTATTTTTGGAGCTAAGGGTGAAGGGGGAGTGAATTCGGTCACGGGCGTGGAGTTCGAAGGCGGGTGAGATTCGGTGGGAGTATGGAAGTAAGGAGCGTCGGGGAATTGAAGGTTAGGTTGGAGGTATGGACCCAAGTTAACGGGAGTGAGGTGAAGGGAAGGGTGGAAAGCAAGGGCCAGGCGGAGACGGGGCGATGGCGCTGGCGTGCTGGGGGTGGGCGGCAGACACAGTGGGAACGACGGAACTTAGATGGGACACGCTCCACGGGACACGGGAGTCGTTCCCAAGAAGGGCGAGCGACCTCGAGGTAAGGCGGCGGCTGTCGGAACGAATTCTGGAGAGGCGTAAAATCACAGTCACGCTGCCAATGTGCATTACATACTTTGCGTACTGTATGTACCTCTATCTGCAGGTAATATGCCCGTCTTTTCTTATGTGCCTCAGGTACTTGCATACATGGACTGTACATGTCTGTACATACTTGGGGTTTTGACATGGTGCTGGTGGGACTTTGAGATCAGCTGCTGAGCCTCGCCAGTGCAGTGCGCGCAGGCAGTCACCTAAAAGATCATCGACCGTGTGCCGTGACCGTGGGCTAGAATCGCAATGCTCACGCCGTGCATTATGTCGTCTGATTATGTGGGTGTGTGCGTGAGCCGTGGCCAACAAAAGTCTTCTGGTATAAAATGGCGGCGCAGTTATTAATTCAGTACCGGTAGGGTAGTAAGGCTGAGGCTGATGCATTTTCATGTGCAAAGGTACTTGCCCCTCCCTCCCTCCTCGCTCCTTCGTTCCAGGTTCTCTGTGCTCTCAACAAGAGGAGCCAATTCGCGACCTCTCCCTTGGGTCGCAAAAAGGCAAAAGAAAGACAAAGAAACATGTAATATTCCCCACACCCAAAATGACGGATGCAAGAAGGATGGAAGGCAAGCGGCATCGTTGAAAGCAGGGCAGCCAGTGCACCAGTGCTAATTGGCGCGTCCCCATAGCCCCAAAAAGGAAAAAAAAACAACTCCAATGTGCGGAGGTCTTTATGTATGTCTTTGACTTTGTCCTCCACAACGCAACATGGCCACAGGATGATGGACCACGCACGATGCGATGGGTGTGCGATAGTGATGAATATGGGTTGGCTGCATGGCTTTTATCCCCTCCCTCCCACCATCAAATTACTGCAGTAAAATAAGTCGATGGCGGGGCTTTGGCATCCGGCCACCTGCCTTTTCATCGAGGGGCTCACGCACCAAACAAAAACTGGGACGGATGCCATTCTCGGCGACAGCTGTGGAGATCCGAGCGGCATGTCCTGTTTCGGCTGGGCCATGTTGGATGGGGGATGGGGGGGGGGGAGGAGTGCTGTCCGAGCCCATGTCTGCACCATTGCACACCCAACCCGCCTGTCCAGGCTGTCACAAATTCAGGATCCCCAAGAAACAAGAATCAGACACCCGTGTGGAGGGCGGTAAAAGAAATTGGAAGCAACCGGTGCACAGGGAACGATAATGGTGGTCAGCGAAATGAACCTGAGAGTGCAACAACATTGCCTCTCCCGCAAATGTATCATCCATTTGACCTTGCGCTAACTATGGTAACGAAGGAATGAACCGGGGAAAGAGAGGTAACCGAAAACTGGTTTGGTCGACTTTCTCATTGGACCATTTCTGTGTTGTACTCCATTTTCCGAGCCAAATTATATGGACCGCTTCTTCTTTGAGACGCAAGCCTTTGGGGGGTTTTCTTGGCTTCTGCAACCGGCAAGAAAGAGGGGCGACATCGTACCAGTCGCCAAAAAAAAAAAAAAAAAAGAGAGATCCGATATTGCAGGGGTTGCCAGCCAATGAGTGGCCGATCGACGTTGGAAATGGGTGTCGAGACCCACGAGATGGAAGAGATTGCGGGGCGAACACCGCCTGACTCAGCAGACACGTGTGGCCTTGGTCGGCAATTTTGCTTCCCCTACTCCCGACGACATGTGTGGCTCTCGGTGGCTCTCGGTGGCTGTCTGTGGTGGCTGGGCAACCTCAATTCTAGATCAAGAGATATTGGGGCGAAAAGGGGGTTGAGAAGAAAACTGTTTTGCTCGTTTGTATATTGTGTCGTAAATGCCATCCTTTCCATTTGCCCTTTGCCATGTCGCCCTATATCATCCAAGCAGTTTGCGGTTGGTGAGAGAATCTAATGTCAAACGAAGCATATGTTTGCCCAGGATTCCATATCAACTATAACTCGTTGGTTTGGCCTTATTTTTTGATGCCGCCAGTAAACCAAAACACCTTCCCCAATTTCAACCCGTGAAATGTGCACGTTTTGAATACGAACTCCAGTTATTTGGCCGACGCTTTGGTCGTCGCTTTCCGCCGTTTGATCTTGAGCAGCTTCTCCACCTCGCTCCTGCCCCTGAGCCGAAGAGTGAGCTCCTTCATCATGTCACTCCATTGGACTTCGCCATGGCACTTGGGGCACTGCCCCTGGATGGGGATTATGTCGCCCATCCCACCAGCAGCTACCGTTAGATGCCGGCTCCAGCAGGAGAGATGCCCAACGCCCTCACAGCCGCCGTTCGAGCATATGGCATGCAGGCCATCTCCTGAGCTTATCTCCTTTTGGCAAACAACACAATCGCCTTCTTGTTCAAACTCAAACACTGCCTGTCCCTTGGCCACGTAGTCTTTGATCGGTTTGTAGTCCAGCGGGAGGGCATGGATACCCCAAGGTTTTGCCTGCTGGTCGTCTGGCTGTGTCGCGATATCGCCGGCAGGAGGGGCGGCTGAAGCAACAGGGCCGGAACTGTCCTTGTCGGAAGGCGTGGTCCCAAAGTCGGTCACGACGGGTAGGGTCGGCCTCAAAGCTTCGTTCGTCGTCGCGCACCACCTCTTCCAGGTGGCGTACACGTCAGGCGCGAAAAAGTGCAGTTTGAGCGGCCAGCGCGCAAAGCTGGGCACGCGCAGCAGGAGGTGGACGTTGGACAAGATAGAGCTCAAGCTTTTGGATGGCCGACGCGGCTGACCGTTGGCCTTGGTTTGTGTTGAAATGGTAAGGCGCGAGTCGGATGGAATATGGACCGAGAGGTGTGGGTTGGTCAGAGCCCATCTGTGACGGGGGGAAAATACACACGTTAGCCAAGTCATTCCTGTATGTGCTAAAGGGACTGATGGGAAGAGATTACTCGAACTTCAGCGCCGCAA
The DNA here is from genome assembly GCA_027569635.1 of Lasiosphaeriaceae sp. G1095. NCBI lineage: Eukaryota > Fungi > Ascomycota > Sordariomycetes > Sordariales > Lasiosphaeriaceae > Lasiosphaeriaceae sp. G1095. The sequence goes on along the minus strand of JAPDFK010000010.1, from coordinate 279,483 downwards.
TCATGCTCGGGAAGCCCGACACCAGTCCCACCATTTCCCACGGCCGTAAGCTGTTTCTCGATGTTTTCGCAGCTCCGCCACGTATCACGCCATTGTGCTGGCTCAAACGTCGGGGCGGGTTGGGGGTCGAGCCAATGTAGAGTGAGGCATGGCGGACTCTCGACCGGAGTATGTAGACGGTATATAGAGCCGGAACGGGTTTCGTCTGGATGGCCATTGTATTCTTTCCTTCTGTTCAGCGCACCGTTGATTCGCAAAGGCTTCGTTTCAATCGGGACAGTGGTGTGTTTTTGTGCCTATTTTTGTTACAGCCATTCCAGAGACGCTGTCTGCTGGAAGAGATGAGCACGCGCGGCTCGATGCGACCCAAGTGGTATTGCGAAGACACAAAGTCTGGTCAGCTTTGTTTACATGGTGTTGTGTTGCCTCTCTGCGGGTGACGCCCTGTCCAATGGTCCAGACTCGCCCACCCCGCCAAAGTGGGCCACCGTTATGCAGCCTTACAACGCCAAGCCAATCAAAGTCTATTTCATGCATTTCATTCGTCGCCAATCGTTATCGCGAGTAAGGGTAGAAAGTATCTGACGATTTCTCATGGTCCATAGAGGACAAGTATATGGCCTCAACGGCACGGATTTGAACTGCTAGGAAGCCGGCAGTTTTCTGATTTGGTTTCTTTGACAGCCAGTCAAGAAACTCACCCCAGACGAGGTGCTCCTGGGTATCTCAGAAGCACTTTTGGTAAATACATTACATCAATAAAACAAGCATCCTCCCCCTCTTCCATCCCTTAGAGTAAACCTTGCTTCTGCAGATCCAAATAGACCTTTTCGGGCATAACGTTGCCTTCAGCATCCTCCATCTGAACAATGGCGCCGTCGTCGACCGTGTGCTTCTTCTCCTCCCGCTGAATCTTCTCCCAGAGCTTCACAGCCTCTTCTATGGATGTGATGTCTCGGAATAGATGCGTGTTGGTGATGCCCAGCCGCTTCAGGTTCGTGATGTGATTGGTTTCATTGAAGTGCTTATCGAAGGCTCGCCGGCCCCGGTAGACAAAGTTTCCGCAAACCTCGCAAGGGAACTCTTGGCCCAGCCCATGCAGTCTGTACAGCCAGAAGGGAATCGGCTTGCCGTCCCACGCAAGCGGCAGTTTCAGCGGGTTGTAAATCTTGTCGTCGCCGTCTTCGTCATCGTCCTCTTCCTCGGCGTTATTTTGTTGGTTGGATGTCAGGTTATATAGGTTCTCCAGCTCTTGAGCCCGCTCACGCTCCGTCATACCCTGGCGGCGCTCGACGTTCACCCTCGTGTCGGCCCTCTCGGTGCTCATTGCGCTGCTGAGCTTCTTGATTCGGAATTCCCGCTCGGCAACCGCCCGTTCCTTCAACCGGTAGGCGAGTGACGTGTGCTCGCCATTCGATGTGCCGTCATCCCGTTGCGCCAGAAGCTGTGCGGCATTGACGTGCTTTCGTCCATTCAGATGTCCCTTGTATACGTTCTCGTTCTTGAACTCCTTTTCACAGGCATCGCACCATACGGCGTCTTCTGTGCTCATTTTGACATTGCTCTTCGCCTTCGCCTGCTCCTTCTCCCAGCCTGGGACCTTGTCCTCTTCCCAGGCCGTCTCAAAGTCCTTGTCCCAGCCACTGAAAACCTTGTCGAGGTTCTCCAGAGGCCGTGTCCGCCGCATGAACGACTCCAGATACCCCATCAGCTCGCCGAGGTACTTGAAGTACTGGTCGGTCAGCTTGTCCGCCCGTTTGACTCCGCCAAAGCCAGGTCGAAAGTTGTCGAAGATGTCCAGATATTGCATGTACGCGAGACGCTTCACATTGGGAAGGTTGAGGTATGATTCGTGGCAGCCGAGCAGATCGAAGAATCGACCGTATGCCTCCTCGCCCGAGAACATGCTCTCGATCAGGAACGGCTGGTCGTCGGCGCCTTTGTGCGGCTTGTACCATTGCTCCGAGTTCTCGGCCTGCTCATTCGGGTATCGTGCATGGTGGTTCCGGATGTTGGCTACTTGGCGATTGAACTCCTCGAACGGGTCGCCGGTGCTGATTTGTAAAATCTCCTTGGAGCGTAGCCCTGACTTGTCTTCATAGAGGGGGAGAAGTTCGGCCGATTGCCGCTGGATCTGTTCGAGCAACTGTGCCACCTCGTGGTCTCGATTTAGGCGGTCGCGGATCTGCCATCAGGTTAGCATGCCACTTTTATAAAAATAAAAATAAGACACAGATCTGGCTAGTCACATTCCTGCCTACCTATGGTGGTGCAAGGTAGGAGAATGCGTAGCTCTCAGACGGCTGAGTTGCAATGCCTATAAACGCTGGGAAGAGGCTCGGTCGCAAACATACGTGCTTGGGCTCCTCGCCCATGCGATCTGAGATGCCCTGTTCAAGGCGCTCAAGATCCTCATGGATATATCGCATTTCTTCCAACAACATGTTGGCTGATTTCGTCTGGAATTCGGCAGGGTGTCTGGTTTGGAAGCGCGGGACTACTCTCCCACGAAAACTGCAAAAGCGATGTTGAAAATGGCAGGAAGGCTTTCCAGTGTCGATGCTCTTTTCTCCGCCACCAATTAATGCTCGAGCTCTGCGACGCGACTGGGCGAGCCTGGGCGCCCGCCATAACGTGAAATAAAGTTAGGTGGGTGAGTGGGTCCGCTGAAGTTCAGCCGCACGGGCCTTTTTTCTTCTTCTGCCAAGCAACAACCACCACCGCCCATTCAACATCCAGTTGCCTCCCGCATCGCGCATCCCCATCCATTCGATCGCCGACCCAAGTTTGATCGCAAACCCATCCCCAGACCAACAACCACAACCGTCAACATGGCTGAAGCTAGTGGTATCGATCGCAAGGCCGATGAGAAAATCCAGTTCTCAACCTCGAAAGAGGTCACGGTCCATCCGACCTTCGAGTCCATGTCGCTGAAGGGTAAGAGAGGCCGACTGCGAACGCGAACGCGACATCGACGAGTGTGCTGACAAGCTGTCGACAAACAGAGAGTCTTCTTCGCGGTATCTACGCCTACGGCTACGAGTCGCCATCGGCCGTCCAGTCTCGAGCCATTGTCCAGATCTGCAAGGGACGCGACACCATTGCGCAAGCCCAGTCGGGTACCGGTAAAACGGCGACTTTCTCCATCAGCATGCTCCAGGTTATCGACACGGCCGTGCGCGAGACTCAAGCCCTTGTCCTCTCTCCGACACGCGAACTTGCGACTCAGATTCAGAGCGTCGTCATGGCGCTGGGTGACTACATGAACGTCCAGTGTCATGCCTGCATTGGGGGCACCAACGTGGGCGAGGACATTCGCAAGCTCGACTACGGCCAGCACATCGTCTCGGGCACTCCAGGTCGTGTCGCCGACATGATCCGACGCCGCAATCTGCGCACCCGGCACATCAAGATGCTGGTGCTCGACGAAGCCGATGAACTCCTCAACCAGGGTTTCCGTGAGCAGATCTACGATGTGTACCGCTACCTCCCTCCCGCCACCCAGGTTGTCGTTGTCTCTGCCACCCTCCCTTACGACGTTCTCGACATGACCACCAAGTTCATGACCGACCCCGTCCGAATTCTCGTCAAGCGTGATGAATTGACCCTCGAAGGCTTGAAACAGTACTTCATTGCTGTGGAAAAGGAGGATTGGAAGTTCGACACGCTCTGCGATCTCTACGACACGCTCACCATCACACAAGCCGTCATCTTCTGCAACACGCGGCGCAAGGTCGACTGGCTCACGGACAAGATGAGAGAGGCCAACTTCACCGTCAGCAGCATGCATGGAGATATGCCTCAGAAGGAACGAGACAGCATCATGCAGGACTTCAGACAAGGCAACAGCAGAGTGTTGATCTCGACCGATGTATGGGCGCGTGGTATCGATGTCCAGCAGGTTAGCTTGGTCATCAACTACGATCTTCCTAGCAATCGCGAGAACTACATCCACCGTATTGGTCGGTCTGGCAGATTCGGCCGCAAGGGTGTTGCCATCAACTTCGTGACGAGCGAAGATGTGCGCATTCTGCGTGACATCGAGCGTATGTCAATTTCCTCTTCGGTTGCCGAATCCAAGCTAACATGTTGCAGTGTACTATTCCACACAGATCGACGAGATGCCCATGAACGTTGCCGATCTTATTTCTTAGGCTGTAGCGTTAGTTATTGTTCATAATAAAATGAAGGGACTCGGGAGAGCCAGCGCAGCCCGAGGTTAAAAATGGCGTCATGACTTGGCTCCGGGCTTGGTCAAAATGGACTTGGGAGGAAAGGGGCTTTGTGCCATTAAGGTACTACAAACTCCAGTTAACTCCTCAAGATACATTAAGATGGCTAACCCCGCAGACAATAGGCAAGCCATGTATATCCAGATTGTAGGAACGTTCCATCATTCACCGGCCGTGCTATTCATAGGTCACGGAGAGGGGCACGAGAACTGAGAGTCGAGCGAGTCAAAAAAGGCATTATATATTGTCATAGTTGTTCCAGAATCTCGGCTTTCCGGCCTTTCTCATTGTTCTCTTGATGCCAGTTCACATCCAACACTACCTAGTCATAGCACAAGTCGCTGAGAATGCGGGCCTAGATTACTAATGGCATCAAGGCCTAACTATATGCCAATATGGTAACCTTTGACTGCTTCTCGGCATTGAACTACCTTAGTACAGCTGAACAGGGCATGGCATTATTTCCGGCTGGGGACTTTCTTTCACCTGAGTCTTCACATTTGGCGCACGTGTTTGTCTGGCAAAGAGATTCATGAAAAATGAAAAGTGAAAACAATTTCTCATGTCATTCTCCTATCATAATCTCCATCTTTTTCTCTTCTCTTCCCATAGGTCAAAGGAGTCTTTATTAGTTGTAAGCGAATTTCCGTCGGTAGTCCTTTGATTGAATGGCGTGGAATCAAATACTATCATACTACCTGTGTATTATATCGTGTCCGAATGCATATCGGTACCTATGTATGCTACGGGGTCGTGCCAGGTCCGTCGTCCTTCAACAGCTGCCCCAACTCTTTATCGCCGATGGGCACGCCATCCAACATTGACCAAGTGTCCGACGCTGACTGCTGGGACAATTGCTCAGGGTGGATGGCATTCCCATCCTCCTGCAGTCGTAGTAGCTGCTCCAGCTGCTCCAGCTCTTCTACCTGTTCCCTAAGCTTTTCGAGCAGCTGGAATCCTTTTTCACATTGCTGCCGCACATATGCTTGCTCCTCCTTTAGCATCTCCAGCAGCTCCGTTTCCTCCTCGTCGGCTTCCCGGTCTGTGGAGGAATCAACCTCGCCAGACTCTTCACTATTATTCGCATCATCGCCAAGAAACGCAACTTCCCGGCTCCGCGAGGCTTCGCTGGCCTCAAGCTCCTTGAACATGTCCTTGATATCTTCAGTCTCGAGCGTCCAACTCTTGGCGCACAGGGAAAACACTAATTCGCGCAGCTGATTCTGGTTGAAGGAACTGGTGGTCTGCGGCTGAAACTCGGAGACTTTGATGAACTCCTTAGCTCTTGCCATGTATGCTTGGCGATATAGCAGGTCGCAAGAGAGATCATCTTGATCACCGCCGCCCATGTGTCTTCCGGCCGTGATCGTGATCTCTTGACAACGAGCAGTGAGCTCAGCTTCTCGCTCCTCTCTGGAGCGGTTCACCCAAGGCCACAAGTTGACAGCGGGGACATGTGACAGTTCGGCCATTTGGCTGAATGGTTGGGTCAGGCTGTCAAGAATTGCCTGCATTATTTCCGAGTTTGCCATTTGCTCATCGTCGCCTTGTGCCATCTCTTCGTTTTCGTTTTGCTCCATCTTGGTGGTGTGCAAACAAGTCGGTTGTTTTTAGACGATGGTTTATGTTGAAAGGATGCTGTCCTCGATATCATGCATCGCATAGAGTTTCAGGTATTTTGAAGACCCCGAGTCCCCGATTTGGAGTCTGTTGTTATCCTAATAAGAAACTTTCGCGCGAAATGTGAACTTTTTTTTCTTTCTCCCCCCCGAATGGCAGAGCTGGGGGCGGCTAGACTTGGTGTGTTGAGTGATATTGAGGAAGTTGCATTTAATTAAGAGTCTGTTCCGGTTGGTACTAACCTTGTGCTTATATGTTCTCTTTTCCACTTTTCCACTACTCCCCCGGGGGACATACTTTATCTTCGCAGCCGGGCAGCCACTGTTGTCTCCCGCGGTTGCTGGTTGAGGAACGTGATGCCATTTCAGTAGTAAGGCGCTGGCTCCGTGATTTGCAAGGAGACGCGTCGTCGTACCTGCCCGATTTGCCAGAGATGGGATGAATTTCAATCTTGGCCAGCCCCACCCCTCTGGCCTACCAATCGATGAAGCTATTTTCCCTTCTCTTCGTTTGCTTCCTGTATCATCGCTCGTGTAAACAACGCTATATCAAGGCCAGCCCATACCCGCATCTTTCTTCTACCTTCCTCTTTCAAATTACACTCACACGCACGTCTGTCGTAATTCTTCCTTTCCTTGCCCTCCCCAAGCCATTTATCCTATCCCCATAGACTAGGCACCAGCATCAGTTCCCTAGACCTTCTCTTTGGGGCAAGCCAGCGTCTTGTCGCCTGGCGGCTTGGGATGCTTGGGATGGGAGGCATCCCAATCTTTGCCAGGCAACGGTACCCCCCAAGCCTACCCATAATATCAACGCAAATCGCGTCCGAAATCTATTTCACGAGCAGCGCACCTTTGGTATCCTACTTTCTCCTTCTACTTCCTCCTCCTTTAACCACCTCAAACTTCCTCCAACCCCGATTTTTTCACACACGTCTCTAGTAAGGAATTTCCCTCGTTTGAATTCTCCATACCTCTTCATCGTATCCATACCTCGAGTCAACTCGCTTTCATGTTCTCTCTAACCTCCTTTCCTTGAGTATTTTCCTGTGACTGAAACGCGTACCTGCCGCACACTACCCTTCCTTCGCTCTACAATTTTTGGCCTAACAACCTCAACAGAACACAGCATCTGAACAGAGAATCGTGGCGTTACAAGGCCGCGCCCACCGACCGCCATGGTAAGTCTCATTCTCATTTTGTTCCTGGCCTCGGTATACCCAGGAGACCTGCCCTCCAGCGCGGTCTTCTACCAAGATTTCCGCAAACCTGGGAGGAAATCACCACAAGCAGCCTGGAAGATTTCTAGTCGCAAGCGCTGGGCATGCGTGGATGTTGGCGACACAAAAACCCAACACCATGGCATATCCATCCTCAGTGGCTACGGCTAGAATAGTCGGGTGATGCTCACAGAATCTCCACCTCACCTTCTCCAAGGCGGTCGAGTTGTACTTCTTGCACAATTTGTCCCTTCAGAGTCGGCGATCCTCCTTGAATACTTCGGCGTGAGGTGCCATGGGGATTGATGTAGATCGGCATATTGGCACTTGCTTAGTCTTCGATATATTTGCCTTTCCCAGCCTCTTTCATCCCGGATAAAACCCTCCGGGCATAATAATGGCTTTGGAGCGTGACCTCTTAGGAGGCGCGGTGCTGGTTACACTGTTCTCGGGGCGCTGTATCCCACTATGAGGTTGTTAAATACTAAGGGGTATAATTTGCGCCTCTCACACTCCGGACACTGGAGAATAAGCTCACGGCCCACGCTGCACTGCTTAACCGTTACACCACTGACAACAACTGAAATGCGCTGGCCGGATCTTCACTGTCTGCTTGATCCTTGGGACTTGGGTTTGAGACTTACCATTTCGCAGTGGCCTTTTGACGAGCTGCTTGACGAGATCAAGGATGAGCACAAGAGAATCGTGGTCTGGCTCCAAAGCGTCCTGCCCACACGAACCAGGATTTATTGCTTCCCGGGCTACGAATACGAGAGCTACAAGCTTCACATAGCGGTTGATTTACGTAACGAGGATGCCTCCGGGTCTGAAAATGAGGCACTTCCTTGCATATTCTCGCGTCCAACACCTCGTCAGGCTGTCGTAGAACAGAGACTCTTCGGCGTGCTGGCAAAGTTCCGAGCTCTCAGCGACAAGCAAATGGCATCTCTTGCCAACCTAGGCAGGATCTTGGAACGCATGGGCAAAGCTCGTGGGGCCAAGCACGCCGACATCCTACGGATGCAGGCCCAATTTCATATCGTTGATGCCGCATGTGGTATCAATGGTCTTTGTGACATAATGCAGCTGGAGGTGAGTAATTGGTAGCATTCTAAGGAGTAGCCAGGTCTCCAATATCTCACCCGGATAGACGCATAATTACACCACCGATCTCACTCAGTACCTACTTATTAACGCGTACTTCCTTAGATGATCAAGGAGCTGCGTGTCATTCTCGACGAAACATACACACACACCTCGGACGTTGAATGTGTCCGGGCGGGCGTGGTGAGAGCAGTTATCTTGGTCGAGGCAGCAAGGGATCAGACCGCCGCAATTCTCAAGCTGCATAAAAAGCAAAAGAAAAGGGCCGAGGTTGGTGATATATCTTTCAAGTCTATATGATATTCCACCACTATACATTACTTGACCAAGATACTTATAATTAATAAATACTGCAGTGGCTCAACATCGTCCTCCCAACACGCGATTTTCGGACGGGAAAGCACAAGCCCGGCATCAGCTTAGCACTTATCTATATCTCTGGATTAGTTGTCGTGTTGTTCACGGGGATGGCTGCTTGCATATTCGTCGCAATCACGGTCTGCCAAGCACAGGGATACCATGTCAGAGGAGCTGGTAGACCAATCGAGCGTCTCCTGTGAGAGGGCTGCTCTGTCATGGGTGTTTCTCTAGGGCTATAGATATCTACAGCGTCCCTTTTCTGAAGTTTGGAGAGTAGTATCATCTTTGCTAAATTTGGGTGCCAGCGAAGGCCAGCAAGCTGGTTCGGGGCGTTGATACCTTTGGTAAATGGCGCTAGCCATTCCGGAAACTGAGTTGGCATCTTGTCTCGTACTTTATCTCTTTGGCTAATGTGTTATACTTCGCAATGATTATGAGATATGTAGCTGATATCAATAGCCTGGCACACCTCAAGTTATCATCGCTGTCGACCACGAAGTGTAAGGTTGAGCGAGATTTGCTAGCTGACTACAGGTAATATGAAAGGATTATAACCCACGATACAACAAGTATTTTATCCATGAAGCGTGTGTTAACGCTGTCTAGAATAGGTCATACGAAACTAGTACACTAGACTAATGATATTTGACCTACGATCCTGATATATACTGCGTTCGGAATAATTGTCGAATACTCTAGACACAAATGGACTAGACTCAACCTTCAGACCACTGAACTTGTAGCCAGGACAATAAGGCCACAGTGGTCACGATAAAGCCCCAGACGTCGTCGTCTTCCTTCACGCCGTGATGACCTCGGCAACGGGAACCCAAATTCAGCACTCTAAACGCCTACATGTGAAGAGTATATCTTCAGGCCAACCTTCAGGTTCTGTGGCCGGTCAAGGACTGTACGTCCTAAATTGTCACGAGGAAGTAGGGCGCTGAGTAGCAACGCGATAAGCACACACCAGGGAGCGACGCCGAGAAGAATCGCCGTCCCCTCAAGGCCAGCGAGCCCAGCAATACCTGTCCCGGTTCCCAGGACACCGAAGATGACCGGGTTCAGGTGTTTCTCGCCGCGGTGGAGATAGTGGTACATCGTGATAGAGAACGTGGTAGTCGCAACGGCAACCATTAGGGTGATGGGTGAGGCGAGGATGGAGTTGGATACTCTGGAATAGTTGGTGGAATGAGGAAGAACCTAGTATTTGGCAGTTCTCGTTAGTGGCAAGGAAAAAAAAAAAGAAAAAAAAAAAAAGGGAAAAGAAATTGCTTCTTATAATGGGCTGCTGCTAGCTTTGCTTGTACTTACCGAAGGCCACTGCCTTATCCACTCTCCGTCTATTTCCCCTTGAAGGGACATCCAAATGCTCATGATATTGGCACCTGCCGCTGCAAGGATGATTAGGTAGAAGTGAGAGTGCTTCAAGCTGATCCACTGGAAGTGGCCATCCGGCGGAGTCGCAATCTTCCCAGTGGACAGTTCTTGCCTCACTTGGACATGCTTATCTCCCTCAATACGGAGCGGGGACTTGGTCACGCGCCCCAAGGGGTCCCAAGCCTTCTCCTCTCTCTTCATCTTCTCATCATCATATCTGTGCCGGTCTGCACCAGCGTCCAACAGTAACCTGATCGCGTCCAAGGCACCCGCGGCTGCGGCTATATGCAATGGTGTCCTACCCTTAGATTCGACATTGTCCTCGGGCTGGTCTGCGCCAGCATCCAACAGCAACCTGATCAGGTTCAAGCGACCATTGGCTGCGGCTGTATGCAATGATGATCTGCTCTCGGACTCAACATCGTCCGCGGGCAGATGTTTCTGGTTGAGGGTGATTTCGGGTGTATATTCGAGTGTGTTATCTTGAGAATCCCAACGCAATATCTGAAGAACCTGAAGACTAAGAATACGTTAGGAATCTCGCAAACCTAGGACGGTAGACTGTGGGTGGCTTACCATGTCCCATTCAACTTGGCGGTCTCCTGACATATCTCTTTTATCTGACGGCTAGCCCCTGCCCTGTCCAGGGCCGAAGCAAGCTCTTGTAGGTTCGAGGTGGACTCGGCAAGGCGATCCAGGAGCGTTTGTCGGGCTGTAAGGAGACGGGCTGGAAGGAGAGGGTCTGTCAGCCTACTTGGGTTGGATAATAGGACGTCCAGAGATCTCTTGCGCCTTGAAGAGTCTAGGAGACTCTATAGTTCGCCGCATAATCTATCGAGGAGGGTGGCCATTTGTCTACCTATATCGGCCACCTCGACGATGCTCGCTATAATCACGACTGGATCCATGCGTGGCGAGGGGGTGGGTAGGGTCTCGATGTTATCTGTATGGTGGGATACACAAGGTGTGTTTTTAGGGATGCTTTTGGTAAGCCGAAGGGTTCAGAAGCGTCACTAGCTCTGAAGCTTGCGGGTTGAAGCTGGGAGACGGGTTGCGCTCGGAGTTCGTTGAGGCTCTGTGACGTTGACATATGGTGATCTTGTTGACGGTGCTTTAATGTGGCGGGAGAGGCCAATATTGCGACCCGTTTGACCCCAAAAAGTAGTAACTTGGACATTTCTTTGAACATGAATCAGTTGCCCCAGCACGAGGAGCTCTGATCAAACCGACCAATCGAGGCTGAGCGCCACGAACGAGATTCCACCACTGGCATTATCTCCAAAGCAATATTGCACACCTGTCCGTGACTCGAATCTCTCAGCAATATACACCAACAGCCCCTTCTGAGGGTGTCCTTGGCAGAATGGGCAGCCTTACAGCCCCAGGGTGGGTGCGAGCGTAAGTTATGTGGCCAACGCCCTCTCTAGGAGACGGAAGTGAGGACGAACAAACTGACCGCTGGGGTCCCCCATTTAGTCCTACTATTACCATCGACACAACGGCCGCCGCAATGGTGACAGAGTTGCCCAACCACATCGCCGAGGATGTCACCACCAACTCGGTGATTCCGCAAGAATCGCGACCCACATCGCCTCATAACGTGTCGAGTCCAGCTTCGCTCCAAAGTCAGGATGCTGGGTTTTTCTCCGTACCCAATAATCTGAGATCAGGGCAAGTTCGACCGGCACCGAGACTTCCTTCAATAGCCGAGATTCAAGCCCCTCTCCGCACACCGACCTGAAGAGGGCATGGATCACGTACAGTGACAACATGATCGAAGACGAGGATGTCCTGAAACCGGATTTAGGAGAAGGGCTGGACTTTGTCAACAATGACATCCCCTTTACCTTCGTCCTTGGGCAACTGAATAAAATGCTCAACAATCTAAAGTCCCGACAGGGGGGGATAGCAGGCCTCGAAATAGGCCTCAGGACAAACCGAGAGACAGGCTTGAGATTGGATGAACTTGACCCAAACTTCCTACCAGGTGGAAACGACGTAAATTGCTGGGAATTGGGAAGGCCGCACAACGAAAGACCCAATGTTGTCGCTGCCACCGAGATCGATCAACCCGGCCAGTCGTTACTCACTCGACGACAGCATTCCGTCCCAACGAAATATCCCCACGCGAGGCCAGACTTGCTGGGCTGTCGTCCCACCACCCAGGCGAAGGGAAATGTTCCTTTTGGACTCATCGCGCGAACCACAATCGGGAGGCCTGATCCGCCCCGATCCATTCACGAACGCCATCCCCTTGAGAGACAGCATTTGCCAGGTGATGCTTCCTTCGTGTGGAAAAGGCTGGCCCCCCAGATCATCGAGGCTAGACTCGAGGCAATACTCGTTGCACTTATCTCGGCCATCTGTATCGCCGTCGGTCCGGATACATGGAGGGAGAAAATTGACTGGGTGCAGTGGGTCGTGTACTGGGCCGAGATTGTTACGCTTGTCTTTGCTGGTGGTGTTTCCATCTACGTTGACCACAACCACAGACAAGGCTTCAACGCCAAATGGGACGATCCAGCAAGGGAAAGGAGAAGTGGGGAGAGCAGTTTGCTTTCTCTGGTACAGATTGGCGACACGCGTCTTTCATGTAACGATGTTTGGTGGCATCATGTCAACCGGATCATCGACAGAGTCCCTGGCGGCCGCAGAGTTCAAGCCATGGAGGGATTGGAGAGAGGGAGATTCTGTCTGGATCAACGATTCCGCACATTTCACTGTCAGCCAATTCGGTCGCAGCTTCACATCGGTGCCGCCCGTTAGTGTGTTTGATGCCAACTCCCTTGGCAAGTGGATTTTCGGCTGGAGTGTAAATGCTGGCGGGCATGCTTACTATAGTGCCAACACTGGTAAACGACTCACATTGCCAAGCACTCACACTCGTGCTCGACTTCGTCTGCGCCTAAAGAGAGGACAGGCTAGCAAGACCTGGATGCTCCTCGCATCAGTCATTGTCTTCTTGGGCATCGGCCCACCGCTGGTCCTCGCACAACGCGATGTTTCGGAAGCGATGATGCATATCACTGCAGGCACATCAATCGCAGCGAGCGTCGTGCTGCCGCCCCTGCGGACCAGTGTCGGTGTTGCGCCTGAGTATTGGATGGCGGCGTACGGTGTGTGTGGGGGCTGGCGTTCACCGCCTTGTTCATTCTCGAGATGCTCCGGCGTCCAAACTGGCTGCAACAGCGGCTACTGCTGGGCATGGTGGCCTTTTCGGGGCTGAACCTGCTTGGGTCGGTCTCTGGCCCAAAATGCGTCGTCGACGCTGGACGGGCTTGTTGACTGGGGCCCGCTGGCTCTCACTGTCAGCCTATGCGTTGTACCGGTTCTGATCGAGTTCATGAGTCCCCGTGCGGCGGCGGAGCTGGCCATTGACGCTGGAGGGTTCATGTAGCAGTTGAGGTGTGTGGTGGAGATGGTGGCACTGTTGCCGCCAGTATACGTACGTGGGATAGCTAGGCCTTGGCTTCTAGCTTTCAATAATCACTATTCTCTCCGACAATAGTTTACTCACAATTATACGTTTTTGAATGTCAAAAACCAGTCACTACCTTCTCTCCCTCTTTTACAGTTAGACTTAGTAGCTTTTTTAGCGTAAAATCTGGTGATACATTGAAAATTTAGAAAAGAAAATAAACCAATATTCTTCTTCTGGCATGTCGCAGGCGTGGAGTCCGCCCTACATGTATTCACAAGTTCCTGTTTCGGGGTCTTGGGAGATGACCTCTTTTCAAATGTAGGTTAATTAATCGGAACAAATTTCGGTCGACGACTTCGTTCGTGTGGTAAACTGCTAAATGCGTTCGATGACCACGCTATCTACATGTAAGTAATGGAAAGCGAGAAAGTGGCATAATTACCTGGTCATGAACTATTTAGCTGATATCAGTACCCATTTTAACTACCTGTACCCGTGGTATTGTTGCTTCAACCATCCCCCCCCCCCCCCTCTCCCCCCCATCCATTACGTCAGCATCCGGTATAGAAAAACATCAATCCAATTAGCTAGGCGAGCAATGTTCAGCTCTACCTAGTTATCATGGGCCGGAATAGACTTTGGGATGTGTTGCCGATAATGCTGCAAGGGTCCGTTAGCTGACCAACTCAAGGGCAGCATAAATAGAAAAAAAAGAAGGAAAAAAAGAAGAAGAAAAAAACACTAAACGGTGTTGGAAGTTGGAACTCACGGTCAGGACAAGTCGACTCGCAATCCCGCCACTTCCTGGAACACCTGTAACAAAACGCCGTCTGGCACTTGGCACACGTCATGTGCAGGCAGCCGTCAATCCGCTCGATCAAGTGGCTGCAGCCGGGGCACGTCTTCCAGCCCTGCTTCAGGCCCATCTCCTTGACCGCCTCGGTCTCCTTGTCCTCCTTGCAGAGCTTGCCAGGATGGGCACGCTGTCGGCAATGGCGACAAGTTTGCACCCTGCACTTCTGGCACTTGGCCACGTCGCCCACGACGAACTGTGGCTCCACAAAGGCGGCACACGCCGGGGCGCTGCAGAAGACCGGGTTCCGCGTCGACAGCTCAAGTATCATCTCCTCGTAGCGAGCCGCGTCGCTGGGGGCAAGGGCCATGCAGCCTGCCGTGCTCAGGGGCTTGTCGCAACATTTGAAGGGCGTTCGCGACTTGAGCGCCGCGGTGAAGCCGGCGGCAAGGCAGTCGTCGCAGTAGCGGTGCTCGCATTGCCCCCCGACGAGCTCGTCGCGGTGGTTCTCGTCGCCGCATGCCACGCACTCGTCGACGTTTTCCCTCTTCCACGCCGCCCACAACTCCTCCTCATCCCGCGCCTCCGCGTCGAGTTGCTCCTGCAGGCGCTTGGCGGCTGCGGCGCTGGACTCGTCATCGGCTTGCCATGCTCGCTCGAGCTCACGGGCGTATTGCATGTCGTCCCAGTACACAGACTCCGAGGTGAGGGGGGCATTGTCCTCTGAGGAGGTGTATGAAACACCGCCAAAGGTAGTACTAGTCTCAGCCCTGAAAGTGGAGCCCGTGGTCCTTGTCGTCGAAGCCAGCAACTCGTCCGTCTGTTGAGACAGAATGTAGGCGAGCTCAAAGTCGTCGTCGTCGGCTGTCCCTTGGGCAATGCTATACGCCAACTGTCGGTCGCGATGGAGCTGTACGTCCTTGTACTCCTCCTGCGCCAGGGCTAACGCCAGTGCGGCATCCGCTTCGACCATGCGGACGGTGTTGTAGGGATTCCGAGAGTTGAGTGTCGGTGCCGCTTGGGGTTTGGGAGACAAGTTCAGCTGCGGTGGTCCGTTCGACATGGGGCTCAGCGTCGTGTTTGTGCTTGCCGCATCACTGCTAGTAGACCCGTCAAAGAATGACTGGTTCGGGCTACTCCCAGAGGTGGTTGAAACGGGAGAAGCGGTCTGCGGAGTGGGGCTCCATATGTTGTTGAGGGGTGGTTGGAGGGCTTTCTGGAACCTGGTGGGAGTCGCCGGGGGCTTTGCCGCCACAGACGCTATATTCCTATTCACCAATGGTGCAAAAGCAAGGTTTGAACGGCCATACGAACTGGGGATCGGGGGGCTTCCAAGACCCGGACCCGTGGCCGGCCCCGAGACGGTCCCAGGCGAAGATGACGGCCCTTTGAACTTGGACACCAGGGATGCGATGTGCCGCCCATATCTGCTCTTCCAAGATGGCTTCGGCTTCAACATACCCGGAGGACAAGATTGATTGCCTGGGATAGCTTTCTGTTGCTGTCTGCCGTCACTAGCTTGGTCCGCTGTCGAGCTTTTGGTCAGATTCGTGGTGTAAGGGCTCAGTGACACTTCTCTCCTGAGAGTGGAAGACGGCCGTGCTTGGGTTGGTAGGCCAAAAACGCCGGAAGAGCCTGGACTTAACAAAGGCGGCAACGGCAGGCTTCGTGGTACAGTCTTCGTAAGCGCCGGGGGTCGTGTCGAAGGCCCCGCTTCGTATCCTGTCTCGACAACAATGGGACGACCGGTAAAGGGGCTGATATATGGCTCCAAATCATCATCCGTGAACATCTCATCCTTGCCCAAAAGAGACGAACGCCGTCGATGGCCTGATGAATCCGGGTAGCTGAATTTTGGAGCGCCCAGGCTGCGAGCAATATCTTCTCCAGATTTGGCGGTAGAGATGCTGTTGGTGAGCCTGTGACACAGTCCCATCTCGATTTCCAGCTCCGCTGTGATGTCAACATCGTGGTCTTCGGCTTTTCCTTTGCCTTTGCCCTTGTCCTCGTCCAGCCTTGCCGAGTTTTGGGCAAGCTGCTCCGCGTACGTCGACAAGGCTGCGATCATGATCCTCTTTGCGTCGTCCATGGTGTGGCTATCCTTGAGTTTTTGAGTCGTAAGGGCTGTGAATCGTTGGGATATAGGTTGAAAATGGGTTGGGATGAAGTTGTCGGAAGCTGAACGCTAGCCGCCGCCACATGGTCGGCCTCAGGCTTTCTCTAGGCCAGATTCATCGCGCCCTCCCCCCCGATGTCGACCAAAGGGCAAGCCAATCGCCTTCTGGCACGTGCCAATCGCCCTGCAGCCACCCGTTCCTCCAAGCCTTCTCAGCCAGTAATTCCTCGACTTTGTCTACTGGCAAAAATTCGAGGCAACAACTCGAGAGTCGAGCCACATCATTGGCGCCTGTGCATGCTGCGATGAGAAATCTGCACATTGAGTACATGTACATTCGAGCTAAGAAATGAAGACCACCGAGCAGATACGGGAGGGGAAATGCACATCACTCCGTGCGGTTCGGTCCAACACCAAGAGAGGAGGCTCCCCGTGAGCTATTTTCACAAATGCCACTGAGGTGAGAACCGGCAGGTTGGATCTTGAGAATATATGATAATTACATGTAGGTCGTGGAGGTGCCTATTGATTTATGCAATGACCAATAATTGAAAGAACTCTACATTATGATAACCGGTAATGCTCCCAGAATACTCTTAACCCTAGGAACTCATCCTCACATTATAATGTGACTAGGTCTTCATATTGAAGTATGTGGAGCCGGAATTTTATCATGATATGGCATGGACCTTGCATGACCCTCGGGTGGAGCATTGGGCTAACAAGCAGAAACCATGGCCATATGAGACAACACTGTAACATGCTAACCAGAAATTGCATGCTGTTATCGGATACGTCTTCCAACTTCGCACCACACCACGCCTGTCCTTTTCTGTCTCTCTACACTATTCAACTCTTTCTTGTCTCTCACTTTCGTTCGTTCGTTCGTTCTTTGTCTATAATAATATCCATCCATACTCCACCCTTCATACCTGTCTCCACGGCACCCCTGCACGATAATAATGCCGCGCATTCCTCTCCAAATGGTCAACAATTCAAAAACGCCTGCGAGCTTAATTAGGGGTAGAGCATTGGTCTCATATAAAGTATGTATGACCCGGAGTATCAACTCTCGAATCATCCAAGTACGACGGTTCGATTCCGCCCGCGGGCAAATTCCTTTTGCTTTTCTTTTTCTAGCTTAATTACTTGTATTGAGATGATAATCTGGTACACTTGCTGTTTTGGTTTTGTAGATGCGATAAATATTCTGAGTAGGTAGGTACTGTTGACTTTGGGGAGGAATCATCACAAGGGAGGAAACATGTGGTTTAATTATAGCATGGAAAAGGGGTTTCTGAAAGGGAGGCCACCTCAGCTAGAATCACCCGAAAAGGGTTCAAAGATTCTAATCATACAGGGCTTAGATATTCTTGCGGATTGCACATGACCTGCACCTTTTACCATTTTACTGTTTCACTAAATATACGAAGATAGTGTCTCTGTGGCTTGCGACTTAGTTAGGCAATCCTCCACTCGTAAGGTAGTCCCGACACCGCTGGAGAGGCTGTATCACCTTTCGCAACATCTCCTGCCTCCACCGCTCCGGCGGCGTGCTCCTGTTCCCGCCCAGACACCACCCCACGGCCTCGGCATAGTCGGGGCCGGCCTCTTCATTCACTTGACACTGCCAGTCCCTTGCCGCCATAATGTCAAAAACAGCTTTCTCTTTGCTGTTTCCCCCTGCCGGCCATCTCTTCCTGCACGCCTGGTCCTCGAGGATCCGCCCAAAACACAGCTCAAGGAGCATGATACCCAGGTGGTCGAGTGCATCGGTGAAGGATGTACTGCTCGAGGTGTTTTCTCCCTGTCCCTGTGAAACGGCGCCTTGTTGTTTCATGTCGCGATTGATGTGCGGCTGGTCCAAAAGGAAGGAATTGGCGTCCTGGGCATCTCTGAGGAAATGGACTTCGGTCTTTTTGAACGAGGTCGACGGCAGCCACGGAGAGTCTAGGAGCTGAAGGAAGGAGGAGGCCATGACCAGCGACAATGCGTATCGCTGTGATCGTGTAGGTGGAGGATATACGTCACCCCGGAGGATCTGGTCAAGCGATACGGAGGGAAACTCGTCAGCGCTCTGGCGAGAAATGGTGTAGACGTAGTATCGGCATTCATCTTCGGCGACGTAGCCGCAGCATGACCCTTCTGGCAGCTTTAGAGAGGCACACAGGTTGGAAATCTGCTGGGTTACACTGAGTTGTAAGGATGTTTGCACGCTTGTGAGTGTGACTGATGGTGGAGATCTGATGAGGAGGATGGGGTTAGTCTCATTGTCTTGGATAAGCGGGTCAGATTGAATACCTTAACAACTCGACACATGTTGCTGAAGCCATGTTACTGTTCTTGGTTCGGAAGGCCGACTTTTTCGGACGGCTCTGTCTGTGGTCTGGCCGAGAAACGGATAGACTCATGCTCTCCAGCAGCGTAACATTCTCCTTTATGACCGCCGTCACCATGTCGTTGTCTTCTGCTATTCTTGTCTTGTGAATCTCCCAACGCGATGATGTGAAGGCAGTGAAGATGACTTGAAACTCGGGCTGCTTGGTGGTCCGGTGCTGGAGCAGTAGTCTTGCCCCGTGTTGCTGGCACCGGCAACTCCAAGCTGAGGCGAGTGCCTTGAAGAGATTGCGGGCTTGCATCCAGAAGTTGCATATGGCGGCATCTATGGAAGCCAGTTGATCCACTGCTGTTCTCTGCTGCACTAGGCGCGTGTCCTCGTCGCTGGAGTCTAAAAGTTTCTCCAGCTTGTCGTTGTACTCCTGGAGCTCGCCAAACCGTCGCTTGCGAATGGCGTCGTTGTTGCTGAACTTTAACCTATATAGCTGAAACAGCAGCTTTTCTTTGCTGGTAATAGTCCTGGGCTTCGTTGTGGTGGTTGATGATTTCTGGCGAGGGTTCATTAGCATGAGTCCAGATTCCCAACTGGCTTGAATCAATCTGAGGCACCCACCGGGCACGTCAGTCTCTGCTGGACCGAGTCTGAATCGACAGCAAGCTCTCGGTTTATATCTTCCATGACTCTTTTGATGCCTTTGATGTACTCGAAATAGAGCTGGTACGAATCTCGAAGGCGTTTCTGGAGCAGGTTTGCCACAGACTGATCTGTCCAGCTTTGGCTTCCTGGCGCCGACAAAAGCTCTTGAATCTTGTCGTCATCCGCCACCAGGGGCAACAAAAGCTGTCGGAGGTGCCTGGTAAAGACCAAGTGGTGGAATTCCAGGTCGTCGCGCCATCTTTTGTATTCCAGATGAATCTTGAAGAAGAGGCCGAGCCGCGTGGCGACCTCTCGGTATTTTTCTAGCGCGGTTATGGCGATAGGGAAGGCGCCTAGAACGAGCCCAGCAACTTCGAATCCAGACATTATGGCTTGGCGTCAGTGGGGTTCGGTTGGTGGGCAGGAAGCACCGACGACGAAAAACTCGATGAGGATTTGAAGTCGTCAGACGTCGGTCAAGTCTTCCTGGCAAAAAGTCCGATGTCCGGCTTTAGCCCCTAATATGCAGGCCAAACCAATCATGTCGTTCAATCCCATCAGGTGCAGGTTGTGGTGCGGGGTAATTGTATCAGACAATCTCAACCTGTTCCTTTTGCAACAAATTTATCGAACCAAAGAGAACCATGATATGAGATGGCAGCATCGCTGGACACAGCTGCCATGGCGAGCTCAACACCAGGCCAGAGTATCTCGGAGAAGAGCCGGCTCGTGAGAGGGCGCTTCCTGGGCTTCATATCCCTCCTCAACGCAAAACAACTTGAACAACATGACGCATCTGTCCTCATCCCTCCTGCTGCGGCCACAGATGCTCTGGAGAGATTTACCTTGTGGGCTGGAAACCTTGGAGCCATGAGGGACCCTCAGAGCAAGCTGTCGCTTGATTGTCGGCTGAATTCTACCGATGCTGCGGAGGTTCAGACCCATATTCGACACCAGCTGGATGAAATCGTCGACGCCATCAACAACTGTTGGGCTCCCTTAAACCCATCCACAACGCGTCTTGAACTGACATATCGCAAACACCAGTGACAAATATCACGCTAGGAGCCAGTCCGAATCGAGATATATCTTTGGATTTAGACGCCATCTCTGATGAAGATTATGCCGACACGAACCCCGAGATGCCCTGTGACGAGGCCCATATGACTCTTGAGATTATTTCCGAGTGCATAAAGTCACTTTTCCGCGTGGGGATTCTCGTCAGAAAGTCAACCCCCCACGATCGGTTCAAGCGAGCCCTCCAAAATTCCGACCTGGCGTTCCCTGCCGACTTCGACATCGACTATGTTCGACACAAGCATCCAAAAACTGGTTCAGATTGGCTGTCAGCGCGGCTTGGGAGGGCAATTTCCAAGAGACGCCAGTTTATCAAGTATTGCAGGGACCACAACTCGCGTCTGGGGGCTGATGACCTCCATGTCAAGGATGGCCATGCCGCGGTCGAGTCGGAGGGGGGACTGGAAGTTCTCGCTACGGCCAGTGAACGATTATCCAGCAAAGCGACGACATTTGTTCCAGCTAAGCCTTTCCAAGCCAACATTGAGGAAGAGAACGACCATGACGACGCCGCGTCCCTGCAGAGCGCTTCAACAATGTCCGAGTCATTATCTGTTTTGAAACTGCCTCACTTGGTCGACCTTTCGCCAGACCAAGAAGCCTTTGAGTGCCCAATATGTTACACTCTACAGTCTTTCAGACACGAAAAAGGGTGGCGATCCCATGCCTTTCGCGACCTCAAGCCATATGTGTGCACCCTCGGTGACACAGACTGTGACGGCGAATTCTTTGCAGATCGTCGATCGTGGTTCGAACACGAACTGAAGCACCATCGAGCCCAATACAAGTGTGTCCTTTGCAGTCATGGCCCGCTGCAATCCAAGGATCTCCGGGCACATATTATCCAAGACCACGGGTCCTTTCCTGCAGATCAACTTGACATGCTTCAGGATGCGGGACGAGAGACTATCACCAAGTTCAGGGCCCAAGAGTGCCCATTTTGTGATGACTGGGCCGATGCTATTGCGTCGAGATCAGGAACATACCTGACAGAGGGGCGTGTGGTCTCGATACACGATGTTTGTGTTACTGCTAGTCGGTTCCAACGGCATGTCGCCGCACACCAAGAACAACTGGCCATATTTGCACTGCCGCGAGGCACCAAGGAGCAAGGAACACCTGAATCTGGGCCGATTGCTGTTTCAAACTCGGCAGCGGCCTCCCTACCAGCGGAGGAGGACGTCAATGACCCCTCGTTGGAAGATTGGATGAATCCTCTTCAACTTGAAGATGAGGAGGACGAAGCCCACCCGGATCACAACGTCCAACACACTTTACCTGCTCAGCCAAAAACAGCGGCCGACTCCCATGCCCAACATAAAGAGGAACATCATATGAACCTCCCTTCAAATTTGCCATCAATACCCCACATGATAATGGTTGATGGTCAGAACGAGCTACTAGTAGAGTCTGAGGACAACTCTCCAGACGGCCTCCGTGATCCATACACGGTCAAGAGCCTGTGGCTTCCACCACAAGCCACGATTCAGCAACATGCCTCCGTTAATACTCGACGATCTCTTGCGCCCAAACAGGAGACCGAGGATGTCCATACCGTTACTAGCAGATGGGATGAGGTGCGGAAGCAGGGTCCAACAAGCTCATTTCCATGCGGTATGCTTTCACTCGAAATTTAATAGATTTCTGATCATACTAATACTTGATCAAGGCCACTGCTACCGCCTGAAAATTCAGTGCAGTCCGTTGCAGACTGATTCCCAGGGGCGCTGTTTCAACTGCATTCAGTTCCAGAAGGAGTGCAGTTATGCCTTAGTAGAACAAGACAACCCCATTGCGGCTGACTCACCTACATTATCCCCCACCCCGTTGCGGGCCAGTGCCAATTGGATCGACTATGAGACCGGCGCCTTGGAATTGGCAACAGCTGCACCAGAGCGGATTGGCGGCATATTCGCGCAACCCCCCCCGCCGGAAGATGAACCTTTACCTCTGCCGGTAATCATGAATCCCCCATTTTTTTCTCACCTTAGAATAATCATACTAACGTGGGTTTCTTAGCCCCCTCCTCCTGGATGGCTGACCATATACACGGAGGAGCTGCAGAAGCGGTATCCGAGCACTCGATTGGAGGCTATTATGCGGTACTATGCTCTCAATCCCAAGACGACCCGTGATGTCCAATTCTGGTATCTGCCGAGGATAAAGTGCTTGCACTGCCCCGGTAAGGTATACACAATCGGCCCTGGGAAAACGCTCAACAATGTCGAAGAGCACCTGAAGAGCGAGGACCACCAGTTAAACGTTGACAAGCTGCTAGCCGAGGACGAGCGGATTTCATCTCCCCCTTCATCTGGTTCTACATTCAACATGTTTGAAATCAAACGGGCAGCCCACAAAATGAGCCGAGCGAACTCGAGTTACGGCCCCTTCAAATTTACTCGCAGGAAGGACGCCGCCGCCGAGGACCAGCGGATTGCATCGCCCCCGTCCTCTGAAACAACGACTAATGCATTCAACATGTTCAAAACGAAGCGGGCAGCCCACAAACTAGGACGAGAGAGCTCGACTTACAACCCCTTCAGCCTCATTTATAAGAGGGGTAGCGCCGCCCCGGCCGAGAACCGGCCGCCACCCCAGCCCACAACAAGCCATCACGATAGTGGGCTGCCGGCTGGTATTTCCCCAGAGCTGCTCCTATCAAACAAGTCCTCCTCTCCATTTCTAGAAAACCAAGAAGACTACCGCACCGCCGAAGTGGATTCGGGAGAAAGGAGCCGTCGAAACTCGTACCATCGAGGCCAGTCGGATTTGTCTGGGGGTGAAAATGAGGATCAGCCATCAGGCTTCGATTTACCAAGATGATGTAACCGGTGGGCCTGCAGTGCCGCCGACAGGTAAGACACTGCACAAGGCCGGCCGGAGTGACATTTAGCAGCAACCACACTATATCCTCTGGCAACCACGATGAGAGCGAATGGTACTACTTCAGGCCACCAGCTACAAGAACAATACGGTCAAGTACCATCAATGGCGAGGACGTGGCAATTCAAACCAAGGGTAGCGCTATATTAGTCTAGAAGTGGGCGGCGCAAAAATGCAGTTGCCAGGCTAGGGCCGAAATTAATATTTTTTCAAGAAGAGGAGCTGCCGCTCCCTTCAAGTCCAGTCGCGATGCCCGGTCCAGTTATCTTGGTGATAACCAATGTGACGGCCGGTCGAGCTATCTCGATCACGATGGCGGTCGGGTCCGACGTGACTTTTCTCTATCTACCTCGGCTTGGACTCGTGCGAGCTCTGAGTTCAGACCGTCGTCCATAGACTCTTGGCCGTCGCCGATGCCGAGCTACGACGCCGGCCCGCGATATTATTAGCGGAGGGAGCGATATCCACGATGATGAGGAACCAGAAGCGTTTCATAATTGTAGTCATAAGACAAGGCTCGTCTCCATACAACACAGCCTACAACGCGGGCAAGACGGCCGAGCATAGGTGGTGACGACGCCACCCCCAGAGCCAGGCCGTCATGGGCTTGTGCCTTGAAGTAATTAGCATTCTCTGCGACTCAATTGCAGTGGTCATCATACGACCGGCTCGTCTGTGAAGGAAGTTTTATCCTTTTTTTTCTACTATGGCGGCCAGAACATGCCCAGGCTGGGTTATGACAAGATAGATGTGCTGATGTTTTTTTTCATGTCTTCTTCTTGCCTTTTTGGTGCGATAGTCGACGACGTATAAGATTAGGCATATTGAAGGCTTGGGTGATCAGTCGAAAATACTATGGGCTTTCACAATTTTCAGATCATTCATCGCCTCTGCCCATGATGTTTTTCTTCAAGCACGCCGTAACTGCGTTTCAGCTTGGCAGTTTTGCGACTCTTCTGTGGTCGCAGGAGGACTCTCTCAGCAACCCGTTTGATGCAGCCCGAGACAATCGTCGCCACCTCCACCTCGGCGTGCTACACTCTTCCCATCCAGACCGCTGCCGCTACCATGTCGGATTACAACGGCACTATCGACTCGGACCTCGTCGGGGGGTTCACGTTTTATTTTGACGAATTTGGACAGGTTGCCCCTCTGTTTGGTCTGCGCGACGGCCAGACTCTGACGGATTTGCTTTTCGACATTAGCAGTCCTGTTCAGCTGGGCATTGTTTATCCGGACGAGTCGGCAGTCGTTTTCAATGCATCTGGAATTACGTTCATCTCGGCCGACTGCTCGAGCGTGCTGTCTCTGGTCCTTCCCGGGTTCTACGACTTTGGCACAGCCATACCCGCCCCGAGCCTAGTTTCCATTCTTGCCCGGCGGCTATCGTCTCTCCCTCCCCTGACTGGCGAGGCCGCCGATATTCTCAGTAGCCCGTACTTTTCGCCGACTTGGACCTCTCTCATCGGGGGCATATATGATCTTGCGTACCTCGAGCAGCTTATTGATTCGCAACAGCTCATTGATTCGCAACAGCTCGTTGATTCGCAACAGCTCGACCCAAACGCCGTCGTCACCCACATCTGCCTGCCTTTCTCCGATCTGAAGGAGTATGTGTGGCTCAAGATCCGCGACCCGCCAGGGTATCAGTACCTCCTGACATCCGTTGTCGACGACACCATCCGCTTCAGCACGCACATGCAGTTCAACGAGGAAATCATCGGCAGCGACTCTTCGGACGTAACCTCGTGCATTTTTTCTGCCCCGTCCACATTCCCTCCCGCGCCTCCAAACACCGGGATCATGGCGTGCGTGGCAGAACCAACAAGCAGCAACCCAGCGCCGCCAGCCGGCCAACTCAAACGCACCGCCGCCGACACGTCGTCCATGCCAGCATGCACTCCCATGTCAACGTCAAACAGCAGCACGACCCGGTCCTCCAACTCGACAATAACAGCATCCCCAACATCTAGCAGTACCTCGTGGATCATCTCCCTCATAGACCACAACACCAACCCCCCCGTAGTATCCACCACCTGCAGCCCGTTCCCGCCGCGGTGCGACACCAGCCACTACACAGCATGCGTGTACAACAGCCCGCACACCATCGACGGCTTGCCAAATTATTCCGGCTGCCTTTGCGCCGGTAACTCTGTAGGCAGGGAGCGATGTTTCAAGCAGTTCGACGTTACAAAACCCGATGTTCAGTGTAATAGCCGGGACGACTGCCCGGGGGGTATGGGCTGCATCCCCTTGTCCCCGTGCCGGCCGGTGGATAGGTACCCGGGCGTGTGTTTCGAGATTTGCACGCGTGCCTTTGAGACGGGTGGGTGAGATTGAATGAATTGCTGGGTTTGGTCGGTCTGGGATGCCAGGGGGGGATAGAGTGGTCTGGGAGGTGGAGAGGTAGGTATTGCTCCTTGGAAAGAGAGGGATTATGTTACCTACTTTACTGTCTGGAGTGGAGGTCGAAACTGCGAGATGTGAAGTTCTGGTTCCTCTATTGCTTTAGGTAGGTTGTTTGTGAATCTTTCGTATATGCCACTGGCTTCGGTATAATAAGTTTGGCCAGCGTGTTGTCTTCGTGTACGACTGTCAAAGCATAATACCCGTTGTCTGTCGTGTGTGTTTTCTCAGTTGTCAAGTGTGGCGAAGTGGATCTCTCCTCATGCAAGCGGCTAAGAGACAACGAGAAGGACGTATGTCTTGTATTACGAACTAGACTAGACCGTCCAAGTTTTAATATGTATTTTCGTGCTCGTCGGCCTGTTTTGTCAACCTAGGAGAACATCTTTTCCTTCCGACCAACCTTGAGAGAAAACATCTTGGATCATCCCTGTCCGTCTGTTGATAGTTGGGACCTACATAGGTAACAGCGTCTTCTCCGATCCTCCTCGTGCGCCTCCCAGCCCACCAAACCCGACATCAGAGCCAACCGTATTTCCCACCGACTTTTCATCACTCACAAACTCGGAGCCCTCCACCACGGCGGTGTATCGATGCGGGCTGGGATAAAAAAAGACCCGCCGAGCCGACCGCAAAATCCCAGAAGCAAGAAACGTTCCAATCAGCGCCCAAGGAAGCGCGTCCACCATGGTCTTCGGCCCAGCCAAGATCGAAGTCGCCATCAGAAACCCGACGCCAAGAAAGGCAAGTCGAGCCAGATAGGGGCTGGACCGCTGCGTGTACGCCATCCCTCCCATGATCACGGTGAACAGGAAACACACGAGGAGATATAGGGATGTCGATGGTAGATCGAGCATGCTGCAGACAAGTGGACGATGAAAACCGGGGGGGTTCTTGGCGAGCAGCGGTTTTATGCCTGTGAATGAAGAGGGTGGGGTTAGCGACGACCGAAACTGGGTAAGAAACGATGGGCGCGGGAGCGGAAAGGGGGTATGTGTTTACATTCAGCCTGCTTGGTGTACCGATTTATGATGAATGCTGCAAGCACGCTGCTGTGGAGACTAGCTACGAATATTACAACCGAGATAAATCTGCGACAACGTTGTCGTCTGCGGTTTCTCCGGGATGAGTCCGGCAGGGGTTGTGCTCGTGCTGGCAGGCTGTCCATGTTTGCGGAGAACAAGTGTGCCTGTAAGTCTTGACCCTTCAAGCAGATCTTATCGACCCTGCCGCCAAAGTCGTTTCCGCGGGTTCTCGAGCATTGCGGCCACCGAGGTTTATCAGTGATTGCGTCTTGGGAGCGGGGAGTCCCTGTTGGTGCGTTGGCTTGGCTGGGTACTATCAAGTGATGGGCCTCCTTTTCTGTCGCATCGCCCGCCTTTGTCGTATGCATAGATGTGATATGGGAATTGGAGTTGGATTGCGTGGTTCTGGAATAGGGGGGCATGATTTGAGAAAGTAGGGTTGGAGGAGGCTGGTTCAAGTCGTTGTCCATCGTGGGAACGCTGCGATGCGTTGAAGTTAGCAGGGAATCAGTGGCAAATGGGGGGATCGGGGGGCGCAAACCCATCCATGCTGGCGCAGGCCTCCTCGATGCACCGCAAACTGCGCTCTTCGAAGCGGGTGGGGGGTCCTTCTCTCGCGCCCACCATCTTCAACTGGAGTCGTTTGTTGCTTCCCATCTACTCTGACAGGGTCGAGGAGCTGAGAAGATGTTGAAAGCAGATGTTTGCAGAGACATGTTGCCGGGACCATCTTTTGTTGAAGGGGTGGAAAGCGGGGTGCCTCTTCAGGACCCATGGGGGGGGGGGGGGGCTTGGTTTCAGCTGGTGGGTGCTCAATGACGTGGCGTGGGCGAGGTACTGGTATCGTGAGCTCTCTTGGCGGCGGGCTACCTATGCCGGCGCCAAAAACATGCACCATAGCTGAAACTCTCAAGTACCTACAGATATATGTAAGTACCTGTACATCATTTACTTGCTGGTCCCTTGTCAGATTTGAGTGAGGCTGAGGGGACATGCATCCCCCACGACGCTGAACTTGGGACAGACTAGCAGCGGCCTCGGAACCGCCATTTCCAAACAGTCCTTTGCTCACCACCTTGACGACGACGACGACTACTTCGAACCCGCGCAAGCGACAATTCTACTCCTTCGTTGTACGAGGCTGCGACCGCCCCTTACTGTCGATTGGGGATACCACTGCATCCGAGTCATCCAGATCTCCCAACCGACGAGATGACCATTTTCTTGGACGCGCCGACTCCCGCCGAGCTGGAATGTTCGTACAGAGCCGCGGTTTCTGGGCAGTAGGTCTATGTGCCTCAGCTGGACACCAGAATGACAGAAGCGGGATCGATATGCTGACATGACTGATTGGCAGTGGCGGCACCCTCTGTGATCCCGATGGCGAGCTGTTCATCAAGCCCTGCACGCAGGAGGAAATCGACTTTTACCAGTTTGCCAGCAGCATTGACCATTCCTGCTTCGCCGACCTGATGCCCCCATTCCCAGGAGGTACTCCCACCCTCAACGACGCCACCGACATTAGCTGGATCGAAAAGCCGGGCTGCGTCGACGGGTTCAAGCAAAGCTTATTAAAGTGTATGGGGGATCTGCGCATGGCTAAAAAGGTCGCTTGGTCCTCGAGTTGCGAGAGCAGGAAGAGTGCTGCCAGCCAGTTTGTTGTGCCTGAGAATGCTTCGTACAGCTTCAAGCGCCCGAATATCCTCGATGCGAAGCTTGGCGCCCGACTTTGGGCCGACGATGCCGATGCGCCCCTGGAGAAGCGACGCCTTTTTGACGACATCAGCACGACGGCCACGAACGGCTCACACGGGTTTCGGGTTGCCGGAATGCGCGTGTTCAAGGGATCTGACGACCCGATAGAGTGGGACTCCGATCGATACGGAACCTACAATAAAGACTATGGCAGACTTGACGCTACCGCGAGCGGCCTTGTCAACGAGATGCGAAAGCTTACATTCGGCAACCGCCGCAACTCGACGCCTGTGCTTTCACGACGGCCACATATGACACGGCCGACCGGCCCAGATAAGAAGCCCAAACCACCCCCAACGACACTCCCGACAAACCTGTCCGATACCAACAAGCTCGGGATACCTAGCGGATATTCTCCGAAGAACTGGGATACCATCAAGGAGCTGTTTCTACTACCCGGTGGTGTATTTGATGCCAACTCGCTGGGAAAGGGGATATATGATTGGACCGTCGACCGTCATGGCCCTGCTCTCTCCAGCTCGGATACGGCCTACGAGATGTACTTTTTTTTGTTAATGCTGGTGGAAAAAGCCAGGCAATCCGAGCGCGATGTGGAGACTTGCCAACAACGTCGACACGGTTCTCCAGATCAGAACGATTTTCGGGACATGAGCTTGCAGTTTGATCCACTCGTGAGAAGCAGCTCTAACAAGTATGGACGCAGACTGGATGGGCTCACCCTCCCAAGCTCTATTATCCACAACGGTCCTCTGCACACGGATCTGTCTTCAGGTCAGGCCATGTCGCATGGAGGAGGCCGACTTCGCCTCAGCTCAAGGAGGATAGGAGAATGCCCGACTGCCCTCATGAGACTTGTCCTCTTTTTTACGAGCATTCTTTCAGTGCTTGCACAAGACGTCGTCGGTGGGGCAGTGCGTGCCGGAACATACACCTTTGGCGTCATCGGGACCGTCTCTGGATTTTCTTCCGTGACCTTCCACGGGGGTCAGGCCGCCGAAGGGCCGTCTCTTCTCCTTTCAAAGAGGTATGCTTATAGCTTCATACCTCACCCACTTTGAGATAGTCTCCCGTGCCAACCCGGTTCTGACTTATATTCGATCATAGCTTGATGATATTGTCGGGGGCCTTTGTTATGGGCTTTGTTCTCTGTCTGGGCAAGTGGCTGAGGGGAAACGACAGGACCCTCTTCTACACCCTTCAAGTCATCTTGACCCTGGTCCTAGCATTTTCTGCCAAGGGCTGGTCACCATCCCCCGATCATCAGTCCTCTGAGTGGACTGACTGCGTGCCCATTTTTGGCGTTCTATCCGCTGCCCTGGTATTCCTTGGCCTGAAGTTATATCGTGGAGAGAAGGGCGCTGACGCAGGCGGCGTCTCAAGTTCTGAAAGCGACAACGCGGGGCGATGAGGGAGAGAGGAGAATGGAGACAGCTACCGACTTACTGGTATTGTTTGTGTTGCAGCCCTGACCGGCAATGATTTCCCTTGGGGGTTAATCTCCGAGGCGGATGACCACCGCAATACCCCTCTCCCCTTTCTTCTTCTTTCCATGGTTAGCGTTGTAATTACCTGGCTCTGTTTTGTTTACATTTTTTGGGATACCTACAGGTGAGAAGCGACATTGGACTGGGATCGAAAGGACTTTTCTGCGATCAGGGAACCCCCATAAGCCTGCTTTTCAAATGATTCAGGGGCGAGTCGAAGGGTGATCTGAGAAAGGGGGGCTGGAAAGCCCCAACCCTCGGGTACATAGAGCCTGATTTTAGTGTGAAGACGAGGTTCTGGATACCATGCGAGTCCCACAGCACATTGATTTCATAAAGCATGGATCCCAACGATTGATTCTGGGCAGCATTTCTCCGTAATTTCTGGGCAGTAAAGTCTGACCCGCAGTTCCCATGTTCTCACATTTCAAGGTCCAGACGCCTGATATGAGCAATCATGAGAACGAATCCTTCGCAGCACAACCTCAGCAGCAGGGACTAACTAATAGACGGCGTCCTTGAGTTATAAGGCACGTGAAGTGGGTGTTGGTCCGTGTAATTGACAGTACGGCGGATAATAGCGGACATGCCTCATTAGCCTATTAGGGAATATATTACAGGTTCGCATACGCCTCCCCGTGACCCATCTTGGGGCATTTTGGCCTTTAACTGGAGTTGACCTTTAGGCCCTCCGCAATCCCAGCCTCAGGGCGTGGTGTGGTGTACGCACTGCAGTTGCGGCGCAGTCGGGGTCCTTACCTGCGAACAGAGGCGGCTCGTTGGTCTCCAATACTTTGACAATACTACGCTGTGTATGAAGTTCCTCATCCTTGGCCCTAAAGAACGGCCGTATTGAAGATCGAGATGGATGGTCACGCCAGACAGGAAAAATAAAGGTCGGAGCTGCATATCTTAGCCCACTCGGCAATATCGGAACATATTATACTCTAGCATCCAAACAACCGAGGAGAAAATGGACATACACTCGACTTGTTTATAAAACAAGAGAGAGCAGGTACAGTTATGAACTATAATTTACATGCTATCTCTACTTCACCCAAAAGTCTTTAAACCTTGAAAACCCGAGTACAATCTGGGCCTCAGCCACGCTTGCTTCTATCTTGACAATGGATTTTCAGCACCGTCTTTTCGTTTTTCTTGGCATTTGCATCTTTGGCGCCTCGACGTCCCTCAGCCTCGAAACAGGTCAGAGTGCCGGTCCCTCCAACCAGACTCGGGTCCTCTGGGCCTGGGGCACTCACTTGCCCGGATTGGGAGTATTTTACGCTGACGGTATGCTTTCATTAACATTTGAGGCCCCGTACCTTCTTCTACTCATCCTTCGTCTTCACAAATGAAGCAGATATGGCATCTTTATCCCATATGCTCAATCAGACTGACACCCAACAGGAGCAGTGGTTCTGGCAAACGTCTCAACGGCCAACGCAATTGATAATCTTGTCCCCGTAGTGTGTAAGTGCCGTTCATATGCGATCCCCCGTCCTGGCGATACTACTAGACTATACTAGACTAGATGCTAACAATAACCCACCCCAGTTCACTTGGAACCCCGCGTGACGCCAGGCTTCAACTTCATCCTCAAAGCGACCCCCAACACCACAACTTTCGTCGACAACAGGGCCACCCGCAACCCGCCATTTACGTCAGCCACCTTTTACATCCCTTCCAACAGTTCGTCGTCGACCGAGGTCGGACTCATCCCAGATACTATTACTAATGCAACGACGACGACACCACTAACAAACACCGCCGACCGCATAACCGAAGGGTTCTTCATCTCAGACGACCTGTACGTCTCTGGCGTCATCGCCGACAACCCGGGGAGGACGTACCGGATGGTATTCTGCGCGCTGCCGAGCCCGACGATGCCGGGTGTGTGGACCGTGTCGTGGAACAATACGGCCGAAGACCAGGCCGAACGGCAAGGGCTCCCCCTGACTCTGAAAACGCGGCCGTACTACCCTACTGGCAGTGGGCCGACACATTGGCCTGATGGCAATGTCAAGGATTCATGCGCGCCGCTGAAAGCCGGGTATTTTACCGTTGTTCGTGGGTCGGGATAGATTGTGGGCTGTCTTGAGGTTCACACAAGGCGCGCTGGGAGGATCGCATGTCAAATGGCAGTTGATTAATTACAAGGGAGGGCAGCATACCTACATATTTCATGTTCAGCCGGAGCACAGTGTCGGCTTCGACCTCACTCCCGAATATATCAACTCCAACTAAACCTGTCACTAATTACATTTACACTTCGCGATGCATTGCTCTTCCAAGCACAGCCTCACTCGCACCCAAGGTTAGTGATAAATAGAGTATCATATTTTCAGGTTTCCCCAATGAGCCTATAACCGGGTAGCGAGGACAACCGTCTCGGCCCTCGTCTCCAGAGTGGTGGAGTAATCAAACGCTCAAATGCCAAACTAAACAGGCCCGTTAAGTGTTTGTGAGTTTATGCCAATCCCAGTCTCCCTCCAAGGGGCCCCAAAGCGAATAATTACACAACTCCCCCCGAGAGAGAGAGAGAAGCAGCGCATGCCTGGGGTAAAAGTCCGCATAAAGTAGCCGGAAAGGTGCCCATGGGAAAGTTACAGTTACGTTGATGATGAAGACAGAGATAAGGAAAAGAAAAATGTCCAATCCAAATGCTAAAAGTCAACGACAGTGACCCCCGTGAGGAGGGCGGCTAGGTGGACTATACTAATTACCCAAAACCAGGGTAAAGGAAGCAAAGAGGACAGACAGGTAATAGGTTGGCTGTTACACCACGACGTAATAGTTGTAGTAGCCTACAGCCAAGACTGGCGCTTCCACCGACCATACAGAATGCTGGAGAAGTGCGCGTTATAGAACGTCTTGGTCTGAACAACTTTATGTCCAAACTCCTCGACGCCATTGTCCAGGACGCGCAGGCTGGGCCGCTGCTCGTAGGTGGCGCCGTTGTCCTTGCAAACGAACGAGACCTGGGTCAGGTTTGGGCAGGCCGCGAAGAAGTGCCCGGCGTTCTCCTCGCGCTCGGCGTCGCCCGTGAGGATGCCCGCCAGATAACGCTCCTGGTAGTCGGTCGCACCCTTCCAGTCGTCGTCGTCGCAGTACTGCTGCCAGTTGGCCATGGACTCGTCTGTCACCAGCAGCTTCTCAAGGCTGGTGAAGGCGGCTAGCTTCTTTGCGAATTCCTGTAATAATGGGTTGGAAGGAAATGATTAGTTAACGGTACCACCAACTACTAGTGACAAGACTGACCGACAGGAGACCATCACAGGTGGGAGAGAGAGAGAGAGAGAGAGAGAGAGAGGCTTACCTTCAACTCGGCAGGTTGACCATCGTTTCGGGAGGGATATCCCAGGCTGCCGTTGCCACGAGTATCTTTGATATTAATGTTGCCATAGAGCGAGAGATGCTTCACATTGGGAAGGTATTTGTGGATGGCTAGAGAAGAAAAAGAAAAAGAGGGGGGTTGTTAGCTCAACAGTTGATTCCTAGTAAGTACTAGGTAAGTAGGTAGACATGTAGACTTACTCTCAATGTCCCAAAGTTCCCATCCCTGCACCTTGTCCTGTGGCGGGTCGCAGCAACAGTGCCCCTGGGCGCCAAACTTGAAGACCTCGAGATGCTGAAGCTTGTTCAACTTGGCAGCTTCCTTCCAGATGGCCTCCAGGACGGGTGCGCTATCCAAGATGCCCACAAAGCCGCCGCCGTGGCCGTCGCAGTTGAGACGCAGCGTGACCACGTTGGGGCAAGCGGCGATGGCCGAGGCCTGGACCTTGGAGAAGCTCCAGCCGATCTTCATGGTCAGGGTCGTGACGGTCGACAGGTCAAACTTGCGGCGGTAGAAAGCCCGGACGAGGTCCTCGGGATAGGCGAGTGAGTTGAGGCGAAGACTCTGCAGCTGGGGCATGGACGCGAGAACATCAAGGACCATGTAGCTGGCCTTGAGGGAGGCAGGGTGGATGATGGGGATGAAGGTGATGCTGTCCTCAGTGAGGTACTTCATCTTCCACTTCCAGATGCACTTGAGGATAGCTTGGCTGTTTTGGGCAATGGTTAGCTTATGAGTTGACTAAGTAAGGTAGGAAATTTGTCTTGGTAAAAAAGACCTACTTGCTCGACATGGCAAGGTCGCGGCCTTCGCCTCCCAGATAGCGCATCCACTGGAGGTTGCGGGCCGTGCCGTTGGAGAAGAGCGAGATCTGGCTAAACTGAATGGTGCGGATAATGGCTCGGAAGCGCTTGCAGACCAGGGCGAGGTTCTTGTACGTGGCCGCCTTGAACTTTTGCTTGACCTTCGGATCTTTCTTGTTCCAGGCATCCGTATAGGAAGCAAACTTGAAGATGGCCTGCAGGATCTCTGTAGGCATTTCGACGATATTCTCGGGTTTAGGGGAATTTCCGAGCTGCATGGCGTCGAGGCTCATGGCGACATCCATGACGGCGGTTGAAGCTCCCTGGGGCTCTCCAGATGGAGACGGCGAGACCTGAACTTGGCGGTTGGCGTCGCCGATAGCTGCAGTCGTCTGGCCAAGGATCGCGCCATTATGGCCGCACATGCTTCCATTGGTGAAGATGGTGGTCTTGGTCTTCTTTCGACGCGGCATATTGTGGGTGTTGGTTGTGTGTGATGGTGATTAAGGGGGTTGGAAGAGCAGTTGGGAAGTTATGAGAGACGGTTTGGGTTTGGGATTGCCAGGTCTGAGGACCAAGAAGAATGCAAGAAAAAAGTTTTAGAAGAAGAATGGGATGGGTACGGGTCCGAGGGCAGAATTTATACTTCTGTTGGGCAGCAGACCCTAGAGGCCGGAGTGAATTGTTGCAGGGAGATCGACACACGAGATGAACAGCACGCCCGGAAGATCCCGCTGGGTCTAGCCCGCGCTGCGAAGCCAAACTTTAGGAAGAGATACAGCTTGTCAAATGTGTGCATTAGCCTATCAAAGGAGGGGATTGGTGATACTCGATGAGCTTATTGGTGCACCTGGCAGATGGGATGGGCAGAAGGTTCTAGGTACCCCCAAGTCAACAGTCACTTTGGGAATACCTTCACTTGCAGGATCCAAAGAGCCCTAGGCTAGGTTCACGTGCACCTCCCAAACCCCGCCCGGTAATTTGCCAGGCCGAGAATAGTAACTTGGGATGGACTGTTCGGGTCTTTCGTCATCAAGACGTCTGCAAATTTAGCTTCACTGATCGCTGTATAGGGCCGAGCCCTACTGCAGACTGCGGGAGCCAGCTTGACAGATAATCGCGCTAGCTTTCGTTGTCTATACACCTCAACACCACAAAGTGTGGAATTTAGTGCCTGAACCGTCAGGGGGAGAGCTGGTCTATTGCAGCCTATCACCTTTGCCCACCTCTCCTAAAATTATGTGCCTAGCAGCTAACACGGTGAGATAACCTTTTCAACACAGCTCCCCTGTGCATTGTTATACCTCACCTATTGTAGTCAGTCATGATGAACAAACACGCAAGAAGACTCGGCCATACCAGAAATTCGGTCATAGCAAAGATTTGGCCATAAGAAAGTCCCAGAACAGTAAGGAAAGCGAGTGCTAGTCTAGTCAGTAGGTACTACCTAATAAACTTATGTTGTCAAAGCTTAGAAGACTCCTGATGCTTAACGCACTCAGCGGCAATTCTACGTAAGTAAGCGCACAGCAAAGACATTTCAAGTCATGCTATACTCTTCTTTAAGCATCAGATTCCACTTCTTTCCCGTTGTACCCAAATTACCACAAGTCGTCGAACTACTAGGTCTAGCATACCCCTAGGCCCTCAGCCTTGACAGTCTCTCATTCATCACGCCCATATAAAGACTCCGTCTAAACAGTCTCGTCCTGACTACGTTTATAGACAAACTCGACCTCGACAGGCCAATCCTGATGCTTGGTGATAAATCCAAAGGCGCTGGTAATTGATATCTCAGGCATTTGGCGAAGGCTTGCTCCGGTGTGCTGTCTGTCACCCATCATCATATCATCATACAGTCAAAGTCCTCCCATGTGACCACGATTGACACTTATCACCGAGGCCGCTATGAGAGTTCATGCGCCAATGAGTCCATAATTATAAGCCCCACTCAAAAAAAGAAAGAAAAGAAAAAAGAATCTCAAAAAGGGAGCGGAGCTCGTAAACCAACTCCACGATGATTGGCTTTGGACGGGCTGGGAATCGAACCCAGGACCTTTCGCATCACAGGATCGTCTTCTTTAGAAAGACGATGAGAAGATGCTAAGCGAACGCTCTACCAACTGAGCCACACGCCCTATGCTTGTTTGATGGATGTGGTGGCTGGAATGAGCGTGGAAGACAGCATGGAGCGGTGTGGATGTGGGTGTGGATTGTAGATTGTGGATGTGGATGTGAAATGGTGGAGACGGGGAGCAGATTCTTGACCACAAAACCCTGTAACTTTATACATAGAAAGCAGGGGGGGACTAGACTATATTGGGGCCCCGGACAAGACTATTGATTCTGAAAGAGCACTCATCCATCGTCCTTTCGTAAAAGTCTAGGCTGTGGATGAGAAGGCCGGGATAGAAGTATGATATGAAGGCCGAGACTGACTTAAGAATATACAGTCTGCGCACTTCTGATGTAATGATAGGGACAAATACCTATGTACTTTTGCAAGAAGCAATCGATACCCTTTGGACGTGTTGAACTCCTGGTTATCCCTCCAACCGTGTTGTGTTTTCTGTCCGATAACCACCTCCAATTCCATTCCCTCCACCTTCAAGTTGGCTGACATGACCGAACCCCTTCCATCCCTACATCATCGTGTACTCCAATCCTATTACGTCCCTAAGACAAAGCCGGTTACGACGACACCGCTAGGGTCTTGTCCAAAGGAATCGGCCTCGCCATGTAGCTGTGCACCTGCTCTTGGGTCCACATGCCCGTCGTGCCAATGATCGTGATGATCCCCATCGTCTGGCCTCCACCGAGGAGCACGTCAAAGATGCCCCGCTGCGGGAAATCGCCATACCTCGGTTTCCCCAGATCAAACGGCTGTGCAGCAGCATAGATCTCGCCGACATTCTTGAACGGCGCCGCGACACCCTGGTTCGGCGCGATCGAGAGCATCTTGGGGTGGATGTTGGCGAGCTCTGTGCCGATGCTGGTGTCCCCGAACAGGTAGGTGCCACCACTGCCCCAGTGCTGCGTCTCGAGGTCGTTGACTTGCTGCTCGTGAACGTTGGGGAGTCGGCTCGCAGGGATCTGCCAAGCTATGACGAGGACCTGGAGCTCGAGGCTGAGGGCGGCGCAGAAATCGTAGAAGTGCGCCCATTCGTAAGGCAAGAAGGCCCAGCCGTTGCCGTAGCCGCGGAATTTCAAATCGTCAGCTTCGTACCGGTCGATGGCGAGGAAGTCGGGGCGGTACGAGACGTAGGAGTAGGCGCCTACAGACCGGAGGCAGTCGGCTGTGCGCCGGGCCATGGCGGCTGGGCTGTCCTTGGGGTTCCGCGAGTTCACCCAGCTGCCACTGCCGAGGCCCCAGAGGTTGACTTGCCACCCGAAGGCCACTTCTTTGGCAACGGTGCGGACCAGCCAGTTCACGGCGAACACGTGGCCCTTGATGTCGTCGGTGATGTCGCTGGGGATGGTGGCGGTAATGTTTCAGTGCTTGAGGGCGTTGGTCAGGGGCTGGCGCACGGGTGTGAAGGTAGTTGGGCCCCGGCCGCTCTGCTGGCATGCGCCCAAGAAGTCTGGGTTGACGATGTAGCCGGCTGGAACGGCGGGTTTGCCGTGTTTCTTGGCCAGGTTCACCGACAAGATGAGATTTCTAAAGCTGTGTTCAATCCCTTGTTCGTTTGTCAAGTTGTCAAATTTGCCCCCCTGACAGGTCGACGATGTAGAGTCTAGGAGGTCAGGACTGGGAGGACTTGGTGGTTGCCTCCAACGGCCTTTTCGATGTCCTTTACGAGCTGAATAGTGCCGGTGGAGGAGCCATCTTCAGTCAAGTACCTGTCCGCGTCACCTGCACCGTTGACGCCAGCATAGTTGTAGACCGAGGACGCGTGGGCTGCGATGAAGTCTTTCCCCGTGCGGTCTACTAGGTCGTTCAGGGCGCCAAAGCTCAAGAAGTCTGGGAATCCGCGAACTTTGAGATTGGCTCCACGCACTGTGGTCAGCTCCAGCGTAGCCGTGCCCTTTGCGACGGTCAGGGTTGCCAAGTCGGACTGCACAGCGTAGACAGTTGCGTCACTGATGAAGCCCGAAGCGCGGACGTTGTACGTCCCTGGTGCAACTGGCAAGGGGAACTTGAATGTGTCTTCTGCCGCGGCTGACATGACCTGCGAGTAGACTACGGCGTCTGTTATTGAGCTGAGATGTAAGGTGGTCGTGGCACCAGGTGTCTTGAAAGCACTATGGATCTTGACGTCCAGCTCCACAAACATCGACGTGTCGACATTTCCACGGCTGACATCTTGTTTGTCAATGGCGACCTGGACCAGAGCGTTGGCCAGTGACTTGGACTTGGCAGCAAAGTACTTGACATTGTTGACCATGATCTGCGCCTTGATATCAACATCACTCGACGGGGGCAGCCGACGCAATGCCGTCTTGTGGTTGGTGGAGCTGAAGAAGACACCGCCCTTGACCGACTGGCCAGTGCTGTGGTTGACAACATTGTCAATGAGCTTCTCCCTGTCGATAGGGGGCGACAGCTGTCCGATGATCACATCCAAGGCGCCGAATCTCTGGACTGCGGTCGGATAGGTCACATTGACCTCTGCTTCGTTCCCTTCGCCCTCCTTGACGGCAATCTTGGCGGGAGAGATGTGAGCAGCAGCGACAACCGTCTCGTTCGCGTTGGTCAGCTCGCCAACCGTGACTATGTAGCTGCCCATTGCCAGCACGTGTGGCGTGACCTGGTCAGCGGCCCCCACGAGCTGTGTGGTGTTACCCCGCTTGAAAAGACAGGCTGCCGCGCGTGGTCAAGCGCCGTGTCAGGGGTGTCGGCGCACTCGATGTGGACTCGGCCGTAGGGCACGTAGTCCGCGGAGAGCTGGAACGACTTGATGTACTTGTCCGGGTCTGTGACCAAGCCGCCGTCGATGTCCAAGACAAATTTGTCGCTGGGCTTGATTTCGTAGCTGCTCTGGCCATGAAAGCGGATCTTGACCGTGATGTTGAATGTTTTGTCGTCGATCTGCTCGAAGGAGATGTTGTCGCCCCATTCAAGCGCCTGGTAAGGCTCCATGCGGATGTCGTCCAACTTCTTGGGGTCACCCCTGGCAGGAGACTGAAACGTCATGCCCAGGAACTTGTGGATGGTCACTGGGCTGTCATCGTCCTGAAAGCGGATCTCATTCACGACCAGGTTCCCGAACCACGGCCCGCTAGCACCTTGGACGGCAACATGGCAGGCAATCTTTTTCGAACCCTTTTTTTGTATTGGGGGAGGCAGATCGTAGTGTTGGGTGAAGTAGGGTGGAATTGGAACCGTAACAAGAGAAGCCGAGGTCTTGGTAAGTTTGAGAACAAAACGTCCAAATATGGTAGGCAGTCAAGTGAGTTGTGCTTGTGCAGAGGAAGTGAAGAAAATAGAGAGAACCATTAAGAGGATTGGTACTCTTATGGACATTTCCCATCATCAGCTCCAGATATACTTTCCCAGAGTCTCTAACCATACAAGCGCTGTCGCTTCGCTTCTCTGCATCTCCCTTTCCTCATCTCTCGTACATCAGCTAGGACAAGGAATTGATCCTCGGCTTGTTGGAATTGCTATAACGTAACTGCTATGACCAAGTCATGTCGTCATTTGTTCCACGCCGGCACATCAAATCGTCTGCCGGTCCCAAGTGAGAACCTCTGAGCTAACCACGGCTAATGATGTTGAATTTTCTGAGTCTGAATCAATAACTAACACAAGCCATTCACTCCAAACTCAGTCTTGAATGTTACACCATAGTGACTCCGAATCTGTCAAAGTTGGACTGCAAGCCGTGAGAAGGTTGGAGTAGCACAACGGTAGCCCCGAAATCCCATTCAAGTCAGACCCATCAAAGCTGTAGTGTAACGCGGGGCTTCGGAATCCGAATGAGGCCATCCACAGCAGAGCAAATCAGGACAGCGTCTGTATGTTATTGACCACGTCTTTTCTTGTTGTCTCATAGCATCACCACGCATCACCAACGCGCACACCAGCCGGCCGCGCGTGATTGGTGTTCCGTTCCGAACCAAATGCAAAGAGAACGTTGATCGAAGGGAGGCGTTGCCGCTATGGACTTAATACAGGTTGAACTGGGGTTCTTGGCCAAAAGAGGCAACTGCCAGTTTGTCACAAGACTCAACAGGGGAATTATTTGTCGATTTTCCACCTTTCTCGTTCAAAATGTCTCGGAAAAGGAAAGAGGCTTTCCAAAATACGGTAAAGGAAAGAGGCTTTCCAAAATATGGTAAAGAAAACAGCGGTTAGATACGAACGTATATTTTCTGCTGTGAGCGATATTTGTCCCAGTTACCCCTTTTCCCGCACCAAGGTTAGGGTTCTTTCAATAGACCTCAGCAAGTTTGGCCTAAGTGGAAAATCATTTCCATAATCATTTTCCAACAAGTAGCTTTAATTTGGATGGCTTACCTACCTAGGTACTTACCCCCCCCCCCCCCCGGTCTATTTCAAAATCCACTCATTAAATTGTGTAGAAATTAACGAACCGGAAAACAACAACTACTAAACATATACTATAATAAAGACTTACGTATATAACCGCTTACGACGAATTCATCGCAATCAGCAAAAATAACAGCTGCTTAGCTTATTAATAGGCAAATGCAATGTGAAGACAAATAGTAGCTCTCAACACTACAATTACTAGCATTAGCGTCTAACATTTAATTTTTATAGGGACGTCGCTGAAACGGGGGACGGGTGTTAATAAACGCAACCAATCCGCTATTGAGATAACGCCGTTTACGTGGCTAAGTGCGGCCTAGGACCGACAACGAGCATTACGCGGCTTTTTTAAGGAGTTTCTTTCGCATCTCCCCTACCAGTCAAGCAGCTAGCGAGTCGATGTAGTAGCGCATTGTAGCGTTTAGAACGACCGGTCGTTTTTTATATTTGGGACTGGAAGGAGCAAAGAGGTAGGAGATTGCTGTTACTAGCTTTA
This sequence comes from Lasiosphaeriaceae sp. G1095, assembly GCA_027569635.1. NCBI lineage: Eukaryota > Fungi > Ascomycota > Sordariomycetes > Sordariales > Lasiosphaeriaceae > Lasiosphaeriaceae sp. G1095. The sequence continues at coordinate 238,541 of JAPDFK010000010.1, read as the reverse complement.
TAAATCTAAGCAAGATGTGAAACAGTAGTTTCGATAGGTTGAACGGGCTGGCGATATTAGCTCTTGTAGCAAATAGTAAGCTTGAACTAACTACCTAGCTATTATTATAATAGTGTGTGATATGCATATAGCTAATTCCATTGTATATATATAACTTTGTAATAGGAATTGAGGATCTGCTACTACTAACCGACAACAGTATTCTATTGCACAAAATGCTGCTCAATGCTCATCTCCATCCATCTGTACCCAAACTCATGTGAAGCGTTTGGCTGGTGGGCTGCACCCAAAGTTCTCATTTTGCATTCTGGGCCGTGCGGATAATATGTTCATGTGGCACTGTTGGCGATTTTTTCTCCCGCTCTCCGTGACCCAGGTAGCAGATCACGTTGTTATGACGCGATGATCTTCACTGTTGGCCCTCTTGTCTCGTTTTTGTTTTGATTCGGTTGGCTCCCGACCGCGACTTTGATCTGTACGTCCCTCGGAAGCCTGTGAAACAACTTTCCAACTGCTCGCTTTTGACACTGGCCATGCCCCCCCGCCGTAAAGTGGTTCTTCTTTCACCACAGCCGTTTCCTGGCCCAAGAAAGACCCACGGTCTTGGTGAAGTGCCGCCACAGTTCTCGCCTTCTGTCCAGTTCCTGCATTTCAGCGTGATTTCTTGATTCAGTCCCACGCCGGCCGAGAAGCTGCAAGTAGGAAGATGCATAAATCATTATTTGGTGGCAAGTGAAAGAAAGTGCGGTGATTTCTGGGGCATGCGACATGACCATATCCTCATTGGACCAAAAGGGGCACGCGACCTCCTCTTTATGCTCTAAGCCCGTGCTCTCAGCCCCACACGCGGGCCACTCAGCCCCACACGAGCCACACCGCCCGCTCCAGATCCACTGGCGCAACCTGCCATAACACGCCTCCAAGTAATACGTAAATCTCAACGTTAAAAACAAATTTAAGTTAAATATAAACAGTTAAAAAAGCAAATCAATATACATGTAGTTAAACGTATTGAAAATAAGACCCTAAAAGCAAAAGCTAAATTAACATTTACTAATTGTTTAAAATAATAAATATATTTTATAACAACATTAACAAACTCCCTAACAACCCGCTATCAACTTCCTATCCAACCCCATATTTTATAAAAGTCTGCCCTTTAAACTACAAAAAGACATTAAAGTAGCTTTGATTAACAACGAGGCCAACTTCATTCACAAGGCAATTGCAAGTTAGATTGAGAACGGAAGGGGTTTTGCCAGCAACTACAACGACGCCGATCTCAGCGGTGCCCCTGGCCCGTTCCATGGCTCAACCACTGGGCACGGCACATACATAGCCTAGTCTACATGATTGGCAAGGTATGCCCAGCGGTGAAGATATTCGTTTACAAGCTGAATGTGACTCGTCGGGGAGGAGGTGAGAAAGCGACCTTCACGGCGAAAAGTGCTGCCGATGTGAGTATTCTACCCTGGTCACCATGTCACTATCAACACTAACTGACAGCCAGGCCGTCGAATTCGCGGTGAGTCGTGGCTTCGACATTATCTCCATCAGTTGGACTATTCAAAAGATCGAGGACGACGAGTCCAACAACACGGCAGATATCGCCCGTCTACAAACAGCACTAGTCTAGAGCGAGTCGCCAAGAGCAACATTTCTCATATTCTGCTCGGTGCCTGATATTGGTGCCGCCAGCCCCGAAGTACTGAACTGGTACTACCCCTTTGGCTGCACTACCATTTCCGAAAATATCTTCAAGATTGGGGCAGCCAAGGCGGACGGCAGCATTTACAGCTGGGCCGGACATCTCAGCAGTGTCGACTTCATCCTGCCCGACCACAACGTCGAGATGAGTGAGGCGGACAAGATCCGCGAGGAGGACGACATACCCAAGACGGGCTCGTCGGTAGCGACCGTTCTAGCCGCGGGCCTTGCAAGCGCTCATCATCCATTGCGTGCGGCTTGGTGCCATCTACAGCTGGCACCGGCGCGACCGCAACGACGCCAATGCCGTCAGTGAGGGAATAACTCGAGACGACGAATATGAATGTTGTTCAAAACGCCAAGAGCCCTTTTTGTAGGAAGTTCTGTTGATTCATGGTGTCCATCCGACGTAAAAGGGGGAGATGACGTCACGAACAGAAATGTTCGTCGGTGGGAGCGATACCCGGGGATGGCACAATCCCAACAGGGCAGTTCGGCCTGCAAATTGAGGTTGTGCCATGCACTGCTTAGCGTACATACAGGATGGAACGTGCGCAAAATTGATGGGCGACGACAGGGGGTAGAGCCTTGTTACTAGTCAACTAGTCTATTCGACCCCCGTCGGGGGGACGACGCATCCAGCTGAAAAATCACGTCAGCTATCTTCACGACTTCTTTCATCGATGGATCAATCTGTACTTGCCATGAAAGAATAACTATAATCGTGAATGATGGAAAACGAATGGGTTGACTTTGAATGGCTTGCCGATTTGTTGAAATGTAAACAATGGACCCCCTCCCCTCCCTGGCTGACAAATTGTTGACAGTTGCCAACAGGGCAATGCTTCACAACCTGCGAGCTGTCGCACCCCGCCAAGTCGCTCGACTTTGGGAGTGACGGGTTCACGGCTTCGCTGACAGACTGGCATGAGCTGCTCCAGCTCACGCGTCCAGACGCGACGTGCGGTCTCGTCTTTCTCAGGGGGCGTTTCCCTGACAATGCGGGGTCCATCCTCTCGCGCGCCCAGCGTCGCGACGACACGGGCAGCAAGGGAACATTCGGCACGCGGCTCCTGCCCCCCGATCCTGACTTTCCCAGCGACGTTGAGCTCGGTGAGCGCAAGGCCCAGGGGTGGGTCAACTTCCGGTGGCCGTACACACAGTATGAGCTCCTGCGAAGAGATCACGCCACAGGCGATGTCATCGGCACGGGCAGCTGTGAGTCCATCTCGTTTGTGAGCAAGGGGACGGTGTATCAGATCAACCGGCTCAAATGGGGCCACGGCTCTTCCATGGGCGGGTTTGGCCACGATGGCAGTGTCGCCACCGCGAGGTTTAGCGTTGGCGGCGCCGTGAGATTCGGCTGCCCGTGCTCAAATAGCAATCCAACCCTGGAGTCGGATGTGTTTACGGTCACCGCTGGTGGTGATAGCCGCGGTGGCGGTGATGGGCCGGGTCTCTCCTGCACCAGTGCCAAGTATCAGACGAGGCTGGAGATGGGGCTCATCGAGAATGGCGTCCCTCAGCGTCTGATCCCCCGCGAGAAGACTTCAGAAGACGACGGCTCCGCGGCACGGCGGCCGTGGGTCGACCTGTCGTCGGAGCACCGAGTCGAGATCTCCCTCGGGGAAGCCGTCTACCTTGTTTCCACATACGCGCTACGAAACGACAACGAGGATGACGGCGGCCATTACAGTGCGTCGCTGCCGAGCAACCTGCTCGATCACCTTGGAGTCAGCCGTGGGTCGATCCATATGACGGACCGCCTGTGGACTGCACTGTGTGCAACCAACTATGAAGCTGTTGAAGCCGTCGAGTTTTGCGTTGTCGGTCGATGTGTCGAGCAGATCCTCGGCATCACCTCGGTCCCTGTCCGGCGGCCCCCTAATCGCTCTTTGGAAGCTGCAGCTCAGCAGCCCTCTCCACTGCCTGAGAGGGCGTTGATAGGGAACATCATGACGTGCGGTTACGTTGATGTTCAGAGTTCCTTCTACCAGATCCGCCTGCTGGCCAAGATCCATGACTTCATCAAGACGCGGAAGCTCGAGCGGGACTTTCTCCAACAGCATCGGAGTCTGGACGACATACGGGACGACTATCTCGTGCGCCTAGAAGAGGCCATCCGCTCAGCTCTAACCTGGCTGTTTGCCACGGACCTAAAACCCGGGCGTTTGCTTCTCGCCGTGCACAGCGAGCAAGCCGAGGTGAACGCCGCGCATGGCGAGCCTACAAACCCTGCGACTACCTCAAGGTTCGACAAGTGCGCCCTGGGCAGAGAGCGGCTCAGCTCCAGCGACAGCTCATACAACCGCGGGTGTTACGCAACCATGGCCGCGTGGTACGTCACCAAAGTGTGTCCAGAAGCCATCACGGACGAATTTGTTGATGAGATCCTCGTCCCGAAGCTGCCAGTCGCATACCAGGTCGGCATGGACCGAGCCAACCGCAATAAGCAGCCCACCTCCAAAAGTAATGTTCTTCAGTGGCTGCACTTCAGCTGCATCCTTTTGCTCTGTGACTGGCATGGCTGGGAAGAGAGGCACCGCCCCGAGGGGCAAGACGTCTTGGATCTGGCAGAGGCCGCAGAGACACAGGAGCGATTTGAGAAGCACGTCACGCGCCTCAAGACGACCCAGGCCGATGGCTGGTCCATGGAACACGAGGAGCTGGACCGCGTGCTGCTTTTGGCCGAGGAGATGGGCCTCGACCAGCTGAGGAGCTTGAAAAAATCACATGGCTTGGCTCTGTCGAGAGCACGGCAGGCGCGGCGGCGGATCCGAGACCGCAAGCGCACCACAAAGTTCAACACGGGGCCGACCAAGCAGTGGATGATGGCGCGGTCCATCAGCAATGGGCCCTGGGAGCTTCTCTGCACAAACCACGAAGCGTACCTCCGCGTTGCCGACGAAGCAAACGTGATACCCGCGCGCGACAGGCTGCTTGAGTTTCTCCTCTCGGACTACTCGTTCATGGCGTCATGGGACAGAGCAGAGTCGGACAGCCAGATTCTGGCAAGGTGGTGGGACGTGGAGCCCGTGGCCATTATTTGCGCGACCTTGCTAGATCTGAAGCTCGAAGGGAAGCTCCAGGCTGCCGCAGCCATCAATCCCCCTTTGAGGGCCGACACTATCAATTCAACTGACGCGGCAGACATAGCGGCTTCAGGGAACTTGAAGCCTGAAGACACAGCCCAAGAAGCGTTGGTAGGAGCATTAGTCCATCAGTTACGACAGTCGATGGACGAATCCATCAGAGCACAACTCTACGAGATGCGCCAGCTGCTCGGGCAGGAAAGTGATGGGACGGGGTCTATCAAGGCGTTTGAGTGGGTCACGCAAAAGCCATCGTCAATATATTATCCGGTATTAAATTTAAGCCCCGAATCCCTACCTACCTACCTTGCTCTCTTCAGCGACTAACTCAATGTCCCAAGGACTGGTGGGTGCAATCCCTCAACGATACTCCAGAAGTATATCGATCTACGCAATCTCGAGACTTGGGCCTGAGAAAGTCCTTGAAGCAATATCTCGGGAGCCAAAACGCCGTGCATATCATCTCACGCAGAATTCGGTACGGTCTGAACAATGTCGCTAGCCAAATCCCAGAAGCAGACCTCAGTCTGTTGGATGTCTTTGATATCTTTCAGGATGGAGCTTTTGCCTTTTACACCAAGCGGCATACATGCAAACCACTCCACTCCTCGGCCGCCGAAACTGCGAGGCCGCCGTCGACACACTCGGCAACGGCGCTTTTGTCTCCTCTCCCTGGCCGGGATAGAAAATTGACGGCAGAAGAAGCGGAGCAGACACCCTCTACATATGGCAGTGTGCTCGAAACACTCAACAAGAGTGTAAGCATCTCTCCTCTCTTTACCTGCAATTTGGAAGGTGGTCATATTGCTAACATGCCACGCATAGCTCGTTGACGTTGGGGCGAAACATCGCATTTTGTGAGCAGATATATCCCCAACCAGTTTCTCAGATACACGTATCGAGACACCTTAGCTAACTGTTACTACCCAAGTCTTGTCCAGAAGTTGTCCCCCTCGCTGGTTGGCGGCTTCATCCACATATGGCATCCCGACGCGCTCGATACCATTGACGACCACTTTGGTGCCACCTCGCGCTTCACCGAGAGCCGGGAGAAATCCATGTGGACGACGAGCATAACTATTTCCCAGTAGGTTTTTTTCTTTTTTCTTTTTTTTGTTTTCTTTTACTTCTCAACTTCCTCTGTATTTCCTCTTTCCCCCCTTTTCCTTCCTTTCCCCGTTTATCTCATCTTCCCCCTTTACTTTTCATCTCCTATCGAATTCTCAACATACGCCCTCATATCTTCACCCTTGGCTGACAACGCTTTTACTTTTCGTTTGTAACTAGTTGGACCATCCGCACCTGCCAAGAACACAAAGCCGAGATTTTCCAAGAAAACCACCGACAACACGGCGACTTTCCCCCGGAGAACATTGCCAGTCTCGGCCCCTTGGCACCTGAACTGCAAACGATACACACGGTACAGGAGCAATCTTCATCCCTGGTATTTACAGGAGACTCGGCTGGCCATTTGTGGATATGCTCGCTGTGGTCGTCTGCGATTTCCGACTCCAGCGCTATTGTCGACCAAGTGCCGAGGATCCTAGAAAAGTTCATCCACCAGCAGGCCACCGCGCGGTGTCTCTCGTTTCTTCTGCTGCTGGGACATCTCTGCGAGAAGTTGGCTCTAGAGTATGAGAAGTTACTCACCCGCTTGCATGACATCATGGAGATCGGGGTGAGTTTGTCGTATTCTTTTCTATCTCGAGTAGGATTTACTGACATAAATCATCCAAGGACCGAACTCTTCTCGAGGGATTAGAGGACTGGTGGGGAACCACAGAGGCCATCAACAAGCTGAAGAAGATGCTCTGGGGGTTTGAAGCGCTCAGGGTGTTCAACGATAAAATGTCATCGTCGTTGTCGCAGATCCAGCGGGTCCAAGATGCTATGGAGCATACCATCAAGCAGGTGTGTCCCCATATCTCTCGCCCTTTTTTTTTAATTTTTTTTTTTTACAAAAGTTTATAAGCTAATTTGTCGTTTTCCCATTCTTAGGACGCTGCCTACCAACACGTCGATCTCATCCAAGAATACAACAGCATCATGGACGACTTTAAAAAGCGATATGGCATGTTATTGGACATGCAGGAGAAGACGCAGTTGAAAATCAAGCAGGTTACAGGTCTGCGCGACGGGGTAGGTCTTGCTCCCGCTTTTTTTGGTCTTCCTATTCCATCTTTTCTCATGAGAATAAAAAAAACTCAACGATGCATCAGATATCCACTATCACCGCTCTCGCGGACAACCAGACGACGATCCAACAGGGCAACAACATCCGCACCCTGACTTACATCACCATTGCATATTTACCGGTTGGGTTCATCACGGTGAGTTTTTCGGGATGATGAGATCAATCTCATGTCCAAACTTGTGGAGACTGAGCTAATTTACTCCGTTAATTAATTAGGCACTATTTTCCGTGCAACATGCGACATTTATGGACGACGCTACCAACGAACTGTTCATCATATTAATCGTCGTGTTGTCTCTGGCAACATATCTGCTGGCCTTTGGTCTCGAAAAAGCCGTCGGTCTGTTCAAAGATAAGAAGAAAGCCTGGCCTGCCGCATGGAGGAGTCGAAAGGAAATTGTTGCCGCCAAGCGAGATGATGATGTTGAGGCCATGATCCCGTTCAAGACGGCAAATAGGAATAGTTCGTCCCAGTAGTGAAATCAATGCTTCATAATGGTAAAAACTTGAAAGGTTCAAACCCAATTTCAACAAAAAACTCCACGACGTAGTTTCTAACTGACCCATTGCTACAAAGCTGTCTTTGAAAATACATGGTTTCCTATTCTGGGCAGAGCAGTTGGGAGGAACTAATTCCGGCCGCCCTCTTCCTCTTATATAGCAATCAACGGCAGAAGCATCCTAACGAAAAACACTCGACAGAACGTCCCCGTACTCTTTGTACGACAGCCCCATCTTCTCAATATCGTAATCATTCCAGTACCCTCCCCCAGCCAGCGCGTTCTGCCGATTCCAGCCTGCAAACCGTGTCCTCGCCTGCGCCGCCGTCGTGCCCTGCGACGGCTTCGAGTCGTTGGTCACCCACACTAGCGGCACGACCTTCATCCCGCCGAGCGCGCTTTGCCAGGTGGCCGGGCTATTCCCTGCCCCGCCGTCATAGCACTGCAGATACACCCTGTCCATGAGCAAGTCCGGCTCCTTGAGGTCTTTGTTCAACTGGGTAGTGACGGACGCCCAGAACCGCATGTTGGTGTACGGCGAAATGGTGTACTTGTACCCAATCGTGCCGAGCATCTTGGCGAAGGCGACGGTGCTCGCGACGTCGTAGATGGACTCGTCGTCATTGTTGACGGCGTCGAGACGCCACGCCTCTTTCAGTGCCTTGAAGTTGCGGTACAGCGGCGTGTTGGTACCGGGTCCAGGTCCTGGTTTGGCGGCCATCAGCGCGCTGACGTGCTGCGCATTCATGGAGATCTCGAGCCTGTCGATGATGCCCGCCGTGTTGTTGTTATTGTTGTTTTCCCCTGTCTTGAATGAGCAGACCTTGTCGGCGAGGGCGTCGCCGCCGACGTATGTGCCGTTGGAGGTGAGGAGAATGTCCTTGCTCCCCGGCGTGTTGGAGTAGTATTTGATGTCGCCGCTGTCGAGGATGCCGATGCCAAACATGATCAGCGTGTTGAATCCAGATGACTTTAGGGCCACCGTGTTGGATTTCATCACATCCTTGAAGAGGAATATGCTTCGTATACTACTGGTGGCGAAGGCATTCTGGATGAAGAGGAGCTCGAGGAGTGGAGCTGTTGCCAATGCGTGAGATTTCATTCTTCTCTAAACGACGAAGAACCCTTCATGCAATCTGCTCAAGCTTCTTGGGAGCAGTGAATTGCAGTGGTGGCCGCCAAGATCACCAAGTCGCCCAAGGGTACGCCGGCAACAGGTTTTGCTTGCTCCGTGGCCTGGTGGTATTATTAGGAAATGAGGGGTAGTGTGGTATTCATATCATCTCTTTAGTATTAACAACATCTTTATTTGTTGAAATCATATGGCTAAAATGGTGGACTATGGCCAACGACCAGAAAGGATTTGGGGAACCGGAGCCCCCAGGTTTGGAGGCTGGGGGGCTTCCAGGATATCTGGGTCAAAGTGTGCGTGCAAAACCTGTTGAAAGGGGAGAGTTGAGCGAACGGATTGAGCTAGACGAAGTGCCTGGGTCATAGGCAGTTGTCCCCAGATATATAAGTTGACATGTGTGTAGCGGAAAAATAAGCCTCATGTTTTGTCGAGGCCAGCTACACGTAGCTCCTGGAGTAGTGCAGCTAATCTGGTGTTTTTTTAGGTTTCATACTGTCAGGTTGACCTCGAGGCTAAACTGCAGTAGGGAGGTCTTGACAATGTTTTTGAAGCAACATCTCACTGACGTCCCAGACAAAGCATGGCCAATTACATGATGGCCTGGTATCGTTTTGACCCCTTTCTACGTCATTTTGTTTCATAGCCATAAACTTCGTCGAAAAAAGGACGACATCATCAAACATTGAAGAAATCTCGCTGCAATAATTTAAGGCCACATTGCTCTCGGCATTCCATAATATATGTTTCCCTTTATTGGTTCAAGTTTCCAATCTCCCAAGTGCCGAACAATTTACGCCAAACTCAACCTCCTTTTACATGCTAAACATGAGCAGCCAATCATGGGTCTGTCCACCTGTGTTCCTCCTTTACCATGGTAACCAATGGCAAGAGGGCGGCTGGTGGGCAGCCAATTACATGGGGTCGATTTCCCCACAGATTGAACCGTTTTGTCATTGATATCACCACGGAGTTATTGCATTTATTTTCGTCTTGTTCAACTTGGCTCCAGCTCCCGGATCTACATGTGCCAGGTGTCGAGGATTGTTCTTCTCTCCCGGTGGTATTAAACAGGGCAGCCGGAATTACCAGGTGTGGTCCAACCAACTCCACGATCTGGAAATTCCGTGCTACGCCAGATCGGAATTCGGCAATCACTGACTGACACATATTTTTTAACTGGTGGTACAAGGCAAATAAACTGTTAAACACATGTCCGACACCAACTTCTCTCACAAGTGTGCATGCAGAGTTCAACGATGCGTTGGTGTGGACGATTTGAAGCTGGTGAATGAATTTCATGATGGGCATTTTTCAAGGCATAATTATGGCAAGCCTGTCAGTGTTAGCTCTCGTCCAAAACACGCGATGAGCGCAATTCGTGCATCACACTTATCAAGTTGACAGCAGGGCGGAAATTCCGATGTGGGTTGCAATGTGCGAAGGAGGTGGGATCCTGAGGTCTAAAGCTGACTCGAGATCAATTACAGCGAGGAAAGCGTGTCTCAGATTTGCCAGCGCAGGGTGTGTTGAGACGCTGCGATGTTGGCCAGGTTGAACGGCGGTTGTTTGGGCGAAACTCCTAAATCTCCACTAAAACTCTCAAAGAATGGAATCCAGTGAATGAAGGTAATTACCAGGTATGCTCAGCACGAGACGGAGTCAGCCACCCACCCTTGCGTGACTGCGCCTTGATTGTCCTAGAGCTGTTTCCACACGAACCCAAACGGCTGGAATCTGCTTGATTTGCAGTGGTCTGTGCGTCCAAGATATTTCCTCTTCTATCAAACGAGGAAGGAAGGGTGTTTATCTCCTTTGGTTACCTCCTCGCAGTTGCCTCGATTCAGCTTCACACCTTCTCCACTCAACTCTGCCTTCTACTGCCAGCAACGGAAGCCGTTATTCTCACACGCCTCCCGCAAGACCAGCTCGGGAAGATGCTGCACATTCTGCATGGAGAACTACCAAAGAACTCTCTTCTCGAATCCCTAAATTGAATTTCAAGAGAAACAATAGGCTCTAAATGATATTGCCGGCACAATGTATCCGAAAGCCAGCAGCAATGGTCTTTTCTTCGTGTCTTCCCATTCATTCGTGCGATGGGATGCAGTCAATAAGGAATCACCGAGCTAGACCCTCCTACCGCCATCCACCCTTCGAAATCTTTTCATAACTCTATTGAGTTTCCAAGAAGGAAGCGGGACGCTGTTGAAGGCACTTGGTATAATTACAATGCAGGGTAGGCAGGGAGGTCCACATAGGAGCCCTTTCCTCTCTTCTTCACTTCTCTCCCGTCACTTCCGCTTTTTTCCTTCCTCGTCCCAGCTTTCTGACCTTGACCAGGTTTCTCGATTTCTCGCGTCCCGTTTCCCTCTCTCCAACAATCACCACGCACTAACCACAGCTCACCCCACACATTCGCTTTTCCATATCCCTGAATCCTCCAACACACATAACTCTGTATCACTAGCGGCCTGAAAACCCGTGACACGATGGGCAAAATCAGGAACAAGGCGAAGGACTTGGGGCTCAGGGCAAGGAACCGGGTTCGACGCTTTCTTAGACAACCACCCATGGTGAACACCCAACAGGGCAATCAACAAGGCAATCAGCAGACAAATCAACAGGGAAATCAACAGGGAAATCAACAGGCAATTCGACATAGAATAGAACTTGGGATTAACCAGGAAAGTCGGCAGAGAATTCAACAGGAAAATGAACGGGGAAGTCAACGGGGAAGTCAGCGGGGAAATCAACAGGGCAGCCAGTCGCGCAACCAACAGGGAAATCGACAGAACAGCCAGCCGCGCAACGAACCACGAAATGAACAGGGAAATCAACGGGGCAATCAGCAGGGAATTCAGCACGGCAATCCACGGGGATATCAACAGGGCAATCAGCATGGAATTCAGCACGGCAATCCATGGGGATATCAACAGGAAAATCAGCAGGGAAATCAGCAGGGAATTCAGCAGGGAATTCAACAAGGCGCTCCCCAACCCCCAGCGAGGACATCGTCTTTCCGCGAGGACACTGGCGGAAACATATGCTGGTGTGCCAACTTGGCACAGCACATGGCAATTCGTTGCCCCAATGTCTTCACCCGCAAAAGAATGGAGCCAATTGCCAGACAAATGTATAGAGATGCCCACCCCGGCACTCGACTCACCACTTCTCTGGTTCCTGAGGAGGATGAGAATGACGAGGTGGACTATAGTTACCTCGGAGTCCCAGCCCGCTACCGCCGACGCGCGCGCCAGCTATTCTCTCGGCATCTGGAATCGATTTCGTCTTCTCGTCCATCTTCTGTTCAGTCTTCTCGTCGATCCGAAGCGCAAATCAATCCTGAGGAACTTAAACGCCAGGCGGCTGCACATCTTGAGGAGGCTCGAAACCGGATTTCAAGGCTGACGAATTCTCCACCTCCAGCGCCTCCGCCTGCCCCTCCTCAGCCAACCCGTCGTACTCAGGCTGCAGCCCATCCTCCTCAGGCTGCAACCCGTCCTGCCCAGGCAGAGAGTACAGAGGTGAGTACGGCGGAGAGCACGGAAAGTGGGCAGGACGATGTACCACTGCCGCCTATTCGGGAAGCTCGGCGTTCGGAATCCATCGGAAGCGGCGACGTTCCTCCCGAGGAGGACCAGCTCAACGTCGGGGTAATTAAGACGTTGCCTTCCTTTCTTTCCTTTCTGTTTTGCTGCTTTGTGGACAGTTTAGCTGACCTCTTTTGCGGCCCGCGCGCCCCCTCAATCCAGACCGAGACCGTCGTTAACGTTGTGAACAAGACCCCTCGCCCCGATCAAGACAAGGACGACGATAACTCCCCTTCGTACACGGTAAGTTCTGATTTCGATGCCTGGTCCGAGGAAGTGAAATAGCCAAGCGGCTTGATGATCCTTGCATATATCCCCGAGTGGGAACCCCGAGGGATTATGATGATGATGGCGAGACGCAACCGTTGCCCCCCCCCCCTTCTTAAAAAAGCCGATGACTAACGATTGTTTTCTGGGTTTGCCCCGTTTGCAAATAGCTTGGTGGGGGACCTCCTACTACTGCTTAATCTCATCGCGTCTCCCCGGGCCCCGTCCGGCCTCTCTCTGCTCCGGTAAAACTTGGTCGGTTCATCCCTTTCGTTCTTCGTCGTTCGTTTTTTATTCTTTTCCTCGCCGCCCAAGGCGAACGAAACAAATCACGGCTTATGTGCCACATTTGTCTTTGCCAGCTTCGGCCTTTCGGCTCGGTCAGTTCTGGTCGACAACTTTCGCCGTTGGATCGTTGATCGTGGCCTGGGTCTTTCACTTCGAACACACTGTCAGCGCGTTTCGGATCGATCGATCGTTCATTTTTTTTTCTTTGTCTCGGTTGCGGTTCCTTACCTTACACATCTCACGATTTGTGTGTGTCCTCTTAATCCTCGCTCGACGTTTATCAGCTTCGGTCTCTCGGCTCGGTCGGTTCTACTTGACAACTTCGCCGTGTAATCGTTGCTTTTGGCTCGGGCTCTCAGTTCGGACACGCAGTCAGCACTTTTCAGACCGATTGTCCTTTCTTTTGCGGCTCCAATCTTTCAACTTTGTTAGCACCCACAACACCCATCTTCAGGAGACTACGTTATCACGTCCTTGCAAAAACTAGTTTGCTTGGGGTACACGATGGAACTCTACAGGCATGGCTTTACACGCCGCGCAAAGTGTGTTCATATATCTGGGTCTGGCTTCAACATGTGGTGCCTTTTCTTTCTCGGTCTCTTTTTGCATCAAGATGTTTCCAACTCGGCATGGCCATGTTGCGGTTCGTCCGTCTCCCACCGACACTGTCCGGCCATCGCTTCATTTTATGAGGTGACCTCTGGCACAAAGTTTGGCATCATTGGGCGGAACTGCGGCTTGGCACATCTCACATCGAAGTTGGGTCTTATGATGTTTCAATCAGTTTTCATCCACCTTCAGGAAAGCAACAGTCACATTGGGGGTAACTTGGTTCAACGGTTTGGCGACTGGGCGACGTCTTGGTTGTTGGTCTCTTTTGCCAAACATGGGCTGGAAGTCTTCCCCACAATGTCGGGTTTGTCGGTTTTTCTTGACATACTTGTCATGCTTCGATACGGTGAGGCTTTTGTCGCTTTGGGTTGAAGGTGGTTTTAGAAGATGTCGCATTCTTTTGAAGCATTTGGCTTTTAATTTGCTTAGTTCAGTATCACAACTTGGTACTTTTAGGTACTTTAATAATAGCGCACACGGATATATCACACGTTTCCCCGTCTGGTTCGAATTGGTATTTCTTTTGAGTGGTGTTTGTGATTGACATTCAACAGACCATCACCGGCATGGTGTTCATGGTGTAGCAGTGAATCACGTGGCCCGTTGGCTTCCCGTGGACTTGGATTGAATGGCCCGCCCGTACGTGTGGTTGTGCTTCCAAGTTTGGGCAGTCAAGTTGAAAGGGCCAAGTGGATGAGGCTACAATAGGTTGAAATGGGTTATTTACCTACAAATGCATATTGGAAGTTTCAAAATGGAAGAAGAAAAAAAGGAAGGGAAAAAAAAGGGGGGGTAGAGAACCTTGAAGTTTTACGGAAGGAAACTTAAAAGCGAAGGTGATTCGAACCTGCAACCTGGGCTGATTGCAGGCCTGCACACCGAATTAACCAAACAATGTTGAATAATCTTAGCTTTTGCTACTTCGCTGAAAGAGAATAGAGGGCACGGTATATATTCTTGGACGTAATTATTGGCCAAGCTTGATTCCATCCAAACCATCAGATTCCAACTTGGCACGAGTCGTCGATGTGTCAGCGTTCCCGACCATAACCTAATAAACAATTAGCTTCGCAGGTTGCTAACTTTTAGCTGCCCACCAGTTAACTGTTCTCTGACAATTTCGCATCACACATTTTTCCCAGCCTGACATTTTAGAGTAAAAATTATTCATCATCTACCATGGCTTCTTCTCCCGACCGGGGAAACAAAGCAACCTCTCAGCCAGCCAGCAACACCTTACACATCGCGGCGAATGATGCCGCGAATAGTTGAGATGGCGGGTTCGGTCTCGGCCCACGAGTACCACGACTGCCTCATGCACAGGACGACCTCCTCCTTCGACCCATGCATGTACGCGGTGATGGGCGCGCTTGCATACGGATCCGGGTTGAGGATGGCCGGCCACCAGAACTTGTTGGCCTTCTTGACAAGCTGGTACAGCGAGTTCACCTGGGTCGTCAGCGCTTGGATGGTGTCATCGTAGCTGTCCTGGTTGACAATGTCCGGGCGCGACAGCAGCACGTCGCTCATGGCCTCCTCCTTCAAAAACGCCATCTTCCAGGTGTTGGTCACTGGCTTGCCTTTCGCCACCTGTGCCTTGATGGCCTCCTGCAGCATCGACACGTCGAGCATCAGGCGCAACTTGAGGAGCGTCAAGGCCACCAAGATACCCAGTTCGCCAATTTCCGCGTACCAGGTGCTGGTGCCCGACTCGAATGCGTCCTCGCCGTGCAGGTCTAGATACGGCAGCGACATGTCGCCCCAATCGTATTTCGAGTTCGCCCCGACAGCCCACCACTTGATGAAGTCGTAGGCGTCCTGGTCGCGGCCCAGGCGCAGGTACATGGCGGGGACGTAGCCGCGCACACCTTGGTTATCGCCGCGGCAGAGGCGCAGCATGTCGAGCGCGTGGGACAGCGCGGCCTCGACGGCCTCGCCGGTGCGGATGTCGAGGTACGCCAGCATCAGACTAAAGCGCGCGGACATGTAGTTCCTGGTGCCGCGGAGGCCCCAGAACCGGCCCACGGCAGTCTCGAAGGGGTTGGCTGGCGTGTCGTCGTCGCCGGGGTGGGCGCGGAGGGCGGCTTCTTCTTTGGCATAGGCTTCCCGGGCCTGTTTCGCCGCGTTGCAAGCGGCTTTGTGCTTGGGGCGGTCGGCGCGCTGGTCGGGGGCGCCGCAGTACTCGGCCACGCCGCAGCCGCCGCAGCGCAAGAGACCTGTGCGTTTGTGGCACCCTGGGACGAGCTTGCACATTCCATATGGGAGGCCGAGGTTATCGCGTGGCATTTTGAATGTTCTATTCTGGCGAGTGTCGCGGTGTTAGATTTGGCTGACTTTGCGGATGGATGTTGCAATCAATGGTTGAAGTTGACCAGAGAGTGGCGGTGGCGGTGGCGGCGGCGGTGAGATGAGACGAAACAAGGTTGTGATTTTGCTAGCTAATTAGTTGCAGCTGCCGTTTGAATTTGTTTGCTTGTTTCTTGGCCAACCCTGCCAACCCACACCGACTTTTATCTTATCACCGCGAACAGCTGTCGAAGCACTACAAAAGGGGCTTTGTTATAATCCGCTCATTAGACGGCGCTTCAAGTCCAAGCACTAGGCATTGGAAAGCCGTTTTTTTAATGAGTTCATGTTTCAACAAAGTCCGGTTGAAGTAATATTCAGTTATTATGTAGTTATAATTACATGCATCAGCAAGTATTCTCGAGAGCTGTGCCATAATTAATTACCTAATTACCATGCACGATGGTGTGTTTGTGTGTGTGTGTTCAGAGTATTCATTTAATGATCTCATGCTGCAAGAACTTCTATGAACCGTCGGCTCCGATGCGATCGGCATGTCTAATGTTTCATAATGATAATACCCAATCATGCCCGTATTCGAGCCCCGTTGCGCCTGTCTTGATTCCCTGTCATGATGCCATGTCGCGTCCCAATCGTCGTCCTCTTCAACTTCTATGGTCTGAAGGAAACCCTTATTTGTCCCCAGTTTTATCAGAAAGTTGACCTTCACCCTTCTCTGCTTGCGGCAGCTTGCTGAACCGAGACCTTCTTATATCTCACCACCTCAGCCCCATTTTCGTCAAGCACCCTCTCGGCCATCACAACATATCCACCCAGTCTGGGCCAGGCCTTCGTCCAAAGCGCCCAGTACACTCCTCCAAACAGCAATACACCCATCCCGACCAGCGGAAATGCGTAGTATGGGTACCCATCCGCATTCCACGCGTCGTTGGGAGGGATGAAGGGCGTGATGGCAAGGAAGGCGTTGAGAAGCACATAGACTACCGCAATGGCGATGGGTGTGCGCCATGGCGAAGTCCAATTCTCCGTTTTGCTCAGTTGGAGGTAAATCAGACCGCCTCCAACAAAAGCGTTGATCCATGCCCCTGGGTAAGTATATCTGTTGAAATAGTAAGTCACTGCACTCCCGAAATGGCGGATTGGCATCGGCAAGAAAACTTACAAGTTAATAATAAAGTTATAGGCAGCGCCCGGAGGTGGTGCTACGAGAACAATCACTGTAAAGATCCAGTGAAGCAGCATCTGTGATGGATGGTCAGCAAGTTGGTGAGTAATAGTGCCGAGTGAACAAGGGTCAAAGGAAGGTAGGAGGTGTAGGAGGGTATAGGTTTGGTGTAAAAGAGATGCAAAGGGGCCATCTTACCGCGGCAGAAGGCGTGTTGAAAGGCATGTTCGAGGCCCAAAACTGGCTGTATGGCAAGATTCCTTCTTTGGCGAGTTCTTGGTTGACCCTGGAGTGGGCAAAACTAACAGCCAGGACATTTCCAATATTGCTGAGGGCGACAAAGGCCGGTAGGCTCCTGGCCGCGGCGCTCTCCCCAAAGACATTCCTGAAAAACAGCCCGGCAACAATAACTTCCGACTTGGCGAGGTCTCCTTTGGGAATGGCAGCGAAGTATGCCACGTTGGCCAGCACATATAGTATCGTAACGCCGATCACGGCGAGGGGCGCCGCAATCGAAAGGGTACGGCGGGGGTTTTTCAGCTCCCCGAGGATGTAGTTGGCGTTTTCCCAGCCCTTGTAACTATAAACAACCTGGAGCATGGCTGTGGCATATGCGTAGATACCGCCGCCACCGTATCCGTCCCCCTTTTCAATGGCCCATACGTTATCAAAGTTGTGAGGGTCTGGGACAAGGCGATGTCCTGCCAATGCCGCGAAGCCCGAAAATACAATGACGAGAAGCACCACCACTTTGAAAACACCAAGTGCATTGGTAAGTCTAAGTCCCCACTTCGGAAGTGTTGAATGAAGGACAGCAACGGAGGTCACGCAGGTAACGGCAATGCCTCGGGCGGCCCAGCCATCCGGTGATTCGTGGCCCGATGCCAACAAGACGTAACGACCAAAGGCAAGAGAGTTGCCAGCAGAAAAGCCGAGGAGGATCATCTGGACGGCAAAGACACTAGTAGCCAGGTATCGAGGCTGCCGGAAAACTCGCTCAAGGTAGTTCTTCTCGCCCCCTGACCGAGGAATGGCGAGGCCAAAGGAGAGATAAACACTGAGTCCCGACAGGGTGAGGATGCCAGCTGAAGCAGGTATGTCAATAATAGCAACCAAAGGGCCTTTTTGTGGAGGAGGCGCCACGAACCAGCCGCCCAGAGCAACAGGCTGATGCCCACAGAGCCGGTCGCCGCGAAAATGCTTGATGGGGTCGAAAAGACTACGAGATATCAACTGTTAGCCAAGCGCTCTGCGATTTCAGACGGAACGCGTCTGGAAATCACTTACTGCCAGTCCCGATCATCTTATTCAGAATCAGAAACACCGCTCCCGTGACACCAATCGTCCTCGAGTCTGAAACAGCGCCCTTCAACACGTCCTCCCCATCGCTGGGAGAATGCGAGACAAGGCGGTTTCCATCACTATCGAGTACCTCACTAGAAGCTTCGCTATAAACTTCTTGCTCGATGTGCTGGGGCTGTCTCTTCCGGTCTGGGTCCTCCATAGCTGAGGGGCTGGTTTGGGGAATTGGCCGACGCGGGCCTAGGTCGAGACGAAAGTACTGCTTCGCGCAAACATGAGAGTGAATGGACTTGGTATTCTGAAAGGCAACCAAAAATGCTGGTGCTAGCTGGAGGTGGGCTCTGATGGAGGCTGAGGTTATCTCTCGTCCTCGAGGGGCAGATGCTGAGCACGAGCTGGGCCGGATGTTGTGGTTGAACTTGCGCCCAAGTTGGCAAATCGCGGTTCTTTGAACGTATGGGATCTGGCAGTGGCCAACAGATCTGGGTCTTGCGGGCAGGTTTAAGAAGAGCCGCAATGCACCTGCAAGTTGACGCCGGATCGCGGCGAGCAATTTGGGGGAGTCACGATCCCGATTGCGTGCTCGCCCGACGCTATGGCAAGCCCGCCATTGGGGGTCCACCCGTCCACACTTCCCAGCAGATAACGCAGCGCGCCAAATGTCTAATAAGGCCGGATCCATCCTCACAAACGCTCAGTGCAGGCGGCATCACCGGTCAATATTGAGAAAAGGGTAAGTAAATAATGTCCGTCGTTTCATCACGCTGTGATCAAAATTAAGTTGTTGAGTCATCTCAAAGAAGTGGCGTCCAATCGACTTCAGATTGCTGAATGCCGGCCCAATGGGATTTTGGCCCGCAGGGGGACGGAAAAATCATGATAAATGGAAAAGCCATTTTGAAGCAAAAGAAACAACCCCCAAACCCCCCAAGATGGACGATGTCGGATGCGGAGAGTGCTGGGCCAGGATTGCACTTCGTCTTTGCCATCAGGAACATCCCTGGCTTGCCTGGATCCTTAAACAAATTGAGTTGGTGGCGGCGATCAATTCTCTGGGGAAGTCAGTGGGGTCAGTTTCTGCCGGCACAATGAGGCGGTCTCAGGGCGGTATGAGCAGAGACAGTGCTGGTGGCGCGGCAGAATTTCGGGTACCCACAAAAAGGAGTCACCCCTCGTCAACTTGCGACCAAAAAAAAAAGTACCCCGCTGTGTGGCAGGCATTGTGTTTTAGAAGCAATCGCGGCGCCCAATACAACCCTTCTGAGTCACCCGTACCTGCATTCCAACTCGACAAATTCCTCTTCGCGAGTGACCCAACACTCCGACTGCCACCACATACGAGATAGATACTTGCCTCGAAAGCGCCTCCACAATGGGTTCAACGGCGGACGAGAAGCTCGCGGCGGCGGCCGACGCGAAGCTGGCAGTGGCAGACAATAATTCTGTCCTGTCCAGGGACGAGCAAATGGCCCTCATCAGCGTGAACCTCGCCGAGGTCATGAACCCAGAAATCCTCGAGAAAGTCATCGATGAGGGGAGACACCCAAGAATTTACTGGGGTACTTATTCCCAAGCCTGATTTGTCTTCGTCGTTGTTCTCCTGGAATCGCTGCTAATCCTTACCGTGTCCCCAGGAACCGCAACAACGGGTCTGTCGCAATCTGAATACTGCCCCCGACTATAACTGACCTCCCATAAAGGCCGGCCACACTGCGGCTATTTTGTTCCGACAATGAAGATTGGACAGCTCCTGGCTGCGGGCTGCCACGTTGTCATTCTTCTCGCCGACATCCACGGATTCCTTGACAATCTCAAGGCCCCCATCGAACTCGTCGAATATCGCGCCAAGTACTACAAATGGGTTATCAACGCGATATTGGAGGCCGTGGGTGTTCCGACCGAGAAGCTCGAGTTTGTCCTAGGCAGCTCGTACCAGAAGACCCCTGATTAGTACGTGCGACTCGTCCCTGTGGATTGGCGCGAGCTTTTGCTTCCAATCCGGCTTACTATGGGGGGTTCTCTTGGTGGCCAATTCTGACTCTTACAGCATAATGGATGTATACAAGCTCTGTTCTGTGGTTTCGGAGCACGATGCGAAGAAAGCAGGTGCCGAAGTCGTAAAACAGACCGACAATGCGCCCCTTTCGGGTCTTCTGTACCCTATCCTCCAAGTTCTCGACGAGGAGTATCTGAAGGTCGATGCCCAGCTCGGCGGCATGGATCAACGTAAGCTCTTCACGGCCGCAAAGGATTGGCTTCCCAAGCTCGGATACAAAGAGGTGAAGTCTATACCCCCTGGCAATGCGCGCCCCTGGCTAACATTCTCCAGCGCGCACATCTTCTCAACCCAATGGTACCCGGCCTTCAGGGAGTGAAGATGTCGTCAAGCGACCCTAGTATGTTCCACTGAGCCTTCTTCCTGTTGTGACGATTCAAGCACTAACGGTCCCCAAGACAGCAAAATCGATCTTCTCGACCCCCCCGACGTTGTCACGAAAAAGATCAAGAAGGCGGAAGCCATACCAAAAGTCGTCGAAGCCAACGGACTTCTTGGCTTCACGGAATTTGTTTTGCTTCCGGCAGCAGAGTTGCGCGGTGGTAAATTCACCGTGAGCCGCGAACGTGATGGCCTAGAGCCCTTGGTTTACACCGATATTGCGCAAGTTCGCGCTGACTACGAGAACGACGTTGTATGTGCCCACCCATTCCCGGGTTGAGCTTTGTATCCGCCGCTAACTTTTTTGTAGCTCACGCCGCAACTACTCAAACCCGCCATTTCCACGGCCCTGAACGAGCTCCTGGTCCCCGTACAGGCTGCTTTCCAGGCCTCGAAGGAGTGGCAGGACATCACCCTCAAGGCGTATCCCGTCGAAGACAAGAAAAAGGTGAAGAAGGTCAAGGACAAGGGCTCCCGTTACCCAGTCCCAGGGAAGGGCGCTGCCCAAGAGGGAAAGACAGACGGTGTGGTAGGTGGTGCCGCTGCTCAATAGATTGGGTCCTTGTACCTTCTGTTAGACTTCGATTTAGTGTTGGGCTAAAAGTTCATTTACATCTGGTCGACATTGGGGACACCGGCGCCGGGGCAAAGTGGGAATAAACTCTTTGTAGGTAAATAAAGCGAGCCGGCCTGCCTTTGTTATTCTGCCTGGAACTCTCTGTTGCGCGACTAAGACGCAGGCAATTGTCCTTGACGCAGAAAACTTCTGGACGTCCCCATTTGCCGTCCCTTTGTTCACTTGAAGGATTTGGGATATGGGGGACGCAGGACAGCAGGCCAGTCGGTTCATGTTCAGGGGCAGTCTGTACCAACCCATCTGCACATTTCGCAGTAGAGCTGATAATACTACGGCTACTTACAATATTGCACTGGGCTAAAATTCCGAACTAACTCAAGACAACAATGGATGCCATCGCCCTCTGCGAAACATGAATTTTGGCTTTTTATTTAGTACCGAGATACGCAGAAACAGGCGACTATCCTTGTGTTTAATTAGTCCAAAGTTCAACCATCCTTCATTTTGTCAACCTTTAAGCCAGGCTCCAAACCTACCATCGTGATGAATGAAATATGCGCTAGGAGGACGGATAAATTCCCTCGCTATTTATGACTTTGGTCGAGTTCGACATAAAGGGTTCCAGTCTTTAAACGCAACACGTTAGCACACTCACAAAAGAGAATGAATAAAAGGAAGTCCCAATAAAAATTGAGCATGGACTTCGACACTTGTAGTGGTTGTAAAGGTCAAGGGGCTCTTTGGTTATGGGTTTCAAACGTGTTTGGAGTAGGCAAGCAGGCTTCTCCCAGGTGTCGATCCCGAACCACAAATGGAGAAAAAGATGAAGTTTGTCGCAGCTGAATAAAAGTGACGAGGGTAAAAGAGAATCTTCAAGAGCCGCAAATTTATCTAGTATAGTATTCGATTCAATGCGTCTTTGCAGTGCAGTCTTTATTAAGTCCTCATATCTACCCTCATGGCATCGGACACCTTCACTCCATATAATTTCATGCAAAAGGGGCTAGCCTCCATTCACATCATGTTACTCGCCAACGCAAAACGTCCACATGCTACCCCCGCATAGCGTCGCTACTATTTATCCCGTTCATGCAACATGACCTCCGTCTCCACTCAAGGTAACCCGCTGGACAACAACACCCTAAGGTCCGGGAAACCTACATGCACAACATGCGGCCCGGCCACTCAGAAAACGGCGGAAGAGCCTCTTCCTGCCACACCTACAAATTTCTCCGGCGCGAACCGAGTTTGCAGATACATTGGGGACGGCTGAAGTCGGCGCTTGGACCGTAGATCTTAGCATCAGACACTGCCGAAGAGCACCATGTCTTACAATCATCACCAGCCCTCCCACATGCTTGACCCTGGACTGTCAATTGTCTTGTCGAAGCTTAAAAGGATCATGCACCCATCATCTTGGCTTCGGGGCAGGAAAACAAGGGCCACCTATTCCTCGTTCCGCTCCATCATAATAAACAATCAATCCCCTTGCCTGGACACGCTGTGCCTGCCCATCACGACGAGAACAACACGGAAGGGGAAAACAAAACCATGAGCTGGGAGCCCTCCACCTCCACCAGCGAAGAAGAAGAGAGTCTGCACAGCAGTATCCCGGCTGAGACCTAACAACAACAACAACAACAACATGTCCGCTCCAGGGAGGTCCTCCCTAGTCTCGAACCCCGGGGAGTCATACCAGGCCAACATCATTGCCTGCGCTGCCATCACATGGATCATCGGGGCCACATTTGTGGCATTGCGCTTCTACACGCGTGGGCGTCTGCTCCACAATCTCGGCGCAGAAGACTGGTTTATTCTGGTCGCCCTGGTTTTCTCGGGAGCAACATGCGCTGGCATGATTGAGCGTCAGTTTCCCGTGTCCCGAGATATTATGAACAAAGTTGAGGGTTGCTGACTTGCTCATCAGAGGCCACATATGGACTTGGAAAGCATTCTCTCGACATTGATCCAGCAGTGATGATGGTCATGGCACGGGTACGGTCCTTTTTCTTCATCATCCCTCAGTCGTGAACTTGAACCCCCCTCCCCCAGCGCTAACATTTATTTCACATTGACAGGCGGGGTGGTACACCATCCTATGGTACATGATGGCGCTGCTATTTACCAAGGTCTCCATCTTGCTTCTCTATATCCGCATCCTGAGCTACCAACACGCTCGCTATGCAGTCTACGCCATCATGAGCGTCGTTGTGTTCGCCAACGGCGTGTGGACCTTCGCCACGGTGGTGACAGCCTGCATCCCCCTCCAGGCCTTCTGGAATCCCAGCACCCCCAACGCCTACTGCCACCCCGTGAGCTACTGGTACGCCAACACGGGGCTCCACATCGGCACCGACGTCTTGCTGTATATCCTGCCGCTGCCCATCATCATCAACCTCCAGGTCAGGACGCGGCAAAAGGTGGCACTCTACTCCATCTTTGCACTTGGGTTTTTGTAAGTGACTCGCCGCTTTCCTCTCTCTTCCCTCAGATTCTTTCTTTCTTTAATTAAACATCAAACACTAACAATCTGAAAATAAAGAGTCTGCTCCATCTCAGTCGTCCGCCTCTGGGAGCTCGTCGAGGAAAACAACCGCGCCGACTTTACCTTTGACAACGTGAGCATCTCGTACCTGACCTGCATCGAAGTTAACGCCGCAATCGCCTGTGCGTGCTGCATGACGCTGAAGCCGCTCGTCTCGAGAGTTTTCCCGCGGCTTTGGGGGTCACGCGGAGGAAGGTGGAGGTCATCATCGGCCTCGGCGCGGCAAAAAGCCGCAGGTGCTGCTGCTGGTATTGCTGCTGCGGCGGGCGGCAGAGGGGGAAGAGGACCTCCGACTATTGGCTCGAAGCCGTCGCGGATCATGTCCCAGCAGCAGCAGCAGCAGTATAAGAAGCGGAGGCCCTCATGGGTTCTCCTTGCGCATGAGAGGAATGATAGCCATTCGCAGCTTTTGGAGGAAGACGACGACGATTTTATCCTCACGGGAGCAGTTGGGGATGAGAAGAGGTATCCTGTGTTTACAGTTGATATCGAGTCGCCAATGGTATCGCCGCCGTTGGTGATGCCGACAGAGCCGCCGGCTACACATACAAATGGGAAGTAGGGAAGGCTTTGCATCATAAACGAAACTGCAGCACAGTTGGTTTGGTTGGATATATAAGGGTTCACATGGATGGATGGCGTTTCATCTAATTTTGGAGTTTGGCTTTGATCACATCACGTCATGTTAATTAGTACAATTGCGTTGCGGGATGGATATAATGTTTGCAATGTGTAGGGATGAATGATATCTATTACTAATAAGTTGTCTTTGCTTTGTGTGATCCTCAGTGAACCGTTGTTCTTCCAAAACCCCTCGGATCATCATCTCCAAGAACTCTGCTTTTGGTAAATAGATTCCATCCCGTAAGCTGTGATAACCCTAACCCAGGACGAATCGTTCGGCTCGAGAGGGGCTTGTCTAGAACTCCACAAAAACAATCCCCACTCCGACCCATCCACCCACCAACCACCAATGTTATGGTGGATTAAATGTGCGATTTTCATCAATCTCTCAACCAAGCCCGATTAGCTCAGCTGGTTAGAGCGTCGTACTAATATCGTCTTCCAGGCCATATTTGGTGATGCGAAGGTCAACAGTTCAATCCTGTTATTGGGCATTAACTTTTTTTTCTTTTTCTTTTTGGCGGTATTTTACTTTTTGGCTCTCAGGTTAGGTAGATAGTTAGTGCCTTGTAAAGAAAATATCATTTCATCTAATCTCTATGTTATGTTCACATCAGATTCTTTTTTATTTTTTTATATTTTTTTAATGACACATCATGTCTCTTTGTGTTGAGTGCATCTACCTATCTATTTGTTTAATCTCCCCCTGAATCGGATGGATGTGCATCTGGGAGGGTATGAGATATGGTTATATCTTCCCAGCTTCCACCAATATTCATATATCTGCCCAGCTGCTCCGAGAATGTGTTCGCAGGCCCGACTCCTCCTCCGCGAGGGGCTGGGTAGTAATGGGGGTACTGGTGAGTCCCGGGAGTGTACATGACTGGCCCCTGTCGATCTGCCACGAAACTTGTAGGCTGGGGAGAGTACGTTGGCACCGGCGGTGCTTGGAGAGGGTTGGGGTCACCGGTTGGTGAGATGCCAGCGTGGTCGCCGCCCCACATGTTAGACTGAACAGAGAAAGAGGACATAGACGATGCTGAATGAGGACTGGGAGTAATGGAAGCAGATAAAGACGGGCTATGGGTTGAATAGAAAGTGGGTGGATTTTGGATGGTCGTGTTGACGTTGAGGTCCTTGGGGGCGATGGCTTTCAGCGCCGAGTTAGCCTGGCGTCGGGGGGTGTTTCGTGCGGCCCGGCGACGTTGTTGTAGACGGACGTGATTTGTCTGTGCGGTGAGAGAGTTGACACCGCCACCACCTGGGCCCTGAGGGTGAGATCGCTCGGGCAGGTGTGTTGACGTCATGGTGCCACTGCGACCGCGGCCGGGACCCGGTGTAGATTGTTCCAATAACACTCTTTTCTGGAAGGCCCCGAGGCACTCGTCCCAGGCCTCTTTCATAATGGACCTCGCGAGTGGGCTGATCACCTCTTGGTTGACTTCGCTAGCACGGATCAATGCTTGGTCAAAGACTTGCTCGAACTCGAACACCTCGCCGACCACGCAAGGCTCATGGTCTGTGCAAATGAATATGAATTAGTTGCTAGTCTTGGGGGGAGCAAGTCAAGGTCCGAGAGAGGGCTGATGAGGGAAGAAGATATACCTGGGGATGGAATCATCTCATCGTTTGGAAATAAGAGTGTCCATAGGGCGACCCAGTCGCTGACTTTGGATTTTACCTTTCTAGTATTCATTGAATCTAGCATTGCATGAGTGATGCCATCCTCTGGCTGGTTGTCTATTCGAGGAGGCTCCATTTCCTCGCACATCTGATCGACTGGAAGGTTTGTGTGCTGCATCAGCTCCTTGGTTGAAGAGAAAAGCGTCCAACACCTGAGGCATCGCTGGGAGGCGGCTCGCTCCACGTTCCATATGTGGAAGGATCTAAGATGAGTCCTGAAAAGACATTGTTAGTCACTGACAAAATTATCATGGGAACAGTAAGAAGGACAGCAAGCAGTTGACTGACTTGACGTCATTCATGACTTTGATCGGTTTGGTGCATGCCACATGATTCCGGTGGTTGAACCTTTCCTTGTTGCGCTTTCGATAGGGACAGCTGAGCAACTGTTCCCCCCGTTGATTCCCTTCGGCTTTGCGTTTAGCTTCCTTGGTACTTTTGTTGTTGTCGTTGCCATCCTTATTACTTCGATCACTGTTGTCACCGGGAGGGTTGCCCTTCTCTTTGCCATCACCCTTCTCGTTATAACCACCATCGTTTGATTGGGTCTTGTCGGTGCAAAAATAGCTGCCGCCCATGTTGGTATCGTGCGGGGGGTCTCCCGGTGGTCCATGACCAGTGTGAGTCGCATCCTGGTGAAGTTGGTCCTTAGACAGTCCTTGGACAGAAAGACAGACATCAAGCTGTTGCCCCACTCTCATTCCGCAGTTGCTGTTGAGGGAAAAGGTTGACACTTGGTCCGTCAAGTTGCACATCTCGTCGTTCAAATCGTTCAGAGGCGTCTCATTGGAAAGGGAGTGCGTCGATGTATCTTGACCCAAGACAGAAAGGTCGTTGTATGGACGTTGGCATAGCATCAAAGCGCTGCAAGCGCTGTCTGGTTAGCCACATCGTCGACGCAAAGGTGTTGAGTTATCGTACTCGAAGCCAAGCCCTCCAATTTCTTCCTTGATGACTCCAGGGATCTCTGCTTTACTCTTTTGGTGCAAGTCGAGACGTAGAGTCGGCGACAACGGACGGAGATCAACCCCGTTCGGCATGATCTTTGGGATGGCACGTCCATGTTGCTTCAGCAAGCCGGGATGGACGAAACGGAGCGGACATGGAGACAGAGGGGCTTGTATCGATGGGCTGTTCTGTCTCGTCGGGGGTTTGGCTGACTCGGGGACATTCGGCTGGGCATCACGCCGGTCGCGGTCGCGGTTGTGTCTCGCAACGAGTGCTGACATTAGAAATTATCGCCGAAGGTGACCAGGTAGGGAGAGATAAGCTGACGGCAATGTTTGGAACCACAATGAATCGGCACGCCTGTGCAACAGGTGTCCTGGGGAGAGGGAAGAAGGGAGGCCAAGGTATATATATTTGTGTAGGGGGGCCTGGGCACTGTTAATAAACAATCGATCTCCAGGGTATCATCCGTAAAACATGCCCTCCAGAGGTCAAGGCTCGGCTGCTGGGTCGAATGGAAGGGACGGGAAGATGGTGGCATCTTCTCCAGGCCTCCTCTTCACCAGTCACTCTCCAGGGCGTAAAAATGCGCCCTGGACACGAGTGCGCTGCAGCAACACTAACGTATGGATTGTGCTCTGCAGGACTCATCACCGACTTTGCAGCACCTCCCATGCTCATGATTGGTTCAATGGAGGGTCAATTGAACCATACCTTTATTCAACCCCCACACACCCTGAGTCTCACCGAGATCTGAGCCCTAAGGCAATGTGATATTGGCCTGGCCAAAGCGCATCTTGGAAAATCCACCCCTAGAGGCTGCGCGGCGCGACATGAAAAGCGGCCGCCCATCACAACATTTGGAACCCAAAAGCATCAAACCGAAGCCTCATTGCCAGTGGATCATTATGCGAGATCTGCTCACCGACTTTGCCCCTGTTTCGCAGATACCGTGTCGTATGTCTCTGCGAAGAATATGCATGCCAGAAATTTGGTATCGGGCCAAGTCAGCAAGAAATAATGGTTGCCAACAGTCGTGTCGCCACCTAGAATCTACTGCCAATTTAACATTGACTAGGTATGCAGTGTGGTTGCTGAGCCACACAGAGACATAAAGAAAAGGCACTGGATTTTGGGATTCCTTTTTTTATTTTTTATTTTGTTTTTACTGCCCTCTTTTCTGAATTGGCGAGGTGAAAGCAGCTGCCAGGACAAAAAATGCATGTAATTACTTGTACATGCTTCGATTTGCTCTCGGGAGAACTATATTGGCATTGAGGACGGACAGTAAGGCAATTGAAGCGAGCAGCGTATTGTTAGGACCGAACAAAGGGTGGATCAATAATCCGTGCCGTGGGCGACAATGGTGTCTCTTTTTTTTGTCTATTAGCAAGTAGGTCGATTTTTGATGATGCAATTGATGGGGAATCTCGAATTCAACATTAATTATTCTCATTCATCGAGCGCTAGCCTTTTTGGGCTGTCTCTGAGTTTATGGGGATCTGTCAGATCAATGCAAGGGCTCCACTCCAGTCAATTCACAAGTGCGGCTATTCTCCGGCATCAGCACCTGGCCCCTCCTCCTGCGACATCATCCGCCGATCATAGCTCCATCCGCGCAACCAAATTCGAGAGTCCGGACTCTCGCCAACTTCGAAATGGCGGCAAACGACGGACCAAAGCTCCTGTGGAACGTGGACAACGTAAAGGACGTCGCCGAGTCAATAGGGATTTCTTTGGCAGACGATCCGCTACGGTTGCTAACACAGGATGTCGAGTATCGCATTGGCCAGGTTATCGTCGAGTCCCTGCGCTTCATGCGCGCCGCAAACCGCACAACCCTGACCGTCCAGGACGTATCGCAGGCCCTTAAAGTCCTCGATGTCGAGCCGCTCTACGGCTACGAGTCCACCCGACCGCTGCGATACGGCGAAGCCAGCCTCGGCCCTGGCCAGCCGCTCTTTTACATTGACGACGAGGAGGTCGACTTTGAGAAACTGATTAACGCGCCGCTGCCCAAGGTGCCCCGCGACACCAGCTTCACAGGTCAGTAACTCAAAACCTCCAAAATGTACATGTCATTTCAAAGCTGACTTGTGCTTCCCAGCCCACTGGCTCGCCGTCGAAGGCGTCCAGCCCTCCATCCCCCAGAACCCGACCACAGCCGAGACCTCGTCGAAAGAACTTCTCCCCAAGGGCCCCGGCGCCCACCCCGCCCTCGCCGCCCTTGCCGGCAACGACAATGTCTCCTTCCGGCCATCGGTCAAGCACGTCATCAGCAAGGAGCTCATTCTCTACTTTGACAAGATCCAGGCCGCCATCCTCGACGACGATCCCGACGAAGAGAAGACGCGTCTGCGGGAGGCGGCGCTGGAGTCTGTGCGGTCAGATCCGGGCCTACACCAGCTCCTCCCCTACTTTGTCAACTTCATCACCAACCAAGTCACACATCGCCTCGACGACCTGTTCGTCCTGCGTCAGATGATGGAACTTGCCGAGGCGGTGATCGAGAACCCCAACATCTTCCTCGACCCTTATGCGAGCGCATTGTCGGCGCCCGTTCTGACATGCCTCATGTCGCGCAAGCTGGGCGGTTCGGAGGAGGGAACAGACGCGCTCCAAGACCAGTACCGGCTGCGCGAGCTGGCCGCTAGTTTGCTGGGGACCATCGCGCAGAAATACAGCGGCGGTAACACCCTGCTGCGACCAAAGCTGACACGGACCTGCCTCAAGCACTTCCTCGATCCCTCGCGGTCACCTGCGGTCCTGTACGGCGCGATCAATGGACTGTCTGCAGCGGGCGGACCAGAGGCGGTGCGGGTGCTCGTCCTCCCTAACATGAAGAGCTTTGATGCACAGATCCTGCAGCCCCTGCAAGACAAGGGAGAACCTATCAGAGTCGAGTATGAGGCTCTGGTTGGTGGGATCACAAAGGCGATTGAGACACTGGTTGAAGGAATAGAGGCTGTCACCAATGGTGTCAACGGGATGGATTTGTCGAGAGAGGCGGAGCAGGTAACTGAGTTCCTAGGCCCCATCGTTGGCGAGAGGATTGCACAGCTGGGCAACCACGGCCTGAACAGGGCAATTCTGGAAGTCAGGCATTTGGAATAGGTTTTTTTGACCCTTTTGTCTCTGGAATTAGACCGCCACGGTCTTGGGTCAGCGCGGCGTTTTGGCGGGACAGCAAAATAAGATTGCCATATAGGGCCTAGTTTTAGGTATGCTTTCGAAATTATGTTTTGGAGGCAACCAATAGGTAGATATGGGGGGGGGGGAGCACTCCCGCGACGACGCATCATTTTCATAGGGATATTTTTGAGGGTACATACACATCCTCATCCTGGCTTGAGACATATAAACATATAAACATGCTCTCTCTTGCGGTTTGCAGTGATAACTCGTCCACGGTGTTTTGTTTCCGTGCTGCTGGCTACCGCCACCTGCGAAGTTAAAAGTCTATCGTGACAATCTCGCTTCCCCACCATTCATTCTCCTAGGAGTTTACCACCATTCCTTTCAGCTCCGTGCATCCCCTCCCCTCTTTTACCCACACCCGCCGTCTTGTCACAATTGTTTTAAACAAAGAAAGCAAGGTACAGCCCACCAACGATGGATGCGCCCCAGAGATACCAGCCCATCTTGACGATGGACTTGCGCTTGTACCCGAGGCCCATGTCGAAGGACAAATGGCGCACGCCGTTGATGGAGTGAAACACAAAGGGCCAGGCAATCAAAAACTTGAGCCCGCCCTTGAGCGCCAGCGGGAGCGCGCCCACGGCCGCCGCGATCGACTGGCTCTCCAGGTGCCACCCGAGGAGGGGGGCCACCAGGTACGCCGTGCCGAACAGATAAAGCCCGCTGCTGAACCCGGACCCCGTGATCCGCTGCCACGCGCTCCCGCCGAAGAAGGTCTGCTGCTTATCGTAGATTTGCAGGTGCGGGGATACCGGGCGGTGCAGGCGCTGCTTGCTCAGGATCGCGTGCTGGTCGGTCGGGGTGAGGTTCTGCGTGGCGACTAGTCTGTTTTGTTTGGGGGTGTTAGTTATTTTCATTTCCTGGTTCTTTCGATATCGTGTCGTCGACGATGACGACGACGTAGTGGCGATGTGATCGAACTGAACGCACCTAGTCTGTGTCGTTTGGAGAGACGTGGCCAGCCCGAGCTTGGCCATGTTGGCTGTGAAAAAGACATTGGAAGGGCTAGCGGCCACTGTGTTTTATCGGAGAGAGAAGCAATTGCATGTCAGCCAGATATATCATGAAGCGGCCCCCTCAATTCATTCCCAAAGAGCTTCGTCTCCTCTTTTTCTCTCTCTCTTCTGTCGATGGGGTCCAATTGCGTACCTCGGCGCAGCGCCGTCGTTCCTACGCGCTGGGCAATCATGGTCGATCTCTGTTTAGAGATGATGGTCGCTCGGTTGTGCGCGGGTGGGTGCGTGGGCGATGCGATGCGATACGGCGGACTGCGAGGTTTTGGGGCAGAAGCAGGCAGTTCCGCTTCTTCGGTTGGCGATGATGTCGATTGATCGGAAACGTCCCGGCAACTGGGGGGGGGGGCCTGTGGCTGGCTGACTGCTGAGCTTCTCGGCACCTCGGTTTAATGCAGCCAATGGGAGGCCAGATAATTCGAATGCTGTCTCCCACTGCGGGAACTTGCCAACTGGGAAGAAGAAAAGAAGACATCACGTGACCTGCCCCACATTTCTAACCCCACTGAGCGTCCATAAAATGAAATTTTTCGGGCGGTTCTCTTTCTCTTCTCTCTTTTTCTTCTTCAATTAGCCCGGACGCTCCAAGTCATGGCATTGCTTTTTCCCTCTAGGCAATGCGCTCACATGGTGATTGGGCACTTTGGTGCCTACGGGCGCTCGTAGAACAATTGATCCGTCGTTAATCTCAACCCTCAGGACATCAATCTGACGGTTGTTTCAAAAAGAGATCTACATTGCCTTCCCCAATGACCTGGCCTACTGGATTGCCCCTCTAGTTGGGCTGTCTCGACCTTGTGCTTTTTATCTAGAGATCCCTTGTTTCTTTGGCCATTGTTTTCACTTCTCCTGAGGCAGTGACAGCTGGCCAATGGTTTGGAGCTCATCGTCCAAGTCGCTGGTGTCTGGACAATGTCCATCGTTGCCTCAGGTCTAGCCCCAGAGTTCGAGCTGCTGGAGCGTCTACGTTGCTGCATGATGAGTGAATATATCTCCAATCGGAGTGCGACAAGCCAAGACCTGAGATGTTGAAGCCCAGCCAGAGGCTTGGTGCTGGGGCATCCTGGGTCGACGTCTTGAGCATCTCGCGAAGTTTCCTGGTCTTGAGTGGATGTGGATTGATTGTATTGGTCATGCATCTTGGTGGATGTCACTACCTCGTTAAGACAAGGTGAGGAACGCAGACTTCAGCCATCTACTTGAACGTAACCAGCACCGCCTCACTGTCCTTCAATGACACAATCTCATTCGGGCCCAGAGTCTCGACAGTGATATCCCCAACAGCCCTCCCATTCCGGAAGGACTGCCCTGCCCAGGTAACCTTGGCCGAGTCTTTCTCGTCGACCGAGGGGGCTGTCATGCGCTTAACGGTTCCCCCCTGGTGCTCTCCAATATCGAGCCACATGGTCGACGCAGCTCCCTGGCCTGCGAAGAAAGGCTTCATGTTCAAGATGACCAGCTTGGCCAGCTGGCCTCCCTTCCCAAAGATGCCATATGACGAGAATTCCCTCTCGTTCAGTCCTCCCGGCGTCTTGAGTGCCGCAATACGCCCGCCATCACGCAGCGCTTCAACGACGAGCAGCTGTGATACAAAGACGGGCAGAACACGCGCTTCGCCACGCTTGTTGGAGTCAATGGGATACAGCAACGAGTAACTGCTGAAGCCCGGCGTGCCGTCATCGCCGGGAGTGTTGAGCTGCTGGTTGCTCTGAAAGAGGAGCGTGGCGCCCTGGTGCAGGTGCACGCTGGTCGCGTTCCGTACGGCATAGATCAGCTCGACATCTGCAGTCCACAGTGCTTGCGCAAACGTGTCGGACACGTTGGGCTTGCCGCTGCACGCGATCGAGTTGAACTCGCCAATGACCCACGAGGCGCCCGAGTCCATGGCCGCCTTGGCCGACGGGTAGATCTCCTGGTCGGCGTAGCGGACGAGGTCGGTGTGGTTGAGGATGTTGGCGATAGTGGCCCGCCGCTCGCGCGCCGGATCGCACGTCGCAAAGGCATACGAGTGGATCGAGTACTGGCCTACCTGGCCCGTCGAGTTCACCCCGGCTGGGATGAGGTCGCTGGGTCGAACTTTGAGGCCCGTCACGTCGGTCGTTGCGCTTGATGCCCACCATTTCCCGCGGCTGTTGCCGCCCACGGCCTTGTCGATCTGCCCCGTGAAGTTGCGCCACTGGGCAACGTAGGCCTCGGTGCTCCTTTCCCATCGGCTCGCGGGGTAGTTGGTCGGTTCGTTGCCCAGCTCGTAGTAGGCGATCTTGTCCCGTTGCCGTTCGTATGACGCCACAGCGAGTCCGCGAGCAATATCCACCGAGTTGTTGCCAAAATTGACTGTCGAGACAAACGTGGTGCCCTCGGGGAAGTTGTCCCATTGTTTGTAGAAGGCCGGTCCAATGGTCGTCCTATATATCCCGCCCTTGCCATTCTCTGTCCGGACAGCTGATAGTTTCACCTTGGGGTCGAAGATCATGCTGTCCATGGTGATGCCTCCAGCGCGGATGATTGGCCTTGCTCCACGCTCGTGTAAATGGCTCAGGAGAGCAAACGTCAGATTCCTCGGAGAGTCTGGCTCGCCAAAGAACTCGGTCCAGAAAGCGGGCTCAAACGAGTAACTAACAAACTGAGGGACATGAGGCTGCGAGATTGGTGAAGCGAGTGTCTTGCCAAGGGTGTAATATGGTGGATCGATTGCCACTACGCCTGCCACCGCTGCCAGCACGAAGCCTGCCGCCAAAATTTTGTCTTTCATCATGAAGGGTAGCAAGGAAGCAAGTGGACAAGACTTGAAGCAACTCAGATGCCGTGGTGCGATCCAGAATCCGCGTTCCACTCACCATGATATATAAACCCCCGCATGCCATACAACTCAAAGACCAGCGGCTAAGCTCAACGGACGGATCGATTCAAGTTTTTCCATGGTGCAGTATTCCAGGTTCCGAGCTCTCGGCGCGTACCTTACATATATATCCGGTAAGCGACTTGCAATATCATAAGTGGGCAAACTTTTGAGTTGCTGTGGGTTTATGTAGCGGGACTAGATATTTCCAAGGGTTGAGAGTTTTTAGTATCACTTGCTCATTGTTAGACCAAGTTGAACAAATGGGAGAAAATAATTACTGTGCTTGAACACTCGTAACCCAGCTGCACTTCGGTTCACCCTTAATAACCTCTGCTTCCATCCAGTCTTGTCTGATCTGCCTCATAATCGTCGGCTTTATCCACGGTCCACTACCATAATAGCGTCTCGGTGGTACAATAATAATAAATTAGTAAGTGCACCAAAGTTACACATATTGCTCGTCTTTATTCCTATTATAAACCCCTTAGCGGTTATACAACCTCTATGAAACCGATACATGTAATATTTGCAACAACTACAAGAGACTCTTATCAAGAAATACACTAGATACTCACATTCAGGAATCCATCGATGCGCTTCCTCTATGGCAAGACATGAGGCGAGAGCCCGGTTAACGGAAATCACAGGTTAATTAGCGGATGGCTGAGGTGTTTTTATCGTGATGTGCTGGAAGAGCTGGAGTGCATGAATTATAAATTTGGTGACCGCCGTTGAATGACGATGACTGACAAAAAGAAATCTGTTTTTTGGGTCCAACGTGTTCAAATAGTTCCGTGGTTTTAGAATTCCACTTGTGACTTGGTGTTGTCCCTCCCGCTCGCCGTGCTCCGCGCATCCCGTCCCTTCGGTTTGTAACTCATCCGCAAGACGCTACCACAACATATGGCTCCTTCGTCCTTCAAAGTTTCTTTGGTCTCCTCCACCTCCATAACTATCTAGGTAGTCGGTCTCTAGAAAAGAATTTCGTCTCGTCTAAGGATGGTTAGCCCAAAATCAGGCTGTCAAGCTCAAAGCCCGCTACGACAAGCTACGTGTCAGAAAGGAGAAGCACAATTCCTCACCCTCTACTGATACTTGTACAGATGCGAGAGTTTGACGGCGATTCAAATAATGCGTACGTCCTGCTTCGAGTGTTTAACATGGAGGAGGGTAACGACCCTGGTATCAAGTTCTTCCGCGATCCCTGGAGTCTCTATATGGATGGAATTCTGGACTTCGGGTCGGAAGAAGGATACAAGGTATATTGAGAAGAACGCGAAAAAGTTAGCTTTCAGGTTGGTGCTGGAGAGTATTATGATTTTCGGTATCTATATTGCAGTATCCTTCCTATATTCTATTTGTAGATGGCAACTTTAGCCGGCGTGGCCGAAAAACGGGGATTGGGGGGCTGTGCAGTAATGAGATGCACGCACCAGGACCACCACAGCTCAGGTTAAAGCAGCGGCGGCTCAGGGCTATGCCCGCCTATGGAAATTACTGAAGGCAACATTCGCGAAGCGTATAAACACATGCCAGGACAAGATCAGGGAAGTGACTGGAACAGGTTTGGTTAGCCCGCCCAGGGTTTAGAAGAATGAATATACACAACTTTTCGTGAATCAAATGCCTGAACTATAACTAGGTCCAAAGCTGGGACAGACATTTTGTTGCTAGCTATCAATTAGAATGGAAGCCTGAGTGAAACATTTCACAAATGTTATATTACAGAAGTTGGATCAGGTGCTTCTGGGATAAGATAATAATGGGTTCGGATCCTTGATCCTTCGTGAAAAAACATATGCCCACTTGACCTTTATCATCACTAACATCACCCTCCCCTAGGGTATACAGCATACGTGAGCGGCTATTCCCATAAAGCAGTATAGAGGACAGCTGTGCCTTGCAGAGACCGCCGTATCTGGGACAGGCGACACAAGAACTCGAACGAAGACTCAATGGGGCTCCTGGCTCGAGTCCCGACAAGGGGAAACTCAATCAGTCTGACGCCGCTCCAAGAGTGTACTACTGCGCCTTCTGCATCGATAGATGCGAAAGGATGCGAGGTGATCTTGGCCTGTTCGACGTATCGTTCGGCCAAGAACCAACGCCGGATTTCCGAGTACGGTTCCGCAAGGGCCACGGCGCTTCTGGTCGAGTTCGAGCTCTGGCTGTCGTAGCGAATCGCCGCGCCGCGACGAACTAGGATCCGGATGATACCGAGCTCGCCATAAGCGCTCGCGACCATCAGTGCCGTTCCCAATAGGTGCCCTTCAAACTCCATGTCAGCGCCAATGTCGAGCAGCGTCTCGATGAGGTTCGACGACCCCCGGTTGGCAGCCTCGCAGAGAGGACTGTTGCCGTGGATTGGCTCGGTATCGATTATGGATTTGACGATGTCTTTGCCGAGTATTCGGATCATTTTGGGAAAAAGCCGTCCGACTGCGCAGATGCCGCCATCGAACTGGCTGAGTGGAATCTTCTCCCCGTGATGGTGCGTTTGGATCAACGATTTCTGTAGCATGAAGAGACCGAGGTCGTAGTGCTTGAGGGCTTTGTAGATCGCCGAGACTCCCTGCCAGTTTCTCGCCGAGGGGTCGAGACCTAAGCCCAGCATATATTGGAAGTAGTGTCTGGTGTAACAACGCGCGAGAAGAGAATCGCCGTACCGGTCGCGAACTGATAGGTCCGCTCCGTGAGAAATCAAGAGTTCGATCATATCTTTGTCGTCATTTTCAAGCGCCAAAACCAGGGGCGTGCCAGATTTGCCGTCCCGAGCACCAGGGATGGCACCACGATCAAGCAAAAACTCTGCGTCGATGTAGTGTCCGTTCTCCGCCGCGATTTGTAGTGGTGTTTGGCCGACCTCATCCTGGATGTCAACACTTGCACCGTACTCGGCCAGGAGCTCAACCAGTTTGAAATCAGCCAGGAGAACGGCAAAGCAGAGGAGAGGGACATGACGCCTGGAGTTGAGCACGAAGTTCAGGGTTGGGACCTCGGGATATCCTCTGTTATGTGAGAAAAAGGTTAGTCCGTAAAACATCGGCAAAAATGAGAGAGACCCACAGTGGAAGCGGTTGGCTCCGTGGATTGTTATTTTTGACGACCCAATTCAAAAGAGTCCTTAGTCCTTCAAGGTTGCTGCTTTGAACGGCCATGTGAGCAGCCGACAGCTTAGAGTCGATCAGCCATTCCGGCCAGAATCGCTGGTACCGGTCCAAGAAAGTCTCGAGTATCTCGTTGTAACCCTCGTCCTGGATTATAAACTGAATGGGGCCGATGGCTCCCTCTCCGGAGCTGCTGTTGTGCTTCGGACAGATTTCCATCCAGGCTACCCCGTCGTCGTGAAGAAGCCATAGCACGATCTCGTTCCGGATCATCGAATCATGACTCAGGGCCAGGTGCAGAGGTGTACAGCAGCCGCAACTGCGGATGGGCTTGTCCAGTGGACATCCCATGCTCCAAAGCTGCTGGCAGGCCTTAAGATCTTGTCTGAGGATCGCCCGGTAGAGTGCAGGAAGCAATGTAGAGCCAGCGGTCCCAGTCAGACGGGAGCTGGCGCTTCCCGACTCGGATAACGCATTGTAGTCGCCGAATATGTCGGAAATCTCCGAGTACCCCAGCAAAAACGCTCGAGCAGCTGGTGTGAAGCCATGCCTGTCAGCAACCGTTGGTATGGCACCTAGTCTGAGGAGCGCTTGAACGCTGTGTTTCCTCCTGAACCTGACGGCAATGTGCAAGGGTGAATCCCCGCGGAGGGTCGACTTATTCATATCAGCACCGCAAGTTTTTAGATACTCGAGAATATCCCCGACGCCGTAATTGACCGAGGCTGCAAAGTGGCTGCAGGTATAACCGCCGTCGGCTGGAGAGTTGACGTTGTTGCAGGGGGTATTGTCGACTAGAAACTTGCAGCATTCGAGAGAGCCTACAAGGCATGCTAGGTGCAGAGCGTTGCAAGAACCCGTCATCGTGGCCCACTTCTCTGAGAGGTCGTCCAGCGAACATGTCTTGCCCCAGTCGATGGTCTCGAATCGGTCCTTGAGAGTGCTGAGACCATGGACGTCGGCGCGCCAAACCAACCCAAGCATGGTGTTGAGTCCGTTGGTGTTTTCGAGAAAAGGGTCTGCGCCGTGATCGAGAAGCAATTGCGCAGTTTCGGCCCCACAGGACAAGAGGTGGGATATTATAGCTGGCGAGGACCCTTTAGTCTCGACGAGGTTTGGATCCGCACCTCGTCTTAGGAGCATCTCCAGCTTCTCCCTTCTCGCGGTCGTCGAAGCTGAATTCCGGCCCAATAAGTGTATCAGACCAGCGCCATAGAATGGATTTAGCTCGTTCAATCTCTGCTCCTCTGAATTACCCAGCAGCTGCTCAAAAAGATCTCAAGAACAGGACAAAGCAGGGAAGCAGGCGGCCTCGATCGCCGACTGTGGCCATGGTTGACCCTTTCGCACAGCGGGGCGGTCATGGACGCTTACGTTTCTTCTCAAAAGCTCCATGGCGATTCCCTGCCAGTTTAACATAAGTGATAATTCGAAGAGTACCAAAACCCAATCGGGGGCTCTAGAGGTATGGCCATCGTCGGCGGCTCTTCTCTGGAGCTGTCCAAGTATTGCCTGCTGCAACCCGACAGTGTCGAATGGCGGAGCCTTGCTGAAAAGAAACATAGACCTCAGCGCGTGGAAGAAGTCCGAGAGGGGTGCTTCGTCCCGTTTCGAGAGGCTGATAAAGTTGCGATCGATCAATGCGTCAAGAATGGCGGCGACAGTTTTAGGGACATGAGAACGTTGTAGCCAATTACCACCAGCGAGAAATCTCTGGCAGAGTGATTGCCACAGACGCTTCCCTTCCTCTGTTTGGTGAGAGAACCTTTCTGGGATTAACTCGGCTAAAACTGTCTTGTCAAAAACAGGGCCGCCGGTTGAGTCGAATGACCGAGAAATCAATGTCTCTAGAGGCGTCATGTCCCTAAATTTTGTAATGCAAGCCTCTGGGAACAAGGTTTTCAGATGGCGAACACACCCCAGTGAGGCGTTGCATGACAAGAAATGCAATGGAGTCCCAGTCTCGGATGGCTTCCCCTTCCCTAGATGCGTGGGAACTCCCGCCTCCGTGAGTGCTAGGACGAGTTCCTCGGAACCTGCCTGAGCTGCCAACCGGTAAGGCTGAACCAAAGTTTCTTCGAGGTCTGGGCAGCTGCGAAATCGAGGAAGCAAAAGAATGGCGACCGGAATGTGATGGTGTAACAATGCCAGACCAATAGGGCTAAGGCCAGCACCGTTCAGCATGGTTTCGCCCGTGACCACCTCGGCCCCAGCATCCCGTTTGAGGAGCTGGCTGATTAAACTCTCCCAGCCTATCGAGGCAGCAAGATGCCAAACCGTATTGCCGTCGTCATCAACGGTGATGTCCGAGGCGCCAGCCTCCAAGAGGGCGTCAGCCGACTTGGTGGGCTGCCTTGGATTGACAGTGCCTTGTTGTCGGAAAGGACGACAGCAATAGTGTAGCGGCGTCTTTCCTTTTTTGTCTCGGCCACTTACGTCGAATCCTAAGTCAAGAAGTTGTTGAACCACTCTCGCAGACCCCTGGTAGGCGGCGATGTGAAGAGCACTAGCGCCGAGCTTGTGCCACTTGTGGAAGCCCAAAATCCTTGAATCGAGAGCAAGGCTCTTCATTCGCCCAGAGTCATCATACTCCACTGCCGCATGGACGCTCTTGAAATATTCGCTGTCGGTTTTTGATAGATTCTGGTCGGTAATGGTTAACTCCCCCGCGTAGCTTAAGTGCGTTTTCAAGATAGCGTTGGCAACTTCCTCGAAGTCAGAGGTTAGAGCCGAGTCTCCAGTGTGTCTTCCCATCGCCCCCACAACTCTTCTCAAATACACCGGAATTTTTGGATGGCGGGAAAGATTGACGGTACCAGCCCATTCCTTAAATCTCTTTAAGAATGCCGCGGCTGGTGATATCGTGTTCATCTCTGTTAAAGACATGAGAAGCTTGAGCGGCATGATGCTATCGAGTTGAGTGAAACGTATGAATGGAACCTCAAGTACGGACAATGTGTACTTCTGACACGTTACGAAGTTCGTAGATGTCGCGCCGTATTTCTTCAAGGTGATGAGCGTTACAAGGAAGTCGTCGTGAAATACAAAATCTTGGCTGAATAGCGAACGTGGAGTGAGGGGATTCATCTCTTCCCCAACCCAGCAAAGCGGCCCCAGAACAGCACACTGAAAAGCGGATCCTAGGCCGCATTCCAATTGTGGATCAGCCCCCTTTTGAAGCAGAGCTTCGACGACTGTGGGTAGATTGAGAGCGGCAGCCATATGGAGAGGAGTGAAACTTGAATGGAGGAGCACCGATATGATCTCGCATAAGCCTTCGAAAGTCTGGCTTACGGCGTGGCTGTTAGGTGTCGAGTTCGAGTACATTCTCACAAACTGCACGCACCACAGAACGAATGCCTGGCTCTTCTCTTGCCCGAATAACCTCAAGGCAAGATCAAAAGCTCCTTGGGGCACACGGCGAGCCTCAGAGGGCGATGGAGGTATGGCTAGCCGGGGGCGGTATCCTAATCTCCCATACGAAGTGCCCGAGCCAGAGTCGGAGCCAAAGTCGGAGTCAGAGTCGGAGTCAGAGTCGGAGTCAGAGCCGGAGTCGGAGTCGGTCATAGCCGTTCTCGACATGGGCCAACCCGGAGGCGGTGGCGGACGTTGAATTATGCTAGTGTGTTGGATGGAATGGGGGTGCCCCGTGGCGATTCTCGTAAGGTTTATGCTCCAATATGGCCAGAAGAACGAAGCAAAAGCATAGAACGGGTGCCGCTTCGTCGCCTCGTTGGTTGCATCAAACGCCTCCTTCGGCGAGTGCAGCTTGATATTGAAGTTGTTTAAAGACAGAAACCTCAAGGAGACGGCTGCAGTATATTCGTTGCCCTCATTTGGATCGATGAAGTAAGCTTCGAGATCGGTTCCCTTTAGAGATTGCGATTGGAGAAATTCCTTCACCGTAAAGTGCGCCAGCTCGAAAAAGGGCGGGAAGGTAAATCCATGGTTAGGCGGGGCTTGTGATCTCCGTATCAGACTGCCACATAGGCTTGCTATGTCATCTTCCTGGACAACGTCCTCGGGCTCAATACTGGAAGCACCTTCGGGGAGGGACACGGCATCACAGAGTTCGTCGATCCGCAGAGCCGGACTAGCGAGGCATATCAGTCTTAGGGCCGTTCGAATGATCTGAACTGATCTCGGATGCTTCTTCCGGTGCAGAATCCGTTCATAGGTCGCCGGAAGGGTGGGGGGCAGCTTGCCCAGCGCCTCTCGTATTTCACGATCCGTCGGCAGTTCGCAAAGATAGTCGAGCTGGCAGCTAACCCACCGGAACCTAATCAACAGTCCTTCAATTTAGCCTCCAAGACAATGCAAGTAATCCAGGGCAGAGCCACTTACATTCCTTTAGCCCCCTTGACAAGCCTATCGATAACTTCGTCCTTTACACTAGCATTCCGTATTCTGAGCCTCTTGTCCTTGATGCGGAGTTCTAGCTCGGCGGCCACGTATAGTTGAATGTCTCCGCTCTGAGCGGCGATTTCGATGTGCTCAAATGTGTCTTCGAGCCGCTCGCGTATGTGTAGTTCGTCGCGGCTTAGAATGGCCATAGACACGAGATCTGAAGATGAGACGATGGAATGCAAGCCAATGACAACAGACGGATCTGTCCCGCATTCGTCTAGGCCATCAATGACGATGTATACATGGTTGAATGTTTTGGCCATCTCGAGGAAGATTTCTTTCAGCTTTTCTTCGTCAGGCAGCCCTGGCATTCCTCTACTTGGGTGGAGACATTCATAGTACGCTTTCAGGGCTTCGAAGGCTTCGTCGTTCTGCCGAGCTAACTGGGATGCCAGTGAGCTCAAGATATTGGCAAGAAGGTGCGAGGTCGGATCTTTGTAGTCGCAGAAGAAGAAGCACGCGCCGCAGTTGTCGGCCGCAGCAACGTGCTGAAGAACCTCTTGTGTGATCAATCCAGCGAGGATAGTCTTTCCAGCGCCTGGGATCCCGCTCAGCCATAGCCTGGCATTCGGTGAGTTCATCCACTGATGGAATGCATCGCTATCGGTAAGCCATAGTCCGGTTAAGGGATGGCGGAGGCGCAGGGTGACATCAAGATTTCGCTGGGGATTGACGAGGAGGAAGAAGTCGAGAATTTCCTTCCGGCGCTTGTCCATGGCAATGTTCGTGGCGATTTCCTTTGCTTGATTAACGCTTTCTCTAATTTCGGATACGTCGCGGCCGACTTCTGACTGGTTTGATAGACACTGCATCATAGCCTTCATCGAGTCTGCAGCGAGAGCCAGCGTCATTGTGTCTTTGTGCCGTGATATGTCTCCGAGGAGGGATTGTGTCTCTTTGGTCGTGTAGGGCCATACTAGCCTCCGGGCGACAGACTTGAGGGTTTTGGGTGCATTTAGACCGTCCAGCTCTTTGGACAGCTTCGACTGCATGTTGAGCACGGACTGCCGACAGGAGTTGACATGGTGTAGACGAAATGTCGCCTCTTTCAGTTCGTCTCAAGAGCCGAAGCGAGCAAGGACAAGTTGTGAAGGACACCCGATAAGTCTCTGATCTCGGTCGTGAGATTCGCAATCTCCTGCTTGCCAGCTCTGACCTCGCGGCTGAACTTGACAACAGTGCGGAATAATGTG
The DNA here is from genome assembly GCA_027569635.1 of Lasiosphaeriaceae sp. G1095. Taxonomy (NCBI): domain Eukaryota; kingdom Fungi; phylum Ascomycota; class Sordariomycetes; order Sordariales; family Lasiosphaeriaceae; species Lasiosphaeriaceae sp. G1095. The sequence continues at coordinate 195,811 of JAPDFK010000010.1, read as the reverse complement.
TCCGTCAATGTGACGAGACCCGCGATGCCCGCAGCGATGGAGAGCGGGTCGGCCATGGCGCTGCCGGGAAAGAAAGAGTATCATGAACGTTCTGAGCGGTGCAGAGTCAACTGGGTAAGGCAGGTAGGTAGGTAGGTAGGTAATAAGGTGGTTATTTTTTCGAGCTTCGAGAATGCTCCCGAAGTGGGGATGTTGTCTGCCTTGGACTCCTCCTTGTGCACAGCCACATATTGTCGCCTGCACAAACCACTGATCCCCAACCAAAGAAATGGCTCACCGCTTATCTTAGCAGGCTCAGACGTTACGGTTGGGGTCTTTAAACAGCCAATGACAACATCCCCGACCCCCACCAAAATAAAAAAAAGGAATAAATAAATAAAAGAAAAGAAAAAGGGTTCCAACAGTAAATACAGCCCTAAACTACCTAGTTTCCTAAGTACCGAGGCTCAAAAAGCAGAATCTCAAAGCTAGGCGCGTACCGACCTATTTATGAGTTCTTCGGTAGGAGGGACCAAAGAACAGCCTCGACTCCCGGCAGCCCTAACTTGACCGATTCAGATTGTTGCGGTGGTGGATGTTGACCTCGTCAACCTCGGCTGCCTATTATACCTTACCTGGGTACCCATCGCCGCTTTCGCTGAGGTATTTGGCAAAACATTACCAAGGAAGTAACCGAACCGGTCAAGACCCAATGGGTAGGATTCCGAAGACCCGGAGTTAATTGGTGTGAGAGGTCCAAGCAAAAGTAGAACTGTTGCTGGCACATTTTGAACTATTAAGAAGAAAGGTGAAAGTCGGCCGCTATGGCGAGCGCTGCGGAGGCCGAAGAAATACTAGCTCCAGTGGTTCCACCAAATCCATCGGCCTGTGGGCCCTAGCCCCGTGGTAGTTATAAGATAAATATTCCCAACTTTTTGCAAGAAAAAGTCCTAACATGAAGTAAGACTGGGTCTAAAACTGGGATCGCCGAGATACCCATAATAGCATCTATATAACTAGAATAGAGAGTCTGTGGAGAGCCCGTTTTACAGCCATATTTTCCGTCTGTTCATTGCTCTCTCTCTCTCTCTTTTTCTTTTTCTGCACTCCCCTAGGTTCCCTACCCATGTTAACAACCCTGGTAAAGCCCGAGGGGGGCGGGGGGCGGGGGTTCAGATGATATCCTGAAGGGTTGCGTGGGAATTGATGACCTTTCTTTGGATCATAATTATTTGTCCTTTATTCGTACTCGGCCCTAATTCTCTCTCTTTCTATCACAACGGGGTTTAGGCAAGGGGGCTATGAGGAGGGGACGGAACAGTCTAACAGCTTATGAACAATCGTAATTTTATCGAGATCGAGCGGGATGGTTCAACAGAACGCCTCATAATTGATGGGGTCATGCAGCACACAATCTTACTTTCCCTCATGTTGGCAAGCCGAATAGCGTTGCTTTTTCCTGTGGACGGCAGTGCAGTCCACCTCGTTCATTATAACATCAAGCAGCGAGACGACACTGACGGAACAATAAACTTCTACGACTATCTTCCTGATCTACGACCCTGGCTAAAAGACGCCTTTCTAGACAGAGATTTCGCGGATTTTGACATTGGTAGTGAAGGACGGGGTGTTATCAACCTCATTTCAATCCAGCCGGGAGACCCGTTAACTCAAGGCAATATTGTCTTTACTATTCCACCTCTTCTCTCTTGCCTCTCAATAAGATATGCCGACAGCTTTTGAGGGTTAATCACCCAGAGTGCGATTGTTTTGGAGGGGCGATATACTTCTTGTGAAGTATACTGGGGTCCTAGGCATGGGGCATTAATATATTGATGCCCTATATGCTATGAGAGATGCGGTGATAGAACTTCTAGGACATGCGTATGAGTAGCAAGGGTTAGAAAGAAGAGATGCTGCTAACTAGGAATTGAAGATGAAAGTAGCAGTTAAGTTAGAATTAAAGATTACATGGAACATAGCTGACCTGTATTATCTTAAAGAACCCCTCATGAAAGTACTATTTCCCGTCATGGAGGCCTCTGATTGATAAGCACTATCCGGAGTCGATGTAAGGGAGATTTCGAAGGAAGAAGCGGACCCTAGATGGTGTTAGAGGTGGGAAAGATGGAAGAGATGAAAACTGGGCAATGGAACGTAAAGGAGATTAAGGAGGATCCTTTCTTTATCGGGATGGCCGTTCAACGCCGGTTTCTATCTTTATTAAGGATTAACTTTACCCTGGACTATAGCATTGAAGAGTGACCCGCGCGCCCCAAATCGATGAAGTCGAATGAGGCGAAGAAACTCAAGCTGGTTGACATACCCCTGCACGTGATATTTCAAGCCGGGGCAGTTCTCGTCCATTGGCCGCATATACGGACGTACAGGCCACAAAAACACTACTAAACCCTCAAAGCATTACGAAGGCTGGGGCCAAAAGTGAATGGACTTGCCCAGGCTTGCCAGGCTTACCAGGTTACTAAAAACAGGGCCCATAGTGTAACCCTAACCCTTCAATTTACTTTTTACTGTACTGTATGTTTTTGTTTTTGGTTATGAATGTGCTGTCATTTAGTGCATGCTCGCTAAAAATTAGTGAGTATGTGCTATAGCTTTTAGCGACAGCTCTCCGTATCTAACACGGTGTGCACGAGCCATCTTGCCAAAAAGTTACGTTGGCAAGTCCATTCACTTTTGGCCCCAACCTTCGTAGTAGGTGCGGAATGGCCGGCTTCGTCGCTTGGCCATGGCACCGCCCTCCCCAGCAGCCTCGGCCGCTGCCGCTAAGCCCCCACTAAAAGCTCGCTAGTCGTCCCAGTGGCGTGGATGTGTGCGATGACGCGGTCACCACGACCACCACGCGTTCACGATTGCTGACCCAATTGGCTTCCTATCTGGCCGCGTAAACCACAAACCAACGCCCCCTGGGCAATAAATACTCGTCATGGCCGACGAATTCGATCTCAGCGACGATGCCTTTGACGGGATCGACGAGGAAGAGCTTGCCGAGTTGGAGAGGCCAACAAAGCGCCTGAAGAGTTCCCATGCGCCATCGTTAGTCTCCGAGACCAAGCCCCACATCAATCATGTCAACGACGATGATTTTGATGGCGTTGACGATGCCTTCGACGGCATAGACGAAGAAAAGCTTGCCGAACTTGAGAAACCATTAACTCAAGTTAAGAGTGAACATGCAACAACCTCATCACAACCGCAGAACGCGGCGCATATCGCCCTTGCCCAGCGACTTTTGTCTGAAAAGTTTGGTTACAATACTTTCAGACACGAACAGGCCGATGCAATTCAAAAAGTCCTGGCAGGAAAGAACACTCTGGTCATCTTTCCGACGGGTGCTGGAAAGTCACTGTGCTATCAGGTAATACGGCCCTGCTTTTGCCAACTGGCCCATGATGCGACCGAGTTTTCAGTCCTGATGCAGTTGCCAGATCCCCGCCATTGCGTTTCCAGAGCTCGACAGAGCCGAAGGTCTAAGAGACAGTAAGAATGGGGGCGTGACTATTGTCGTCTCACCCTTGATTGCCCTGATGAAGGATCAGGTGGATGCTCTTCGGAAGCGCGGCATCGCGGCCGAGAGCATTGACTCGACAAAGTCCTGGGATGATATTCAGTTGATGTACGCGAGCCTGAGGAAATCTCAACTGCGAATCTTGTATTGCGCGCCGGAGCGCCTCAACAACGAAGGGTTCAAGCATGAAGGATGTCCCTGGCGGCATTCGGTTGGTGGCTGTTGACGAGGCCCACTGCATCTCCGAGGTATGTTGTATTTTACTCTGCGAACGAAAAGCCGTTGATTGTGCTGATGCATTTTGTCGACAGTGGGGCCATTCTTTCAGACCGGACTATCTCAAAGGTGCCTATTTATTCGCTCCCAGCATCCTCGAAGCGCCGTGCTGACTTTTCGCGTAGTCGCCCGCTTTGTGGACGAGATCAAAGCTGAGCGAGTCATCTGTTTGACTGCAACTGCAACGCCCATTGTTGCGGCAGATATTTGCAAAGCTTTTTCAATCTCCGAGGATGCTGTTTTCAAGACATCTCCATACAGGCCAAAGTAACATCACTGCCACACCCACCTTCTGCTCGTAGAGCTTGTTAACAAAATCCTAGCCTCGAATTATCCGCACAGGCAGGGCTGTCCTCTTACCACTCATCCCACCCGTTCCCACTACAGCCGCGTCGATTCAGGGCGTGCTAAAAGCAACGGATGTTCGCGACGACCCGCGCTTTCTTGCACGTGTCGCCTTTGGTATCAAGAGCCCGCGCGTGACGTATTTGAAGCTCGACAGGTCTCGTGTTTTTCGTTCGCTAGCCCGTCATGACTTTGATGTAAGTTCATTTGTCTCGGAGAGATCGGAATGTGACGAGATGACTAACTGACTGGCTGACTGACGCTATTAGGCACTTTTGAGAGAGTTTACGAAGGCTTGTAATAAGACACGAGCTTGAGGCAGCGTTGTTTTGATGCCTTGGAGATGTGGTATTGCTGTATTAACGCCATGTGGAACATCGCGTTTCAAACCTGCAACCCTCTTGTCACTAAGACATATTGTTTTGTTTGTTTTCTAGATTGTTGCCTGTTCATGGATGGCTGCTGGGAAATTTTCGTTATCCTTTGACTCACCATATTTTCTCCCTGTTCGGATACTCACCGCGGAAATTTGAGGGGGCTGAGTGGATGATATATCTTGTAATCTATCACAATATATTTTCTGACCAGCAGTTTATTAAGGTTGCCAACGAAAATAAATGGCTTGCTATTGCCGTTTTGAGTTGAAAGTGGGAAAATGGCTGTTCTCTTCTCCTATCTCCTATTTTGCACTGTTCCCTCGAAACATACATGTAGACATGTGGATTTCTCTCCAACACCATCATCATGCTAATGGATGACATACATCGAGCTTCTGGTGCGGGCTTTGTTCGGAATGTTATGGGTGTCTGAGATCATGTCTGCCCATGTCTCACACCATATTGGTCTTCCAGTTTCTGTTTGTCGTGGTCGGTGTTTTTATGGCAGCTCTGTTTTTATATGAGCTATTTATTTTATATTCTTTCCTTTTCAAATTCTCTCCAGCTTAACTATCTCTCTCCAACGCTGAAGTCACTACTTAATGTGTCTTCCTCTTTATTCGATTCTGAACGGGTTTCCTCAATTGTTGCAGTTTCACTATGACGTCCCTTCAGGCTCTCCCAGTTGAGCTGATTATCATGACTGCAAGCCATCTAGACCGACATGATCTCGGATCACTGCGGTTGACGTCTCGTCTTTTTGCCACTGTTAATGATCTGTTTGACATCATTGCCAGGACGCGCTGGCTCGTTGCAGCACACAGTCTTGGAGTGCTTTCTAATATCACCGACGATGCTCACTTCTCTAGCAAGCTGCGAGTACTCCGGCTGGGGACGCATTATCTCGACAAGTTGCCGCCCACACAGTCTCCCACCAAATACCGCCACCCAGTCACAGAAGAAAGGGCCCCTCTCTTCTGGGGATCCTCTGGCGTCAAACGCATCTCGAATGATTTTTTTCACCGAGCCGAGGCCGAGCGCTACGTGGATGCACAGATTGATTTCAGCAAGAGCGGGCAAGATGTCGTCATGCTGCGCAGGATTATCTCTCGACTCCCGAATCTCGAGGCCATTGACCTTAGTGACGGCTGGCTCCCGCCATCGGTGGCGACTCCTCCTCCCAGCTCGTCAACAAGAGACCACCCGGCGTTCACTTGCTTTGGCGAGACAACCGTCTGGAACGAGAGCCACTTGCGGTATAACCGGTTCAGCCACCCGCTAGGGACTGGCATCACTAACCATGATGATTGGAGGGGTAGCTTTCATCATTTTACCCCTTCAGGTCTTGCGTACAACTTTGTAGCTATACTTCGGGCCCTGGCAGAGGAACAGAAACCCATTGTTGTGCTGAGTGCTGGGTATAACCACCGACCTGTGCCTGACTTGCATGAGATCCAAGCCAGCCAGCTCCTACCACTGACCCTGGAACCCCTGGCTGCCAGATTGGCCGTCTGCTTCGTCAACCTGACCAGCCTTAAACTGCCTGCGCTAGCCTATTTTTCAGGAAGATGGGTACGTCCCGAGGACAAGGACCGCGTAGCCCGCCAGAGAAGATGCGTGCCCGACTTTGTCAACCTCGCCCCCAATCTCGAGGAACTCCATCTCCGGTTCCACCTCGACAACAACGGCATCCAGGTCCCCGCCGACTTTGCAGTGTTTGCAGGAAGGGCGGTACTCCCGCGACTGCGCATGCTGGACCTGAGCCACGTGCAGGTTCGGCCCGACGACCTGCTCCGCCTGTGGGAGCGCGTCAGGCCCACACTGGCTTGTATATCGCTCCGCCATGTCGGGATAATACAGGGACCAGTAGGAGCAGAAGCAGCAGAAGTAGCAGAAGCAGCAGCAGCAGCAGGCTGGACAGAGCTTTTCCAGCGGCTGGGGAAGTTGTATTACGGTCAAGAAGGAGACGAAGAAGAAGACCCAAAAAGACTACCAAAGGCGCCCCGTTTCGTCGACATGAAGTTCGGATGGCTGGGTTTCGGACCAAACCTAATAAGCCTCCACGCTGGCAACCCGCAGATGATTCTTTTTGATGATGAATCTGGTCTTGACCAGTGCGAAGTGTGCCTCCCTGAAATCTTCCCCAGACGAATACGGGGCTTGCCGCTGGCCGTGTGTCGCCACCTCGACGTTCACTGCACTTGGACTGCTGCTGATGATGATGATGCTGCTGCTGTATCATCTGATAGTTCCGAAGCTGTGGTGGGTGTGGTGGCCCCGGACGAGAAGACTCTAAAAATGAGATTGGATGAGGTGCCGCGACATATCAAAGCCATATCTCTGGACAAGCTTTACGGGCTGGCAAAGGGCCATGCGGAGCGGAAGAAATTGCTTACGTGGTAATTTTCTCTTCTGATATTAGTACTAATGCTTGAGGTATTTTGCTTGGTGAATTTAAGTTGTTGTTTCGTGGATAATCTTCCTTCCTCCTGCTGCATGGAAATCCTCGACAGTCTCATTCCGTTTCAAATGTATTCCTCCTTCAGTCTTTTCACTCCCCTTTCAAACTCCCGTTCATCTCTGTCGTACCCACCCAAAGGCTGACAATGTTATCGGTTAGTCCAAATAAGAAACCTGCCCGCCGAAAAAAGTGACGCAGAATTACGTGATCTATAATATTCCATTGGCTGAAGTTATTATCGAGCGGTATAGCATTCGTGAAGGCTACTCCGAGAGCAGGAAAATTGATGGAACCCTTCTACCGTCTGCGGTACGACTGGCAACAGCTCACTGGCGGTTCGACATGCATGCAAATATTTCAGAGTGCTTGTCATCCAAGGGGTTCCATGGTCCGAGGGAGGCGCAAATCGTACAAAAGAAAGTCTGCTCAAAGCATACTCACGGCATGGCATCGGGGTTTTTCTTTTCTTTAGCAATGACAGAAATGAGTAATTAGTTGAGCTTACCTGGCCTGTGCCACTCTCGGAGCTACACCCCCCTGACACGATGGTCTCGACATCTGTATCCCGATATCTAGAGCTCTGCTCATTTCTTGCCTGGTATCAAAGTCACCTGTAACGCTGCCCAGTGTCTTCTGTTTCGATGAAGTCGTGTGTGTTGGCTGTAGTAATCTAGTAGGTTGGTATTATGTGGAGACGATTGTGACAAGAGAGACAGGGCTAATATGCAGACCGGTCAGCTAGCCTATCAGATTCTAGGGAGGTGTCTGGGCACTAATTAAATCAGGCACACAATGGACCCGAATATTCTAGGTAGCTTAGAATCCTACGAAATACGCGCTGGCTCAACACGGTATGTGAAGCACGTTCCGTTTCTACCAGAACTCATCTGCAAGATAGCAGCAACAACCCATTGTCGAGTGAGGAATCTTCAAGTTCAAGTCAAAAATGAATTCATCATGCCCAACTTGCCGCAACCTCCAGCTTTCCCCTCATACCCAGAGCAGCGAACACGGATCAAATGCGGGGAGCCCACAGCAGACTTGGATTACGCTGCATTCCATGCGGGAATTTGAAGATCCAGGGTCCCAGGGGTGCCGATACTGCAGCTTTGTCACTGGCGCCATTTCACATCTCAAGCTTACGCCAGTCAACACCTCCCGCATCTCACTTTGCGTCTACAGCTCAGGGGCGTGCGACCTGGGAATGCTGTCAACTTCTGGGGAGCAGGCCACAATACAGATCTACAGCCCAATCAGTAGGTTTATTCCTCTGAACCCTGACTTAAAGAGTCAAAGTTTGTAGACCAGAGGGACTGACTGACTGACTGACTGTGTCATGATGCGCTTCAGACCAACCGCCTGCATGGCCGGGCATTGTGCACAGCGCTGAGCTCAGTCCCTCCCCAGACTCGGCGCGGGCATCCAAGTTCATCCAGTCTTGTCTCGAACACTGTGATATAAACCACGCAGGCTGCAGGATTCCATCGCCACATGAGTTACCAACTCGCCTGATTGACGTGGGGCTTCAAGGTGCGGCTGATGCACGGCTTGTTGAATCCTCATCACTGAAATCACCATCCCAAATCACCTACGTGGCCCTTAGTTACTGCTGGGGTACAGGAAGCACCATAAGGACAACAACCGGCAACCTTAAAGCTGCGAAGGAAAGAATTCTGCTGTCTAGCTTGCCACAGACTCTGCAGGATGCAGTGGCTATCACCAGGGTGCTCAAACAACAATATCTCTGGGTGGACGCGATCTGCATCATCCAAGACTCGATCGAAGACTGGGAGGTGGAGTCGTCCAGGATGGCCACGGTGTACCGCAATGCATACCTGACCATCGCCGCTGGCACAGCGGCCGCCTCGGACGAGGGCTTTCTTGCTCCCCGCCAACATCTCGCCGCAGAATTCGAAGAGCCTTATCATGTTGCATGGCAAAACGAGAAAGGCCAGTCATGCATCCTGGGCGCCCGGGTGATACCTGGACTGCACACTCACACGGACGACCTGGAAGAGGACGACGAGCTGCCCCTGGATACGAGAGCCTGGACACTGCAGGAAAGAATGCTCTCGACACGGATTCTCACATACACCAAGAACGAATTACGATGGAGCTGCTTGTCCAGCAGTAGCTGCGAGTGTCATCTTGTGGAGCAATTCTCCAGCGATCCGTTCAAGTCGATCTTCTCCATCACCAACCCCGCCGAGGCACACAAGCAGTGGCATATCATCGCCGAACAATATACAAACCGACAGATTACATATCCCCAGGACAGGCTCCCTGCTCTCTCTGGCATCGCCAAGGTTGTTCAGGATATTACCCAGTCCGGGTACATCGCGGGGCTGTGGTCGGCGAACCTGATTCGAGACCTCGCGTGGTATACCCCATTTCATGACAGGGATGCGTCATCGCCCGAATATATTGCCCCGAGTTTCTCATGGGCGTCCATATCCGGAGGCGTGAGTCTGAATCGCGCAATGGAGATGCAGCCCGGGGCTAGATGGATCCCGAGAAGCACCGTCGAGGAGACCAAGTCAGTTGCCCTGGGACAGAATCCGCTGGGCCGAGTGCAAAGCGCCAACTGCTGGATCAAACTCCGCGGACATGTCTTCAGGTCTGCGCTTCTTCGGGAAGACAACACGAGTGCCAGCACATCGAGATACCACATGATGCGTGGGGATATCAAGCTTCATGTGCATCCGGATATGTCTTTGGAGGAGTTGGAGGAGGGGATGAATGAGCAAGGAAATCCGGAGCCATCGGTTCGTCGTCGCCCCTTTTCGCCCTCGGTGGCAGACCAAGACCAAACAGACCAACGAGTCCACTCTGGAGCCCCGGTTTATCTGTTTTTTCTTGGACAGTGGATGGGACGAATCGACTCAGGCGCCAGAAATGACGGCTACCGAGTCCTAGCCTTTTTGCTGTTGGGACTCTCCCCACAGAATGGTGATGGCAAGTACGAGAGACTTGGCTATGTTTCCTGCAGCGGCCATGAAGAGCTCGAAGACTGGTTTGCGTCGTCCTCTGAGAAAGTGGTCACTATCGTTTGATGGATGGAGATACTACTAATTAGTCTAAATAATTAGTTTTCCATGACATGGGAGACAAAACATGGCTTGGAGAAGAGGATGTGAGTGCGATTCAATGTCATGTTACTGGTGTGCCCATACGGCCGGTTCCAACATTTTGATTGGATGAAACAGACTTCGGACATTTGTCTCGGAATAATTAGGTGAGCTTTAGAGCTGTCGTGGGACAAGATAGGCAATAACCCGTCGTGCATACAACAACGTGCGATGCCGACAAATAGACACGCCCGGCTACTGTTGCACCGAACAAATAGGTCCCATGATTGGTGGAGTATGGGGCGGTGAGATGCTCCCATCACGGTTGCGGATTAGGAAGGTGGCATAGTACCGGTGAGAAGGAAGCAGTCAGGCTCGTATATGTATGGGAGCACCGCTGCAGGGAACACTCGTGGATCTTGACCAAAAAGCTTTTGGCCTTGCCCTTGTACCGACTTTGATCCTCGGGAAAGCCGTGAACCGTGAACCGTGAACCGTCAACCGTGAAGTTTGACGCCCAATCCCAGTCAACTGACCAGGATTGGCTTTCCTCTCCAGTTTTTCCCTTTCCCTTTGCCGTTTCCCCGCCCCAACTCTACTACCCCTCATGATAACCCGTATTTTCTGGGGTACTAAACGAGACGATCGCCCTGGAATGGGACAACTGTAATCCGCATGGCTGGCGGGGGTGGCTTATTGCTAGTGCTGGTTGGACGTCCGAGTCTTCATGTTAATTATCACAAGCAATCCCCGCCCCGGAATAAGGAGAACCCAAGAGTAAATAGTTCTGTAATCGTGATAAATCTTGTAGACTGACTGACATCAGCTATTGCGACTTTGTGCTGATTTTAATTTGGGCAAATGTTGCAGAGTGGATAATTCACCGAGGCCGGGCAAAAAAAAAAAAAAAAGGCACGGATTGGCTGGCGACTGGGGGAAGCCTGCGGAGCATGCAGCAGCACTGCAGGGCACCACCCACTTCCTCCTCGTCTTGGCAGCATAATCAAGCATACGCCAAGGAAAAAGGCCAGCGGCGAGCCAAGGCGCGCCAGGCAAGCCACATCTCTTGACATCAGCAACGTCGATCCAGGCTGACAGAGGCCAAGAAATCTCCACATGCCAACCTGGCCCCCTTCCTGGCACTGCCATCCCTTGGTCCATCAGGCTTTCCCTTCCCGGATCTTTGTCCCCATATGGAGGGAATTCTGAGAGGACATGGAAAGACATAAGCCTCAAAGTCTGTCCCCGCACGGAACCGGAACCCTGGTTCCTCTTCCCCCTCCTCCCTCTGGAGTAATTATGGGCTGGAAGGTCACACTGCAGTTCGCCCATCACCTGCCAGTAAACTCCACTTGCTGGTGGGCTACACAGAGTGGATGAAATCATGACCGCTTATCTGCGCCGGCTACACCACCACCACCACCAGCCTCTCCAATGATGACATACACTATGTAGGGTAAGACATGGGGCTAATTAATTGCGATCGCCCCGTCCCATTAATCCATTGGCATCTATATGTCTCGCACCGCACCGCTCTTGCTGGCACTGCACTTTATTAGCTCCCCCCCCTCCCCCTCCCTGTCCGCACATCTCCACCCGTCCCGCATCCAATATATATGGTGTCGTCGTCCTCGCTGTTTTTCTCACTCTCATCGCAACGGTTGGCCTCAGCGGGCTTCCCATAATAAAACAACAACAGCCAGAAAAAAATGGAGTCAACACACGAGCCTGCGGACCCCGTCGCCAAGGGCATTCTGGCGACAGCGCGGCAGTCGTGGAAGGACCTGTTCATCTGGAAGCAGCGCGTCGTGGTAACCAACAACTACGGCGAGACGTCGGCCGAGTGGGCCAGGGCGGTGCCGCTGCGCAACCCCGTGAGCTTGCTGGCCCAGCTGTCGGGCCGCGACTGGTTGTTTTTCATTGTCGGCTTCTGCGCCTGGAGCGCCGACGCCTTCGACTTCCACGCCTTGTCCATCCAGCAGGTCAAGCTGGCCGCCTACTACCAGGTCACCAAGACGGACATCTCCACCGCCATTACCCTCACCTTGCTGCTGCGGTCCATTGGCGCCGCCGTCTTTGGGCTTGCTGGTGACAGGTGGGGGCGGAAATGGCCCATGGTGTTTAACATGATTGTCTTGGGCATCCTGCAGATCGCTACGATTTATGCGGGAACGTTTGGGCAGTTCTTGGGTGTGCGCGCCTTGTTTGGCTTGTTCATGGGCGGAGTGTGAGTTTTTGTTTACTCCTCATCCCCCCCCCCTCTTTTTTTGCATCCTAGTTTTGTTGTTTGACACCTGCCGAATAATGATGTAGATACGGAAACGCCATCGCCATGGCCCTGGAAAACAGCCCCGCCGACGCCCGCGGCCTCATGTCGGGCATTCTCCAGCAGGGCTATTCGTTTGGCTATGTCTGCGCCGCCTGTGCGAATCTCGGCGTCGGCGGCGACAAGGACAGCTGGAAGACAGTCTTTTGGATCGCGGCCGGCCTGTCCATTGGCGTCGGCATCATCCGATGCTTTTTCCCCGAGTCGAAGCAGTTCCTCGAAGCCCGGAAGGAGGGGAAGAACCATGCCGCCCCGTCGGAATTCTGGCGCGAGACGAGGATTATGCTCGCGCAGGAGTGGAAGATGTGCATTTATTGTGTTATTCTGATGACCTGGTTCAACTGTTCGTTCTTTTTCGCAATCCTTTTTAATCCACCGTCTGTGTCAGTAGGGAAGCTAACATCTTCCACAGATTACAGCCACACCTCCCAGGACAGCTACACCACTTTTATGCTCACCGAGAAGCAACTCGACAACTCGGGGGCCAGCCGCGCGTCCATCATCATGAAAGTGGGCGCGTGTGTGGGCGGCACCATCCTCGGATATGTCTCGCAGTGGTTCGGACGACGACGCACCATTGTCGTCGCCTCCCTCATCAGCGGCTTCCTCATCCCGGCTTGGATCCTCCCACAGGGCGAGCCCTCGCTCTCGGCCTCGGGCTTCTTCATGCAGTTCTTCGTCCAGGGCGCTTGGGGTGTCATTCCGATTCACCTCAACGAGCTCTCCCCGCCGGCATTCCGCTCGTCGTTCCCGGGCATCACGTATCAGCTGGGCAACATGATCTCGTCGCCCTCGGCGCAGATCGTCAACGTCATCTCCGAGAGCCATTTCGTCACCAGCGCCACGGGCAAGCGCGTCGAGGCGTATGGTCCGACCATGGGCATTGCCACGGCCATCATTGCCACTGGCATTGCCATCACGACGGCGTTTGGTCCGGAGAAGCGCGGCCGCGAGTTTGAGAAGGCTAAGCCCGCGGGCATGAATATCGTGCAGGTGGAAGGCAAAGGGGTGCCGCCGCAGGATGATGACTTGGAAGCCGGGTCAGCGGGCAAAAGGCAGGCTGAGGTGGAGCAGATGGAGGAGGAGGGGAGTGACTCGTCTTTGCCGCCAAGGGAGAAGCAGTGACATTTGTTATTGTTAATAATCAGGTACAGTGGATATGTTTATAAACAGAGGGGAGTGAGTGATACCTGAAAAAATTGGAATTGCTGTTTTTTTTACGGTTGAAAATAATTTTAGGAAAATTACACAATACAAAGTTTATACGCCTTCGTTCTTCTTTTAATTAAATGAGTTCTATCATTCATCGTTGCTCCCAAGTCTTCACATGCAACTATTATCGATGGACTCCAACACATCAGCTTTCATAATTTCCCATGAAAAATGGCAAAAACTCGAACGTTGCTGGCGAGTAGTGATCTGTGATCCGTCACGTTTCAGCGTGGGCTTTGGCCACCGCTTTGGTGCTTTCCAGGTCACGAGATCCCTTGCAAACTGGTTAATTAATCTTTTCCCACTTTTGCTCGTTGGTATACCCGTCCATCTGGAGAAACTTGCCAGGCTCCTGGGAAAAGTTCTCGACCTGGCTTCAGCTCCCTTGCCACTGTATTTGCGATTTCAGGTGATGGTGCTTCGGTCGTGACTTTTACTCTTGTCCTCGATTTCGACGTCTTGGGATTCGTGGCCAAGCCTTTTGGCCGTTTCGGCTTACAGACTACTGCTTTAGCTCCCACATTGTCCTGGGTTTCTGCAAGATGGCTGTGGGGGGTTTTGCCTCCTCGATGTTGTGAAATGGGGGCAATCTTTGCCTCTTGTGACTGTATTGTAGCCTTCCCAAAATTCACCGTGGCGGGCCGCTTGGTCTTTTCCTTCTGGGCCCTTTCCTCCTTGTCCAGTGACGATCTCTCGAATCTCCGCACCATATCAATATGGTATCTGTACACGGAGAACAGGTCTGGCTTTCAGGTTTTTGTGTCGAATGCCCTTGTCACCGCACTTGATGAGTGCCCTCACCACCCCAAGGCCAGAGCAGGTGCATCGTGAATAGTCGACGGCGTAGTGAAGTGGAGTCCAGGATCGTTGGTTTTGTGCAGCAAGTGTGTCTTCTGAAGTCTTTTCTATCAGTCGGATGGTGAGATCTGTGTCAAATCCGTTCCTGACTGCCCAGTGTATGCTTTCCCTTCATGTTAGCTCTAGGTTTGGGTCTTGACCCGGAGCAAAGTACATGTACACACCTATTTTCCTGGTCGGTCCCGGACGAATCGAGTGGTTTCTCGAGGTGCGAGCCTTCGATTTTACTCTCAAGTACGACTTTGACGAAGTCGACGCTGCCTTTCAAGACGGCAACCAAAAGAGCACCGCGGTTTGTCTCGTCAACTTCGGGCTCATGCAAAAGCTCAGGCCAGCTCTTCCTGCATCTCCTTGAACCTGTCCGGGAATCTCCTTAGGATGGCATCTTCTGTATCCAAGTATTCGTCCGAGGATGCTGCGTCGTCAACCGTCTCATGGTCATCCTCATAATCATCTTCCTCGCCAGATGACGAGTGCTCGTGTGGAGCAAAAGTCGGATCATCTGCATCCTCGCAAGGCCCCATATGGCATCCCCCAGCTCAGAGCAATGCGAGAGACATGTCGAATCAGCCACAGGAGTCCTGGTCAAACACTCGCCAATACAGAGCAACAGAAGAGTTGCTACATACTAAAGGTTTCGTCCCACCCAGACTGGTTTCCGTGAATGGAGCCAGAGCTGACGAGTGGATGCAGGGCGCCGATATGGTCAAAGCCGTCTCGGCCTGCCCAGAGTTGTATGCTCAGACCTAAAGAATGAAGAATCATTCCCGCGATTCTGACTGATGCATCAAGTGAGAGGTTTGAGCTGGCGAAGAAATGAAACTTGTGGCCAGCCAGGGGGAGATGCGTAATCAGGTTTAATTAAGTGAGTAATATCTCGTTCCTTGGCGAGAGCCAGGTACGCAATTCAGCCCCTAAGATAAGAACCATCCAATTCATGTTCCAAAAAGAGTAATGCGGCGACAGTGGGACGAACTGGGATATGGTGCGTCCAGCTATCGCCAAACGAGACAGAAATATTGATTGGGGCGCCACCGCGAAGTTCAGCTGGTCGTTTCGAGGTTCCAATTGGCGCATGCTGAGTGATAATTATTCGATATTCGGGCTTGAGGTCAAAACCCCTTGGCACACCCGGCTCAGCATTCGGCTCTGCCAACTTGGACATCATCATTTTCAGAACACTCTGCGCCTGTGGTACTCGGCAGGCAAAAAAGCCATGCGCATCACAACGCTGACTTTTGTGATTCTTGTTTTCTTTCTCATCCTCGTGCCCGCCCCAAGCATTGCGCACCGATGGATCAACAACCTCAATTTGAAGTGCCAGGACGTCGTCAGCAATATCACTCAAGACTGCGACGATCCCAACCAGTTCTGTGACTGGACCGAGGCTGCCGGAAAGCGCGTCCTCGGCAATCCTGGCCGCGTCTACCTCACATACCGCGGCTGCGAGAGGCTCTGCGGCGATGGCTACGGCATCTGGGAGATCAAGGACATCTTGCTGCGCATCTCGCTGTGGGTGTTCCCCGCCGTCGTCCTCCTCACCCACTACCGCGCCGCGCCGCTGGGGGGTCTGAACACGTCTTGCGTCATCGCGCACATCATCGCCGACCCGATCGATACCATCTGGTGTCTTTTGACGCGCATTTTCATTCGCCGGCGTCTGCACGACGTTGCCGTCAAGCACGATTTGCTCAGCGCCGGCGCCATCGCCACCATCTGGGCCACCTACGACGAACTCGGCTTCCACGACCCGTCAGCCCACTTCCTCTCCGAGGTGAAAAAGCTGCGGCCTAGTGACGCGCCGGTTGCCCAACCTGTCGCGGGGGGGACGACGCATCCAGTCGCGCCGAATTTCCTCGAGCTCAAGGAGCCCCAAGGGGGCCCGCGAGCCGGCTCCCATCGGAACCTCCAGGACGTTCCGGGTGCGGAAGAAGCTGTTGGAAAGGGTAAAAGCCAGCTTGAAGAAGACGCTCACGCTGCGGCGATGGCGGCACAAGGACTTGTCGGGTGGCGGCGGCCTGCCGAGCCACTTTCAGAGCTGGCATCGGGGCATTGGTCAGCTGGGCAGTGACCAAGAGCGTATCACGTTCATGCACATTGAGGATGCGGGGCAGCGCCTCGCCTTCAACAGGGAAGAGTCGCGGCTGACGACGTGAATCTCCATCGTCGGCCTCTTGTCCGCCATGACGGGCGCCTATGCGCGCACCTGGACGCAGCGGCTCGAGACCCAAACCGCACACACCGTCGCCACGGTCACGCTCCTCCTCATGGTGGTGCCCATCGTCAAACTGAGCGGCATCATCGGCGTCTTCACGTCGTCAACGTCGGCCGTCAACATCATCCAGCAGTTGCAACGAAATCTGAAAGACCACCTTGGCACCGACGTCGACCTGTTTCCGCGCCGGAAAATCGAGGACCCCCTCACCATCGAGATCCCTCCGTCCGATATCGAGCTCAGCGACGAGGGTGACGGGCTGCTGGGGCGCGTCCAACTCCGGAGATCCGACCTGAGCGACGACGACAGGCAGCTGCTCGACTGGCCCAGAGTTGCTGCCTACTCGGGCATGAACAGCTCGTACCGGCCGCGCAAGTCGTCCACGCACATCCCGCGGGTGCAGGCCTTGGGCCTGTTCTGCGTTTCCTTCGTCTGGGTGCTGGGGATGTGCTACACGCCGGCGCTGGTAATTTCGTACCTGGCGCCGCTCAAGGGCTTCGCATGCCGCTCGATGGCGTGGACGGCGATTGCCATGTGTTGGGTATTCAGCGCCATAACTGACCGCGTCTTGACGCTGATGCAGCGGTGGAGGCTTGTGATCCAGCAGCCCCGGACCCTGTGGCGCATGACCTGTGTCCGTGACGGCGTGTTGGCCGCCTTCATCACGCTGATCGTCACCGCCCAGCAACTCGGTCTCTACAACAGCTGCTACTGCCGCTCGGGTGAGCTGTCGGGCGCGACGCGCAGCTATGTCAACTTCACGCCCTTTACCGAGGACGAGTATATCGAGGGGTGGAAAATCTGGGTGCCGGCGCCAGTAGGGTCCCTTTTCGTCAGTATCATCTTACTAGTCTAGTTTCTATCGACAAGTGGTTCTCCGGGTCGGGAAAACTGCTGAGCAGAACCCAGAAGGAGCGCGAGCAGACGCTGCTGCATCTGCGGGTTCTCGCTATGCCCTTACCTGATCGAGCGCCTGCACCCACCTCTGTGCCTAAATGATAAACGTAAACATTCGCAGAAGTGGGGATCGCGGCGGTGGTTTTGGGGAGTCCACTTTGTAGAGTGGGTTGTGGAAATACCAAGTGCTTGCAGGATCAAACTATTGCGTGTAGATAATGTACCTAATGTTTCAAAACGAAGTTCGGTCAGACGTTCGCCCTATTGATGTCATATGAAGGCTGTGATTGTGCGAGAGATTGGAGCATATCTGGAGCATATCAACACCTATGGGAGTTACAATATAATCCTGTTGCACACACACATACACTCTCTCTCTCTCTCTCTCTCTCTCTCTCGGACGGAAGCGCCAGAAACGGGAGCTGAGAGGTGGCCCATGCTGCCACGAAGCAGGAGAACAGCGCTGCCAACCCTTGGCGAGCTGGTAGGTTGAAGAAGGCTGACGTATCGGCAATCTTAGTTTGGTATTAAATCCCCACAATCTGGTTTGCCTTCCACCTGAGAACCTCTCTGGCCCAGGATCAGCAATGGCAGAGATGATCATGATAATGGTTTGCAGGGAAGGGGAATACGATGGGCCCACTATGGCGTCCCCTGCTGACTTGGCAAGTTGCTCCGTGAGCAGCGAGACTGTGCATAGCTACTACGGTACAATGTTAATACGGCTGCACGTCATGGACTAGTCGCAATCCAGCATAATAAACTTCATCTCAGCCACCCACTCAGAATGCAAGTCTTGTATCCCCATCATTGCTCGAGCATGGACTGGATGCGGTCGTGTACGCCGCCGCCATATTCTAGGGGGCAGTTTGGAGTTGGTCAGGGTTGCTGTCTTAAGCGGAAATCTTGAACTGGTCAAGTATATCTTGGCGCCGGAGAAGATAGACGTCAACCAGCCCGATATTGACGACTGGACTCCTCTTTTCTGGGCCATGCTGGTAGTGAATAGAAACTTCACTCATGGATGGGGCGAAGAATCACCTCCAGCGAGGCGCCATCGTCAGGGAGCTACTTGCCAGTGGAGCCAGCCGGCTGGCTCAGGTAGAAGGTCTCGACCGGAAGTGGACCGCCCTCAAACTTGCAAGATACTATGGGCTGGACGACGACATCGTCCAGCTTGTCACGCCCACCGACTAAAAGATTGAAGGGTTGAATGGCAAAGATGCAGCATTTTGGTGGTACAGCATACGGAACGACACGAAAAACGCCAAGGGACATGATGGCTCTTACTGTGATGCATGTCTAACGGTGAGTCGGTTCAAAATTTTGAATGTTTCTGTGTTTCTCCTGTCCCCCGGCCCAGTCAGTCCTTTTCCCTGATTTTAGGCTATTAACTCTTGATTCTGCTTAATTGGTGGCTGGTGGGGGTACATCACCGCTGTGACACATGTCTAGGCTTCTGTGTGTGCTACAAATGTTATCGAAGCAAGACCACCATTCACAACCACGACTTTCACGTTACGTCTGGAAGCGGATGAATACGAAGGCGACGCCAAAGATGCTGCAAAGACAGCCTCCGCCAAGGAAGCAGGTGCGGCAGACAGGTCGGCGGGTGTTGCAGAGACGCCAGAGGTAGGGACCAGGGGCGACAGTGATGGTTATGAGGAGGAAGAATCAGAAGTGGAGGAGGAAGGGGAACACGAGGGTAACGACGGTGAAGATGAAGAGGTAGAGGGTGATGGAGATGACTATGACGATGGAGAGGAACTTTGATGATGGCGGTCCCGGATGATGGAAATGGCCCTTTTGGGTAGGGTCCATGGTGGGATATGACGTATATTGTCTGGAGGGTACTCGTAAAGACTAGTATCTAGCTCTGTTATGGCTGTTGATATTCTGTTTTGGATCCCCGGCTTCTTCCTAGCTTTACTCACTTGTAATCGGGTCCAGGGGTAGGATGATGATAATCCCGTCCCCGCAACCTCATTTCTACTATCCTGGAATCGCACAATGTGAGCTCTCTCTGCCCTCGCTCGCGGTGCGCCTTCCGACCCTCTTATTAGTTCTCCTTATTACTGCCACCCTCGCTCTCAGTCTCGTTCTCGTCGTCCATGCTATTCTCCCCATGCTCATCCATCTCCAGATCCTCATCCATCTCCAGATCCTCATCCATCTCCAGATCCTCATTCTCGTTCTCGCTCTCGCTCTCTTTTTCGGGGGGGTTAAAGTTATGCCCCCAAGGGAGACCCAGCTCGAGAGCCTTTTTTATATCTTTCTAATTATCATTCACGTCACATGTCAGCGACATTCTTCCTTCTTCCTTTTCTCTTTCTTTCTTTTTCTTTTCTTCCCAAGTTTGATAACTTGGCAGCGCAAGAGTGAAAGACTAGGTAATTAGACATACCGTCTCGAGCGCGTCGCCGCCGCGAAAGTCGGCCAGGTCCTGGCTCACTTTGAATAAGTCGACCAAGTACGCCTCGGCGGCCTCCTGCAGGACGCGCGTCGCTTCTTCTTCCATGAGGATGGCTGGGGGGTAGTTGTTTACTAGGATGTCTTCGACCTTTTTTTTATTTTTATAAAGATGTTAATTAGAATTGATTCTTGACGTTGAGCTCAGGTTGTGTGTGTGTCATGAATGTTGTTGTGGGAGGGAGGGAGGGAGGGAGGGAGGGGGGTGTGAGGTAAGGTAAGGGAGTAATTAGGCAACATACGACTTCCTGGAAGGGGAGCTCTCGAATGAGCAGCTCGGTCGACAGCTGGTACCGCCACATTTCCTTGATGGCCTCGAGCTCGTCGGCTTTGGTGAAGTTGTTGGGGTTTTTGGCACCGCCGACGCGGCGAGGGGGGGATTCCGATGACGACTCCGACGACTCCGACGACTCAGGCTGTGTTGTGGGTGAAAGAGCCGGGGAGAGAAATCCCATGTCTTCGCTGGGCACTGAAGCCATGATGTTCTTTTGTTTTTGGGAGTTGGTGGTGGTGATTGTCGGACGGTCGGTGGTGTATGCGTAAAGCTGCGAAGCCAAGGTGAAGATGGGCGCAATGAGGCTATTCTGCTCCTCTCGGGCAGCGCGCGCGCGTGAGGGTGTGAGTGTTTTATTAAGATTACGGCACAGGGAAGCGATAGTCGTAGTGTTGAGTGAGGAAAGCGAGGTTCCTCGTAGTGTGGCGACTCGCGGAAGGTCAAGGTAAAAATGAGAAGAGAGAGCAAAGGTTGAAGAATTCGCGACACGCCACACGAATTTTGAGCGCACAGGTTGAAGAAAAGAAGAAAAACGACGAACCCGGCAGGACGGAGAGGTGGACGAGGAAAAGCAAGGCACGTGATCAAGGGTGCAAATCATAGAGGTGAGCGGCGAGTCGAAAACGGCAGGCACGAGTTTGGACGACAGACTGGCCCGGTCCAAGACCATCGACAGAGTGGAGGGCACGAGAGACAGAGATCATGTTCCCAAAAGACGCGAAGAGCTTCTGCTTAGGTAGGGCTCGCTTTCAGGCCAAGAGAAAGGTTCGCGGCAGAACACTTCCTCCGCCCCGGTGTAAGATAGAGTTGGACAATTATAAAAAGATGGAGGGCCCCAATTTAAGATATCAGTGATGTCAACTCCACTTCAGGGCAGCCAGTGTCGTGGGATATGTTCACCGGCCATTGGGGCTCTTGACCTTTTATGCCATCTATCATCAATGTTATCCCTTGCGCGGTCTTTCTGGTTAAACCAGGGCGTATGGCTCTGCTTGGGCAAAGCGGCGGGTATGATGAAGGTATGCTGTTACGCGCCAAAACATTCGGGCGTCGGGACGTTGCTTGTCAGACGGGTGTCGTAGATCTCAAGGGTCGAGGCAGCACCATAGCGCAGCATTGTTGAAAGCGGATGATCTGGTCCTCAGTGTTCGCACTGATACAAATGGGGTTCTTGCTGCCAAAGTGGTCCCAAGCAAGGCTGTTAATCTGGCCATATCTGGTTTCAAGACCATTTTCCAGTTAAAAATCCATGCCCTTGGCCAGATAGGTAGGTGGCGCCGTTGTCCCAATTAAACGGCCCTGGGTAGCCAAAGTAAGGTAGGTCGGCATAATTACTCAGGGTTGGGCTCATTGCAGCCGGCGATGGGGCTCGGTGGGCGACAGGAAGAGTGAGGCCATTCCCCGACTGTGGTTGTGGCCCGTACCTTTCTCAACTGTGGTTTATAGCTGGCGCCTTCCCTGGTCCTTTCACCGACCGACAAGACGAATGAGACGAACGGGAATGGCCAAATGGTCACGACGACGCCCCCCTCCCCTTCCACCCGTGACCCCCCCCCCCCATCAGGGGGTCGCGGGTTCGAACCCGAGCAAAACCCACCGGGGTTTTCATAACCGGCCGCCATACATGGCGGCCGGTGAACTTTTTGTATTTTTCTCTGTAATTCTTTGTTTCTTTTTTAACTGTCATTGAGTATTGGGATCTGCCATGGCGCGTCCTTCGTGTCTTTTGGGAGTCATGAAATGTCGCGGGGTTTATGTCGGGAATGACTGAAATCGGAACCTGAGGCTCGATCTCAGGTGCAGCCTTATTAATTTACCAAATAAAAAGTGATCCCCTGCATCATGCGTTGGGTGCTAGGTAGGAGCTCGGACAGTCCAGTTGTGCATGTTCAATTAAAATAGCATGAGTACCTGTATCTGCCCTGGTAATTAAACTAACAAAGGGCATTCTTCTGCACTTGCGCCGCACTTTCCAAGAGTTCTCCCACATCGCAACACGGGCAGAAAGCTATCAGCAACGATGCCAGTTACAACAAGGAGCCAAGGGCGGAGAACCGCTAACCTGGCAGCCTTTGGACAAGAGGCACTTGGAGTGTCTGCTTCTGCGTCTGCTTCTGCTTCGCAAAATGCTCGCAAGTCTGCCACGACTCGACACAAAGTTTTAATTCCATGTCTACCGCAACTCAGCCCGCCGAATCACCATCCTTGGATCAAGCTTATTTACACTTGGCCGTCACGGAGGCACCTAGTGACTCCCAAGAAACCACTATTCTAGCAGCGGAAAAGAGCGCGATAACTCAATCATTTGGCCCAAGCATCGGCATATCCCTGGTGAAATACCCGAGCTTCTACGTGGTTGCGTCTACGAGGCCGTCGGGGATCACAATGATGGCAATATCGACATCAGCTTCTTCAAGGTCGATTGGCTGGACGAGGGAACAATGGAAAGATTGCAAGCTTCCGTACGGCCCTCCTCCCTCTTGTTTTGACTTTGGTTAGCGACCACGTTTAAGGGCACATTACTGATAAATGATAATAATAGACTTCATTAGAACGACATAAAATGGACTTACTTTGCCGCAGACATGGCCGAACAGCACAAGACAGACACTTTAGAAACACAGGGTATGCGTCCACTGGCAGACACGGGCGATGAAAGTGATCTATAAAACTATTTTCGAACAAGCATCGACGGCCCACGGTGCGTAGCATGGCATGACCTGTCCATTCTCACAGCCTAGAAACCCCAAATTTTCCATGGGGCCGCTGTACGTGCATTTGTGGCCAAGGACTATAAATGGGCCTAGGTCCGGCGGGAAATGGAATAACTCTTGCGTGCTGATATGGACCCAGCAGCCCCTCCGAGGCACATAAGTGGCTCGCCCGATCCCCTAATTACATGCTTGTGGGCATCCCCTGGCACGGCTGTGTGGTAAAGATCTCGTGTTGAAGATCCAGGTATTTGGGTCCGGCTCTCTAAGAGGCCACTGGAAGAAATTTACTATCGACTTTGCATAATTATTGGAAAGTATTAGGATAATTAATTCCGGTATTCATTGAAAATACCGGAGTAAAGGCATCAGAAATCATCCCGTCCCAACTGCGATGTCAACCAGCATTGATTTCCCCGTCGACGTTTGCAAAATCGTATAAATTGGCATTCACCTTTCCATCAGTGTTTGGATTTTTTTCGCGCCCGCCGCCTCTTCCCGAATGATCAAGGTTGGATTAAACGAATAATTAAGGTGTTTGAGAAGTGGACATAACTAGGTTACTGCAGTCTAGTAGATCCGTCTGGGTAGGTACGATACCTTAGGTATCGAGTTTCCGCGTATTGTGAGACGAGCCAAAACCAACAAGGCTTCCTTACACACGGGTAGTGACCTAGCTAGGTAGCCGTGCCACTTGAAGACCCATGATACTGCAACCTTAACGCTCAACCCTAGAGTGGTATGATGGTTGATTCGGCATCACATATACCTATCGAAACGAGTTGATGAAATATCTTTTTCGTCGCTGGAAAACTTGTAAGGGGCAACATTGTAACACTCTGAAATGTAAGAGCAAACATATAAAAGTTGCCTGTCGCCGTTAAGTACCTGGGTATCGAGGCAAAACATTCTTTTTCCTACTGCCACGGAACAAAGACGAGTGTTCGATTAGGTAGATCCTTTAACTGCACATGTTCTGAGAAAAGTGCCAAGCTTGAGGAAAGCTTTCGAGGTCTAAACGCTGCAACCGTGCGTGCGGCCGCCGTTTAAAAAGAGGCAAAGCACTAGTAATAATGGAAGGATTGTGGCGGGACAGATCGCCAACAAGCAGTTGGTCACGGTTTCGGCCGCAGATACCGCAGTTTGTATCCGTACACGGTTTAGTCGCCGACATAAAATGCTGCAAGAAAGCGGCGAGGAAATCCCCCTCCACGTTGCCACGTTACCTCTCTATACTGAGGAGACATCTGAAGTTTGATCCATCTCTACAATCCCATGTATTATCAGACGGTTCGTTGGTAACTACTTTTTTTCCACCCCCGACAAGGTTATCAGGTAATAAGATTGGAGAAGACCCGTGTTGCATGTTTTCATCCACCTAATCAACTAATCAATCTCGCGGAAAACTCAAATTCCTTGGCAGCGACTCCGTGGCAGCCGCTCTTGCCGCACGCCTGCTTATTGCCATCGCTCATCGACCGACGTAGCTGGCCGGTAAAAGTGGCCAAGATGGGATGTTCATAGAGGCTCGGATCTGAGTTCAAACAACACGAGATCCGCGCCATCAATCAAGCAGGTAGGTAGTAGGTAGCCATCACACCTCTTTCTTTCTGATAAGACGCCATGTTCACGTTATGGCATCACGAGCTGGCGGCGGCTGTGCAATGCATTGTAAAGTCCCCATTTAATTATACAAACCCTGGCAAAGAGCTGGTAATTAACCATTTATACGGGGCATATACATCCCTATACAGAGTAATGCAACTACTAACCCTCTCCCTCCCACATTGCCTCGCCTCGGCTTGCCCTTGCAAAAGGTTTGGCACTGGTATATGTTTCGTTCAAGTTCGGCAACGATAGCGAAGGATCCTCACAAAGTTGGAGTGTCCCCTGTCGGTGATCCATGCTTCGTCCCAGAATTACACTTATCTGATTAAGGCTCCCTGATTATGGATTTGCATCTAGATACCTAGTTCCCGCCCTTGCATAACTCTTATTTTTCTAGGGAATTTAGTAATTACTCGTAATTACTCCCCCTTTGTCCAGAAGTTACAGCAAAACAGCCAAGGCCCCATCCTTTATCAGAGAAATAGAGACTAGGAATTACCAGGCCGAAGGGGGCCAGACGATGTATCTCCGACCCCTAGCTTCAGCCTTCTCACGAAACATAGGTACCTCCTAGTTCACAGATCGGGAATGTAACACCGGTCTTGGATCCGGAGCTGTGGCCAGGCACCCAAGTAATAATACCGATATGGCACCAGCCCCGAGGCTCTGATAACATGCCACATGGAGCTTGGGATTGTGAAACCGCTCCCTGGCCGCTGGCTGGTGGGCACGGTTACTTCTATATACCTAGTCACTCAAGTCCAAACCCATCATGTGGCGGTCATTCTACAGCAGAATGGTACGTCTCCCCTAATTTCTGGCCAGGGGCCAACAAAACAACGTGCCACTGGATCCTGCCATATATCCCTAGCGTTGATGTGCCCACTTTATACATCCTACGGGTGGCTTAGGTTTTCATCTTATCGTTAGAGTTTCGTGTGTGTGTGTGTGTGTGTGTGTGTGTGTGTGTGTGTGTGTGTCCAGGGAATTCTTGTCTTTGTTTTCTTTTCGGTGGGGTAATTAGACTTGTTGCAGACTACTCTCGTTTCATAACCACTGCGATAT
The DNA here is from genome assembly GCA_027569635.1 of Lasiosphaeriaceae sp. G1095. Taxonomy (NCBI): domain Eukaryota; kingdom Fungi; phylum Ascomycota; class Sordariomycetes; order Sordariales; family Lasiosphaeriaceae; species Lasiosphaeriaceae sp. G1095. The sequence goes on along the minus strand of JAPDFK010000010.1, from coordinate 170,141 downwards.
TATTGCCAGAGAGACCCCGGGGAGGAGCTCGCTCAGTAAATTCACTTGCAGACACAAACTTATGCACGGCCTTTGAAAGGATGCAATGGAAATAACGCTAGCCAACGTCCCCCCTCCCCCCCCAACAACCATTCCGAGGTTCAGTCATTGAGAGAGAAATCACGTCTCCGGCGGTCGGTAGGGGTGGTGTTGGCATTATTGTGGGGTTATGATCTGAACAGGGAGCATGGACCCATGGCGTTGGAGCCGCAGCATCGTCCGATCTAGACAGGAGCACTTTGCGGCGCGCGACCGACGATGAGATGGTATGGTGTGTATTCTCCTAGACAAGGTTGAATGAAGAAGGAAGGGGCCCAGGGTGGGGGGAAAGCGGCGTGAGGCTACTCGAAATACGCTCGGCAGCGTATGCGTATCGCTTTTTCTGGACCAGACCGTGAAGCTATACAGAGAGCTGTTGGCAAATTGGCCCTTTTCTCCCTTTTCTTCTTCTGGCTTCTCTCTTGTCTGCGATCTAGCCGACGGCGCACCATCTTGAGTAGCGCGACATCACCAACAAGGCGAAGACTTAATTATTGTTCCTCTGCCGGTTCGTGTTCCTTCCCTGGCAACTGTTGCTGCTGCTGACCGTGGGTCGGTCCCCTTGCCTACTCAGTCGGCCCACCCCTTTTGGAGCCACAAGACTTTTGGAATAGTCACCTCCTGTTCCGGAAATGGCCAAAGGCGAATCGGTGCCGCCGGGACGGTCTATTTTCTAAGTACCTTGGCTACAGCGCCCACTATCTTGATACACCCTTTGTTGTCGTTGGGAGGCCATCTTTGTTTCACGTACCCGATCGACTTGACTTTCACCAACACTAACCTGGCTCACAAGCTCTTCGCCAGACCAGACCAGTTTCACCATGTCTTGTGATCCATGGTGCAGGGCCAAGAGAGATGGAGATGTTGGCGTCTTTTTTTATTTTTAAAGATGTTTTGGTGGAATGTGGGGTTTTTGGGCCATGAGAAATGAATATAAATAATCACACAGCCCTTCGTCTGTTGAAGATTTAATTCATCATCCAGTAATCACATCATCCTTTCACCAGCAACTTCCCACATCTTTACTACCTTCTTCAACAACTCGTCTTTCTTTCATCACTCATCTTCGCCTACACACACACTCAACCTCCAAGCAGTCACTTCCTTCCCAAAACAAAAAAAAAAAACCACCTCTACAGCCACCATGCCTCGTATGGAGAGCCTGAACTGCGCCAAGTGCGGCGACTCCAGATACAACGTGAACGCTTATATAGAGCTCACCAAAAGATGCGACGAGTGCGCAGGAAAAGGCAGGATCCAAAGCGGCAGCCTCTGCACCACATGCAACGGGGACCAAAGGGTCATGGGCAGCAACGGCCGGAGAACCACCTGCACCGCTTGCAGCGGAACGGGACACCCGTCGAGGGCCTGTGGAAGCTGCGGCGGCTTGGGCCGGATTGGTACCGGTAATTACGGACTCTGCGGCGGCGACAGCGAGGGCAAGCACAAGAATCAGAGCGTCATCGGCAGCAGCACCAGTGACAGCACCAGCAGCAGCTCTCGCCGCCGCTAAGTTTGTGTCCGCACTGGCGGGCGCCATTCAGCAGCAGCAGGACTGGGCAGATGGATCTGATGGGGGGGGATGTTCTTCAGATTTTGCCAGCAGGAAACCAGTGGATGCCGCTGACGGGGCACATGAAAGACACCGGCAATCGATGAGCTTTGTACTAAAGAAGGTTGAGGGGGGGGGGGGGGGGTATGGAGCAGCTTCCCTCTGCTGGTTAGCAGGGAGCTCCCGCCCGCTTACCCGGTGGCAGGAAGATAAGGGGGGGGGGGGGTACCACGTGGCGTGGAATGAATGTTTGGTTTCTTTACTATTTAACTTTAGTCATGCCTTTCAGTAATAATCTGAGCTGGTATCAGAACCACATAACAACGACTTTGTCCCATCTGCCATGTGGACAGATACTTGCGCCTTCTAAGTCTGAGCTCGTTGCCTTGTTGCTGACTACTGGTAAAAAGACAAAATACAAAGCAGACTATCCTAGTACGTGACTTGTATTGTACTTGAAGCTGGGTTTGGGAAAGAATTGATATTGTTTTAAACCTTAGACTTAACCTTACTAAATTCATTTCCTTTTTCACTAAACGTAATTAGAAGTGGTAGGTAATTTTTGAACCTTTTTAAACTTCATCATATGATCCTTTCTCCCGCGCTCTACTAAGGAGGGAAACGTTTGTAGTGTGGAAGTCAGCTTGGTCAACCACGTAGATCAAACTGCGAAGTACCTGGTATGCAGTGGGTGGAATTTCCTTTTATTTTCATGTGCGCCTAAGCACCCTGGTCCTGTCTGTACCAGCACATTATGCAAAGCTAGGCATGTGGTCTCTCCCGTACTCGTCAGGTTTGCGTATAATGATTTTATCTCCATAACTATAAAAGTTGTGAAAGTATACATCTCTTATTCATCCCAGTGCAATTCAACAAACAGATTTGCATGATTGATTTTCACAACCCACACAACGCTTCTACCTTCACCAGCGGACTACTCCTCAAGACCCTCACGAACCCGAGATCGCCCCCCAGCGGATCTGCAAACAGCGCCGTCGCGGTACTGTCCCCTGTTGTGGATGTCAACTGCCGCCCCGCAATCTCCACAGCCATCACGCTCAGCGGCGCCCCCTGGGCCCTAAATCCCAGCTGCTTGAGCAAAAACGCAACCTGGGACTGCACAAAGTTGGCCCTGGCGAACCGTGCCTGCGGAAACGCCTTGGGGTGCCCGTCATTCGCCAGGCCCTGGTCTACCTGCCGCGCGAGCAACACGTTCCGCATATCCGCGCCGTCAAGCTGCATGGCCTGCACAAACAATAAGAACCACATTGTTGAGAGGGTAGTCGGCACGACGACTTGATGCCCGCCCGGTGGCTGCGGGATGAGTTCCGGGCCGAGCAGGGTTCCGTCCAGGTAGGACGTGGCGTAGGGCGCCGAGACGGTGATGAGCTTCTTGTTGCGCGTCGCGGTGCAGATGAGTTCCGGCGGAGGGTGCTTGATGCTGTTGACGACGAGGGGCGGGCCGAAGCGGCCTTGGGCGGTGCTCCACAGGTCGTTGGGCGGCGTGTTGGCGATGTAGTCGTGGCCGACTCTGAATTCATAGCTCCAGAGCCCGAAGAGCGAAGGGGAGTCGGCGTCGACGGGAAGGGGGAGCATGAAGTGTATGTTGGAGTTGTCGGCAGGGATGAGACGCGTCTGTACTTGGATGATCAACTCCCTGCTAATTCCTAATTACTGACTTCACGGGAATTAATTATTGTTACTTACCATAGCAGATAGCCCCGCCGTATCAGTGCCCTGGCCCACTACGATATGGCGAATGGATTCCGGATCAATGGCCAACAAAGGCAAATCCGTCTGGTCAACAAGGGCCAGGGTAGGCCAGAGTGTTGGGTCAGGGACGTTGCGCAGCACACGGGCAAAGTAATTGTCGCGAGTGTCAGCAAGGGGCTCGGCAAACTCTAGCCAAAGACACTTTTGGCGTGGAGACGTGGTCGAGTAGTCGTTGGCGCGTCCGTACGGGGACATGGCAATACCCGCAGACACAATCTTGGGTGTCTGTGTTGGGCGTGTCGTCACAGGCAGCCGGATAGTCAGCTGCAACGGTGGATCAACGTCCGGCGACCCCTGAAACGCGGGGATGAATCTGTAGACTGGGTTGAGCTCCCGGGGGAATGCGCCTGGGGCGGGGAGAGGGTTGATGCAGTCCAGGAAGACAATGTCTGTCTGTGAGCGCGCCGCCTGCAAGGCCGCGGGGTCTGCTCCCGGGACGACAACGTCGGCAGTCAGAGCATAGGGGACCTTGATCACACCCACAGTGGCGCCATCTCGATCTACGGTGATGGCGCTGGCGGCGAAGCCATTCCAAGTCCAGTCTCTGTCAACAACCAGTCTCGCCACTGTGATCCAGCGCAGTCCGAGAGTGGCCTTACTTGAGAAGGACAGAGACGCTCCGTCTGGTCCGACCTGGTGTGGGAGCGAGGCGGCGCAGCCAAAGATGACTCGGCTCCCTTTCTGCGCTCGAAGGGTGTTGCCGCTCACGGTGAGCCGTAAAGCCGTGGCAATGCGCGAAAGCGTGTCAGGTACACTGCTGGACTGGGTACCTAGGTCTGGCTGGAGGAAATAGGCGCTGAACTGGTCACTGGGGAGTTCAGGCTTGTAGATATTCAGCTCGTTGTCGGCATTTCGGCGGACCTGGACATGGATGGGATGTCCCAGGCGGACATCAGGACCGCCAAAGTACTTGGCGGGGACGCTGTCAGCTTTGCAGAGCGAGGAGATTTGGAGTCGGATGTCGCGTGCTGTGGGGAGGACCAAAGAGCCACTGCCAGTGTCGGGTGCCAAACTTGTGACGTCCGAGATGTCAGTCCAGGCAAGGGGAAGTGTCAGAGCGGCTGACACGTCTGCCGGGAGCTCCCGGGTAGTTGTGAACAAAGGCAAGAAACCACTGGCAGCCGCGGGGTCTTGGGGAAACGTTCGCGCCTCGACGAGAATTTGGAGGTATTGCACATCTGGGTCCGCCAGCCCTGGCTCGCGCTTTTCCGCCTTGGCCACTGGCAAGTCTGCAACAAGGAGCGAGGCAAAGTCGTGGCTAGGAGACTGGTAGTACTCCGTACAAGCGACTGCTGGGTAATGCAAGAGAGGCCGACGAATGACAAGCTCAGTTGGGGGATTCAGCGGGTCTGGATCTGTGGGAAGCTTGGTGTCTAAGATGGGCTCTGCTGGGAGGATGTACCGTTTGAAGTCAATAGGAGCGGACGGCGATGGCCCTGGAATGACTGGCTTGTCGAGAACCACCGGCCCGCCCCCGGCAGTATCGGCCAGACGGACTCGAAACTCGTACGATTTTCCGTATGTCAGATTGACCGCAGGCTTGATTCCTTGGAATGGCGTGGTCATCGTCGAGAGCTCGGCCAGCTGCCGTTGGAGAAGGTCAGGGGTAGCAAGCGCAGGGCCCATCCACGACACAAAGTATGAAGGCAGCCAGAACGTTCCCTGAAGAGCGGCCTCGTGATGAGCCGGGTGCGGGGTGACTGAAAGCTCTGTAGTCTGGCCCCCCAGGTCAAGGGCGCCCTGTACAATATGACCGCCAGCCATTACTAGAGAGCTCCAGTCAGTCTGGCCCTTGAGCCGCGCATCAACCCGGTAACCAGCCACCGCCACAGGACAGTCAAAGGCAGCTTGGGTATCATCGAGCTGGCGGTTCGCCCAAACGGTGACCTGCTCATCGTCCCAGCCGATTCGAACGCCCGTCTCTCTGATGGGCCTCTTGCTGCCGTCCTTCTCCTCCATCGGGTCCGAGGATATGGGCTGGAAGCAGTGGACTGCCTTGGCCCAGCCATCATCAAAGTCCTGGACTTCAGAGAATATTTCAGAGTAGTCAATAGACGGAGTGCCCACCGCTGGGTCGATAACGGGGAACAGAACCGGGGTGAAGATGGATCTTGGGGAAGTCGTTGCCAGGGCCGGGAAGTGCGAGGCATACATCTTGAGATTGCCCGGCAGGAGGCCGGCACCATCGCTCGACGGAGCAAGGGTGAGATACAGAAACCCGCCGGTGTTGACAAGGCTTGGATCTGGCACTGGGACTGTGATCTGGCGCACCAGGCCGGACGCGGCGCCGAGCACGGGGTTCTTGATGAGACTTATGATGAGTCTCGCCCACGACACCTTGGCGGGGAGCAGATCCTTGAGTTTGAGGGGTGTGGCCGTAGAGCTCTGCTGGTTGAGACTGCAATGGTACTCGGTACCCGTCTTGCAGAGGGGGTTGCTACCGCCCACGTAACCGACGGCATTCTGGTATGACAGCGGTAGGTGTTTCCAGACTTTGCTCGACTTTGGTTTCGTTGCCTTGGCGGGGTTGGTATCCAAGTCAACGCCAGCAACAAGAGCTTTAAGTAGGGGCACGGCCGTCGAAGGGGCATTTGCAGTGACGGTCGAGAGTTCGGTGCCTCCCAGCTGCGGGAGGTCATTTCCGGGCAAGACGTGGACTTGGAGTTGAAAGTTGGCTTGAGCCAGACTGGGACCCGTGTTGCCAACGAGGGGATCGAGAGGGCTGATTTGCGGCAAGAAGAGAGCACTGAGCTTGATGTTGGTGCCGTCCCACTCCTGGAGGAGTGGCATCACAGCGAGGCGAGCGTTCGATGGTGTCGCCATATTTGCTGATAATACGTGTGTTGCTGAGTGAAGGAGGGGTGAAAACTCGGGTTGAGATGGGAGAGACTAAATCGTGATGTTTTGCAGTGGGTGAAGTACACGAATTAAGGAATGAATGACCCCGCTCCAGGACAAACATATTAACGATGGATGTGTGTCCGAATTCTGAGTGTTGAGCATTGGCCGCGTCAGAAGACTCGCTCACCGAGGGGGTGGCCCTCCGACGGCTGAGAGCAAGCGGACCAATAAGACGGTCTCGACCCTCAACAGGTGAACATGCCGTCGCCGTGCAGAGGTGAACGCCAATTAAAAGTCTTGGCATGCAAGACTATTCGGACCTATCTATCACAAAAATCAAGATGGTGTGATGTGGCGCTGGCACTTGACACCCCCCTTTTCAACGTTTTCAGTGAGCAACCCCTTCAAGGGATGAGATAACTGACGACGACTCGGAAAATCGGCAAATATTCGAAGTTGACGTGAACTCTCTCTCAAATCCATTGTAGATAAGGTATCGCGTTTCAGCCAGTCCCCCCTCCCCCCTCTCTCCGTCCCTTTCACCATTCGCATCTCCCCACCGGATTTTTCTTTCTTTTTGAGAAAAAAAAAAAAAGAAAAGAAAAGAAAAGAAACACCTCTCCCAAGTGAATAGCCATGGCTACACCACCAGGACTCTCGAGAAGTGGGCAGCCGTTCTTCCTCTTCACAGGCTTCCAGCTGCACTCAGGATCGACCAGCTCGATCCATCTGACGTCGGGGACTGTCTGGATTCTGGCCACGCAACTTGTCTCCACCGCGCCGACTGGCTCATACATACCGCTGGCCATCACCAACGGAGACATTAACCTCGTGAACGGTTCTTTTCTCCCTTCAAGCCCCTACTTCGAGGTCGGCACTGCCGGGGTACAAGTCTCGCTAAATGTGGTCCAAGACACTCCTGCGATGGGATTCTCGGCCACTGTCCCGTCGACATGCTCTTTCTCGTTCACAGTTGCGGCCGGGGGAAAGCTGACCGCTGCTGCTGGAGCCAGCCAGACTGTTTTTGGCAGCACTGTCGCCTTCACATTTGCTAGCAACCGCCCGGCGACGTACGATGCTACCCACCGGCTCCTGACGTTTCCTTTCACAGCCTCTGTGACGACTTTCATGGCGAAGACCAACGATCTTAGACTGATCCGAGTTTCCGGGACCGGCAATGTCTTGCGAGGAGGATGGACATTCCAGCCTCTCACCCCTAGCCCTCAAGCACACCCTGACCCGGGCTCAGGAGGCTTGCTTTTGGAGCTGCAGAGCAGCGGCACCCAGCTGAGCTTGCTGCCGAAAAACTTTGGGCCGAGTATCCAGCCCTCCGGCTTCACCAGCCTGGGGATTTTTACTGGAGGGTCTCGACTAGCACTCTACGGCGCTCTGAAACTCGCCGTTGTTACCCTTTCTCTTCCTGAAAAGGGATCCGTGACACTGGCCAACTCCCCGCCGCCTTCAGCTGGAAGTGTCATAACGTTCGGGAAACTCGGTGACCAAGAAGCACTGCTTATCGAGTGTACAACGGCAATCTCCCTAGGAACCCCAAGAACAGTCAACGGGGACCGGCTTCAAATGACTGCGCCTGGTTCCGTGAGGATTTCCCAGGTGAATCCTACCTCGCCAGTGCAGGCCGCCGTGTCCCCAGCCAACCCAGCAGATACGGGGGTCCTCCTCAAGGACGCTGCGTCCTTTTCCATGCAAAACCTGCTCCTAGTCTGCCGTCCACCGACCTCCATCAGAGTGTCTGGGTTCATCCCGGCCACAGCAACAACCGAGTTCCCGACCGCTGCGGCCATCGTCGGGACAGCATCGGTGCAGGCCTCGGTCATCCAAGCCATCCCCCTCTTGCCTGACCCGTATGTCAGCAACGTCCAGCCTCGCCCGACCTTTGACACGTCGCCGCCGAACGACGTCGGCGTGTTAAACATGTCGATAGACTGGACCCAACAGCCCACAAAGGTGGATATTCAGCCGCCGCCCAACGTCCTCAAGAACGTCCAGACGTATCCACCATCTCTCTCCGAACAGCCAAACGGGCCCGTGACCGTGGGAGATAACAGACTCCTGAATGACCAGGCGGCGCCAGTGTTTGGCCAACCCCAAGTCCAGCCGACGCTCTTGGACATTTCAACCAACGCGTCTCAGCTCGGCCTCCAGCTCTCAACCGCAGCGAACCCCAGCGTCAGCGGTCTCTTATTGACCCTCCCAGCCAACCTGCAGCCAGTGGCTATTCTCCCACCGGTGGCATGGGAACCCGTCGTCAACGTCAGCACCACAAATCCGCCAACCGGCTTCCCGGCCACCTACACCTTTCCCTATGACGGGCCGCCAACAAAGATGACGACAGCGGCGGTGAACATGGTACCAGCTGTACCCGAGACGGCCCTCGAGGCCATCAGAAACGGGTACTACGAAACGCCATCGAAGAAAGCAGCGGCTCAGTTCACCCTGCCGTTTGGTATCGTGGCCGTGACGCAGTTTGCCCGGTCCACCGCGGTGTCTCCCATTCTAAGAAGGTGGCCGTCAATCATCTACGTGCAGCCCAACTTTGCCAAGAACCTCCAGACCCCCATGAACGGCATCAAGCAGGTGTCGCTGCGGGCGGCGACACAGATATTCCCGGGCCTAGTGCGCACATCCACGGCGCTGCCTGGCTCGGCGATGATGTTGAAGTTCCCTGAGACGGGCCAAGCAAACCCGATATCCATCTTGGGACCGGGCCGCGACTTTAACGATGACTTTGGGCAGTTCGCCGCGGCTCCAAAGGTCCCCGTTGATCGCGTGGATATCTCAGGGTTCGGTGAGAGTATGTCCAGCCACTGGTATGACTTTACCGTTACGCCTCCAGCGACGCAGCAGGTTGACTTTGACGTGTTGCTGGGCCGGAACGAGCGGACTTTAATTCAGGTATGGTCTCCTTAATGTGTTGTGGTGGATGGAACTAAATCGTGACAAAAATTCCACAGCAAGTATATGAGATTGTCCATCATGGAGCCCTTTGTGTTCGAACAGTCCTTCTCCAAAGACACAACAACGGCGTGGTGAAGAGGACGGACATCTTCAAGGCCGGCTCTGACGGGAATTACACCTTCAAGGACACAGCCATCATCACGCACCCAGGTGTCGTCCAGCGATACCACAACATTCGAAATATACGCTACGGCGCGGTTCCCGAGGTGACTGCTGGGAGCAACAAGTACCTGTCCATCGTCTACGATGCAGACGTTGACATCGCAACTGGCAGCGGCGCCGTCATCACCGTCCCTGCTATCGACCATAAAGGATTCATCGGCGAGAGCGAGCAGATACACACCAGCGACTACCAGCAGCTTCTCGCTAGCCATGCCCAAGACATTGGTGGGCCGATTGACTGTGTGATAGAAATTGGGAACCTTGAGCTTCATATCAAGAGCATCTCGGTTGCTGCGTCGAACAACGCGTTTGTGGTCGCTGCAAACTTCTCCATCAACTTTGCGGGACATGGCGAGTGGTCGTTCCTCCAGGCTCCACGTCAGCTCGTCCCGGCTGTGTTATCGACAGGAGCCGGTGTCCCCCTGATCCGTGAGGGCGCTATGAACGCGCCGACCCCCCTGACCACGCCGTACCGCTTTGCCAGCCCGCAAGACTTGTTGATCACCGGGGACCCCGCCATCGATTACTGTCTGCTCCACACCACAGACAGCCACCGTGTGCTGTTCCCGCGGCCCAAGATCGAAGCCGGTGGTAAGAATCAGATTACCAGCGTGGTCATGCCACGGCTGGCCGACTCGTACGCGCTCGGCGGCTCGACAGGCCCGTTCCCCGCGACCACGTATTGCATCCCGCTGGAGAATCTCCCAACACCGACGTCCCTTCCAAGCTTCAAGCTGCAAGTGGACACTCACGGGTTTCTCAAGCTGGTTTTGCCGGCTAATCCTTTCCCGGCACCTGTTGCGAAGCGCACTATCATGGACGGGCCGAACCAGGCCACCGTCATCTACACAGACCAGTCTGTGATCGACTTGCGGATCGACACGGCAAACACTGCGGCGCCATGGTATCTCCAGATCACAAATTTGATCCTGTCCTCCGAGTCGTTGATTTCGGGTTCCCGGCAAGAGATTGCGCGTGTGACGGGGGATCTCTCGTCCTCCCCGGAGAGTCAGCCACAGTTTCACAACTCCAACATTGGGCTGGGCCCACCACTCCAACCGCTGTCCAAGGCGATCAACTTTTTGCAAGGGTTCGGTTTCCTCCCGCCGCTAGCCGTCAGCATGACCAACGACTGGTCCTTCTCGGCCAACATGTATTGCGACTTGGCCAAGTACCTCGACACGCTGGCGGGCCTGCCCAGCCCGTCGCCGGGACAGATTGCCGCCGAATTCTTTGCGAAGAACGTTATAAAGACGTTTGCGGTCGGCTGGGACGTGACCATGCACGGCTTCACGTCGACGCTCATCACCTTCAAGATGCGCCTGATTATTTGTCTCGGCGCGCTGATCGGCCCCAACTTCTTGGCCACGGCCATCTTCAACATGACGCAGGGTGTGCCCAAGACACTTGACCCGACCACCCAGGGCGGGTCCGCCGACGCGACCACGCGCACCGTCGAGGGTGGGTTTGGCGGCGGCGCGGGCTACGGCGTGCGCATCATGGGCCTCAATGGGGACGCATATGGGCTCGCGACCGTGTCGGTGCTGTTCAACCTCGGCACGGGCTCGTTTGGTGCGGGCTTCTCGCTGCTGCTTGCCGTTGAGGTGTCGCTGTGCAGTATTGTTGATGTGCGTGCCAGCACCGAGGCCAAGGGCATGATCCTCAGTATCAACTGCAAGCGGCCAAAGGGGGATCCCAACGGCAAGGAGCAGGTCCCGTCGACAATCTGGTCGGTTGTGCAGCTGACGCTTACCATCGACGTCCATATTTGCTTTGTGATTAATATCGACGCGTCGGTGCAGTGGCAGAGCAGTTGGAAGATGAACAACGGGCCGTGTGATCTGGAGGAATTTGGGGCCTTGCCGTCGCTGGCGATGGCCAGTTTGGATGACGCTGGCAGTGAGAAAAAAGGGGGGTGTGGGTGTGGATGCTGATGGCGACGGATTTGCCAACTGTTTCAAGTATGTACAAAATTGACAAGTCAAATATGCGAATAGGGGCTGTGAGTGGAGAAAATGAAGGACGAAAGTTAAAGCTGCTATGAGACCGTAATTACTCTCTGATGCCCAGAAGAAGATAGCCCTTAACTGAGGTCCAGCCACCACCTCTCCTCTTCCCTATCGGCCTCTTCCATGGAAATGAGAGTGAGACATACCCCCAGGCTTTGAAAGCTCTGCTGGAACTCTTGCTGAAAAACACCGGTCTCGGTTCCACCAGAGAACTGTGGTGAGCTAAGCTTGACTGCTTTCAGATTAGGTAAAGTGCCGACCTGGCAATACCATAAGAGAGTTTCGATCATCCAGTTCAGAAAAGAAATGCCTGTCATATCAGGCTGCGGGAAGTGGGGGCAGTATGTTTCAGGCATAAAGTCTTGCCTCTCGCTCTCAGACAAGTCGTCAGGTGGCTCCCTGTCGTCACCCGTCAACGAAACTCCCCAGAAGTCTATTAGGTGTAGAGTGATAATTGAAGGGGGTAAATGGCGACCGAGGTTTACGATTCCCCTTTGTGGTGATACCTTCTTGGCTAGGAAGATGAAACTGGTTCGGAGATGCTGAAGAGATGACAGCTGGCAAAGATAAGGCGTGATAACCGAATTCCAATATGTGCATTCCCAGGTACTGTGCGGTATACCGGTTAGGGATAGTTCCTTGAGGCCCCGAAGATTTGCTAGGCCTTCGATGTGATCCATATTCTCAGGATCATGCTCCGTGCCGTCGACTACGGCAATGCGCAGGACGGTTAAGCTGGGGAATATCAGGGGGATCTCTGCGATTCTCGGGCCTGGCCGCGTGGAATCCCGTAGCAGTAGCTCTCTCACGCTCTTACCCGTCTCCCCCCGGAATGCCCCTGTGTGCATGCCGTCTTTGACACGGATGGATTGAAGCCGAGGACAAAACGCCAGCAGACACCGGGTGACAATGGCAACGCCGCTTGCCACGCCATGGCTTGGCTGCACCGGCATAGGATCAAGATCAAGCCTCTGGAGGTCTTGCAGGAAGCAAAACTTGGGCGGAACTATGACGGGCTCTGAGGCGGACAATATCTTTTGGTTTCGAAGAGCCTTAAGTAAAATGTCGAACGGCCAACGTTCGGGGGCCCGTTGGCGAGTTCGGAACAGGACTTGTCTCTGTTCATCGGTGCCTCCACCACCGAAAACGCGGTCAAGGAGCGCCTGTCTTCTCGACGTTGAGGGCATCGCGCAACCGAGTCTAAGGCAGAGAGAGGTAACGCGTGGAAGCATGCACAGAACGGTACCAAGCAGTCCGCGACCGCGAAACCTGACGGGGTCATCCGTGCCCATTATATGGTGGATGAAAGCATCGTTCTCGGAAAGGGGACGAGGCAGGGAAGAACAAATCTCGACGATGTCGGGCTCCAACGTGGGGTCCACGACATCTTCGACATCAGCCGGGAACGGGAGCTCGCCAAGCCAGGCAAACTCAAGCACTAGGCGACAGAGGGCAGGAGCCATGCAGATTGTTCGGAAGAAGTACAAGAGACCCCGGCACTCGGTGATAACAACTGTCTGGTAGAGCAGGCCCCTGGCTGGTGACGAGAAATATCGACAAGCCAAACAAGCGTTCCGAAGCGTGGTGCGGTATTCGACAACATGACGTCTTGGGTGTGGTGGGCGGGCAAAGGCAGTGATGGAGCCTTGGGGAATGAAGTGCTCGAAGATGTTGGCAAGAGTCTCTGGGGGGAGTCGCAAGACAGCCGGCAGACCAGGTTCAGGACTTGGGTCCGACATCTCCGGTGACGGTGTGTCGCTGGGGAAGTCGAATATTTTTGTTGTTTCTCTGCTTCAATCTTAAGAGGAAGGCGGGGTGGATGATGTAGTGGAATGGCGAGATTGCGAGAAAACGAGGTAGTTGCCCTGGGGGACCTGGGCAGATCTTGTTCTTGACGGGGGGAGCCCCAAACCACCACCTCAGGGCCGCGCACGGGCCAGCATCTGGTAAGGCAGCACCCGCCGAATGCCTTACCATCTGCACAGTATTTGCACGGCCAACCATGCGAGTGTTACGGCCGCACGGAGTGATTCACCCCCCACCTTGCCACTTCTCAAAGGCTGGTGAAGCTGGTAATTGGCGGTGACCGTCTGGACAAAATGCACGCACACGGCCCGCATCGCCCAAACCATGCTCAGAAGTCAGAATCTCTGGCCTCGCGGTCCTTTCTATTTTGAAGTTCTTCAGGGGCACCCCCGTCCTATCTTTGGTCACGCCGTTCCGCTGCTCTCTTCAGATGGGACGACGTTGCTTCACGCCACGGCCATGCGTGTTCTCAGCCGCCACCTATCCAACCCCATTCGGACCGCCGCCAACACGATGGTTCTCCGAAGTCGTCAAGCCTGCGCGGCGAAAGAGGCCGCCGTGGGACCTGAACCGACCACTCACTGCCTCGTGCAATTATGTGGGGCTATCAGCACTCAATGATAACATTCTTTTTCCACTGACCGTTCAATGCGTCAATGTTCCCCTTCATCCCCATTTCCTCTTATCCCTGACGCCAGCTCACAGCTTGCTCTCAGGTGATTTCACAGCTGCGTGCTCATCATCGGGGAAACAGCTGATCAGATGGGTAAAGTGGTGTGCGTGCTGGTATACGAATCCGTGGCCCGAGTCTGGGTACAGATGGAGATGAGTATTGGGCAGCATCTTGTGCAATAGAATACTGTTGTCGGTTGGGAGCAGCAGATCCTTAATTCCTGTTAACAAGTCACACACACACAATGGGATTAGCACATATGTATATTACACACCATCACAATAATAGCCAGGTAGTCAGTCCAAACTTACTATTTGCTACGAGAGCCGGTATCGCCAGCCCGTTCAGCCTGTCGAAACTGCTGTCTCACGTCTTGCTCGGATCCGTGAAGCTGGCAAAGGCAATCTCCTGCCTCTCTTTGCTCCTTCTGGTCCCAAATGTGAAGAACGACCAGTCGTTCTAGATAGACGTCACGATGCGCTGCCACGACGCCTCGCCGGCTGCTTGACTGGTAGGGGAGCTGCGAAAGAAACTCGTCAAAAAGGCCGCGCGATGCTCGTTGTCGGTCCTGGGCCGCACTCAGGCCAAATCTGCCGAGGTCCATTGAAAGAACCCTAACCCTGGTGCGGGAAAAGGGGCAACATCAACAAACATGAAGGGAGTTCGGAAAAGTCGAGAAGCTTTATATGGAGCAAAGTATTTTTTTGTCAAAGAATTGTCCCTAGGTTTGCCGCGACAGCCATACAGTGGGTGCATTTAATTGAAGTTGCTGCCAATGTCCACCGGAAAATATAGCATTATTTCCACTCAACTCTAATAACACCACGACCGGCAGTGTGCTTTCCTCGACATTCTCCATCTCCATTTCTAGGTCAAATAGTTAAAAGTTAGCTCGTCACAGATATTCAACTTTTGCTGCTTTATCGGCCTCAACTAGCTTCTTGAGCTAATATTTATATCTTGTTGGCTTGATTACAGCACTTTAAGGTTAGGTTATTAGGAGCGGCAGTGGAATAAAATTACATCCACGTTCAGGTGCTGAACAAACCAACAAGAAATTATGTTCCGAGGTTTCGGCGGGTCGTGTGGGGAGGCGGCGCTGTCATAACGTTGGTTCTTTTGCGCAGGCCTTAATTCAAAGGGCAGGGTTATAAAACGTGGAATTAAAAAGGTGCCGAAGAAAACAACCCAAGGTAGGAGGTATTTTGATGGCACGAAATTTCCAAAGGGACGCACCCCGCCCACCGGAAGAAGGGGAAAGTTTGGTTAATTAGCTTTATCTCCGTCCAGGTCAGACGCAAACTGATTCCCATACAGATGTCGTTGCACTTTGATGGAAGAAGTTTATGTACCCAAGTTGAACGGAACCTTACAAGTTTGCTGGGCTATATAAAGTGCTCCGAGTATCGCCCTTTGGACAAGATGTGCGCGTCCTCTTTTTTGAACTTTTACCCCTGCGCCGAGTCTTCTCATACTATCTATCCCCTTTCACTTCTTTCCATTCAAGATTTGAAGTGGTCGATATTTTCATCCCTCGTCCGAGCCATCAGCAATGGAGTTTCAAATCACCCAATTATTACCCACGTCCCCCTCTGGGAAGCTGACGCCGCCATTCGAGTTTCTTACGCTACCAGGTGAACTCCGCAACGTGATTTATCGATTCCTACTAGTAAGGGACGCCTTAGTCGTTCGTTCTGCCTCCCGTAAACGTGATGGGCCATCAGTCGAACGCCAGTCAGCTATCCTGCGCACATGCCGTCAAATCTTCACGGAGGCACATCCCATTCTCTATGGCGAAAACACTTGGGGAATAGTCGTCAGTAACAAATGGGGCAATTGGCTGAGAACATACGAGGGCATTGTTGTCGCACGCAGGCCGCGCCAAAGGCAGGCCTTGCGGCGTTTCGACATCACGATCCAGTACTCGGAGATGCACGACCTCGGCCTAATTCGACAAGGCATACAAGAAGCCTGTTTGGAGCTGTCAACAGCCACCATCCCCAAAATCGACTACTTACGCATCACATGCGAAACGGGGTCTTATGTTGAGCCAGGCCCGGACGGCAAACGGCGGACACGGCTGGGATGGGAAGCCGAAGCCTTGGCCAACATTATCCAGACATATTTTGGCGTATTTCGGGGCATCAAGAACGTCGTAATCGAAGATATCCCACCAAAATACGCCAAAAGATTGAGGCGGAAAATGATGGGCTCCGAGCCGGTGGATCCCCTCCCCACAATGTATCAGGTGCTGGAGGAATATGCAGCAGGCATCCTATTCTGCAGTTCTTCGCTCCTACTCGCTCGATCGGCAATGGAACGCGGTGATACCAAGAGGTTCAAGTATTGGAGAGGTGCTATAATGCAGGAGTTAACTCAGCACGTGGAGGAAATGGCCAGTGAGATATACCAACATGATCCTCCTGTCGAGACGAGCGGAGGAAAATCTGTCGATAATGGTGGGAAATCGTAAGCGCTGTACAGCGAGCAGTCTTTCAGTTTAGATGTACCTGAGTTTGGGAATGGGACTTGGTACCTCGCAGGGGTCAATACGCATGGAATAGTGGGGCACGTGTTGGTGAATGACCGTGATAGATAAGGTAGCTATGACGAATGGTCGAACCGATTGGTCGCCTTGGTTCGTTTCGACGTGATGCGAACTTCTTGATTTCAGCGATGCGCTCATATCCGTGTTCATGGACCTGAGCGCTAGACTAAGACCCGCAACATGAATGGTCCTGGTGTCCTACCAGAGTTTGATGATTTCTAGGACGCGCGAGGTCACTTCGGCCTTGGCTTTTTTAAGAACAGCCTCATTGTTAGGGGGTGACGCCCACGAAGCTGACGAGAACTGCTCATTGGAGGTGATGATGGTTGCTGGGACGATGGAAGCTCCGTCTTCCACAACACACCACAGGCGCAACAAAACACAAGACATGGCGAGCCGTAGGCTCGGAAAAAGGAGCAAAAGATCGGTGTTTTTCTAAAGAGCAGATGGCCTGACAAGCAAGATTTTATGGTGTTGTGGCACAGGCCTCAGGGCGGCCTGAACAGAACCCCTGAAAATACTAGGCCAACTTGGGCGTAATTAGTTGTTTTCCCCGGTGTAGTATCTAAATATCTGGTGGTTAGTGCTGACTTGGGGAGAACTACTGGGGCCTGAAGGCCCACTATAGGGGATGTTTACCTTCTCGTTGGGAGGGTAACCTACCTTTACCCCTTGTATGTTACTCTTTCCTTTTCTTTAGCCCGCCACTTCTTATAAAAAGAGTGGCTCGGCCGCCCTTTGATCAAAGGAAGGGCATGCCTTTTCAATTACTTTCTCATGGAGGTTGCTTTTAATTTATGACGATTGATTTGATTTGTCGTTTTTGTTGTCGAAGACTACGGGTATGACATTTTTGTGAAGCGTTTATAATTATTGTTCTTTAAACCAGGTTCACTGGTGAAGCTCATAATCGTGGGTCTGGCCGAGCCAGTATACTGGCTCTCCAGGCTATACTGACGCCATGTTATGTTGTTGTGTTGTTGAGGGGATACGGGGATCCCTTTTTCAGTGCTGTCGTTTTTCAGTCTGGGACTGTAGGAGGCCATATCGAATAGCCAAGATGAGAGTAAATGAAAAGAAAAGTGAGACCTACGGTGCTCCTGGGTTGGAGTGATGAGAAACCGTGCTGATGAGCGAACAAGTTGTAGATACTTTGCTTCTCAAGAGTCAAGGACAACGGATGTTTGTGTAATTGAGCGAAGTCGAGGCCTCTGCGACTCTCCAGCTGGGGGATCTAGTTCTGGGTTGCTGATTGACTCTTAGCTTAAGTAGGTATGCAGCCTAGGATCCAAGCAGCCAATGCGGTGGCGCATCTGATCACTCCAGGGCCAAAGCATGATGGTGTGACTGTTCGTCGAGCTGGACTTCATCTACGATTCTTTCCCTCATAAAAGACATACGAAAAGGGTTGTTACAAGCCGCGATATTGACTCAGCGCTTCTAGGCCCTTGGCTTCGCCGTTCTCAGAAATATTTTGAGAAGTGGTCTGATGAGTTGGAGCGGTTGGCGTCTCGAATGCGGTTTAAGTTCGGTCAGAATTGGGAAGGGGTTTGCATTGATTAACTGATGTTTTTACTTGAGTGAGTAGAAGCGCTAATTGGGTTTTTTTGTTGTCGCGGAGGCTTGACCAGCTGTTCCGGTAATTAGTGTTGTTACACCGAAAGAAGTCAACCACATCTCAAGACTTTCACGAATATCCACTCTTGATGTCCAAGCCAGAAAGAAGTAACGATGACCTGATTGGCAAACTTTTTAGAGCTCCTTAAAGCTTCTCAAGTCCAGCCTCAACCGCCTACCGAGGAATCAGTGCTCTCCTTGCTCCCCCTCTTGCGCAATCCGCTGGAGCACATTCACAACAGCCGGAAATAACTCGTTCATCCAAATGGTATATCCCTCCAATGTCAAATGCACGTGATCGACCAAATGCCTGTCCGTCTTGACCTCGTCTGTAGCTGGGAGAAAAAACACCTTCTCACTCCCAAACTCCGCATTCAAGCCCTGTGCCAGGCTTTCCAGCTTTTCGTTTGCCTCGTCAATCAGCGGCTTCGGGATATCTGTCCGCTGAAACAGTCCCGTCAGGAGCACCTTGCTAATGCTCGCAGCAGGCTTTGTGAGCGACGAAATGTGAAGCAGGCACCGCAGCAACACATGCATCGCGTCGCGGTCCGAGTCGGTAAGTCCCTTTTTTGGAGAGAGGTTGTTAGTTCCGGCTTGTACGACCCACAGCTTGACGCTTTCGTGCGCGGCGAGGGCGGGTGCGAGGCCCTGGAGGGTCTTGGCTGGGTCTGGGTTGCCGAGCAGGCGGTAGGCAATGTTCTGGATCTTGTCGCCTCCGACTCCAGCGTTGAAGGCGCTTTGGAGGCGCTCCACTTTCTTATCTTGGTGTTGGGGTTGGACAGAGAGGGCAGCCAATACTTTATCGCTGAACATGGCAGGCGCAGGCCAGGGCGCGACAAGACTCAGTGCTGCCTTCTGTCCGGTTGTGCTCATGCGCTGCAGCATCGAGTCGCCGAGGAGGACGACATTGGGCTGGTTGTTTTGCAAAAGTGGGATGTGGTGCGCCTTGGAAGTGTCGTGTGAACGCGCCTTGAACTTGGCGAGCGGTCGCAGGAGGGCCACGACCTCGGCGATGACGGCTGCTGGCTCGCCGGGTGGCACGCTTATCGGTTCCATTTTACGTTGAAAGAGTGGTAGGTTGATGATGCGATGGTGAAGTTCGAATCAGCAACTCACGACTGTTCCTGCCGTCTTATAAAGACCATCGTCAATTTGGATTGGATTTTGGTTGCGAAGCACTCTCCATGTTCAGCCTTGTGTAGCCGGCGTGAGTCACTACTTGAATGCAATGCCTGTCACTGTCGGTCTGACTTGCATTTGGGGGTGGGCCAATAATCACTTGTTAGGGGGCGATTGAAGTCGAATTAGGGAATTGACTCCAGTGCTCCGCCCGCTCCTGCTTCATTGAAAAAAAGAAATTTGAAAAAAAAAAAGAAAGATAACTGGAGTGGCAAGGGCAATTCGATAACGAGTTTGTTCCCCAATTTTTGAGGAAGATAATCGGCCCGTTTCTTGCCGTCAATAATTGGCGCAGACAGAAAGCAAAAAATGTGCCCTGCACTCAGTGTCACCCACCGCCCTTGCAGCTGTGCAGTGTGAAGTTGTCATCCGTATCAAGCTCCAACGATGATCCCTTGGTCAGGACGATTGCTATCTACTAAGAAGGAATGGATTTCAACGTCATTGCGGCATGGCAAACAGAGATGGTCAAACGCGGGGACCAACACACCAGCTTTTGAAGCTCCACGCCACCGACTTCAGCCTGTGCCGCAGGTCCGCGACCCGAAACACCGACGACCTTTCCAGAAGCCATGAGACCACGCTCTTGGTAAAAAACTTGGATTAAAAATAGCAGATATACACAAAACACTTTACTTGACTCTCATTTTGCCCAATGGTTGCTAAGATGGCTGCCCACCGCAACGGCCCACGAGCGATTCAAAACCCAAGACTAAGCTCAAAAGAAAAAGCTTGGGGAACATACTCTAATTAGTATTGGTATGATCTTACCCTTAACCTGGCCCGCTTCCTGGCCGAAACTCTGGTCATTAAAGACATGGGAACCAGCACCTCTCCCACATTTTCATTTCCTGCCCTGATCGGCGAGCTTGGGACGGCCTTTTTGGTCGCAAGGGTTTCTCTTGCAACCCATATAACAAGTCGCTATGTAGCCACCAAGTATTTATATCGTTTTTGATTCTTTTCAAGCTACTTCATTGTTGCCCCTCATTTGATCCGATCAAGCTTAGGGCGGCCCGGTGCCGTTATCGTCGACCTTGGTCCGCCACCAAATTCACTTCTTTTCCTCCTCGTCTTTTTTTTCTTTTTCTTTTCTCAGGGTAGATTCGACCGAGAAAAGTTCAACATGTTCAGCCGACCCAGACAAAATCCTCGACGAAGTGTCGTCAGGCCTACCACCAACAATGGGCCAGTTTCTACTGGTGAGATACAAAAAAAAAACTCCCTCCTCCCATTCTCATCATATCACTGCGAATATGCACATTCTAACAATCACCTCAACAGAAACTATTACCGAAGAAGGCGGACGCATAAGGCACCAAGTCGTCACGGTGTGGACAGAGGACGCCCCGACGGGACTGGCACCACGCCGCCAGCCACCAACCATTATTACCGACAGACTCAGCGTCCACCATCCTAATCCCCCCCAGCATCAACGCCAGCCACAACTGCGGCAACAACAATTACAATCCCAATCTGTCACCTATATGACCACAACCCCTCCTCCTCCCCGTGGCGGCACCACCCAGCGCTACCCGGAACTAGACAGACGAGTATGGTACGTCCCGCCACCTCTCCCGATCCCGATCCCCGACAACCACCAGCGGCCCCCGACACGCCGTGGCCCGGTCCCAGGCATGCTCCCGCTCAACCAGCAGCAACTCCCTGCCGCCACTCTGATGCGCTACAACCAGGCGGGGTACATGACGACTGCTCCTCCCCCTATGTACACCCCCGCCGAGTATCAGGTGTCCGTCATGCCCCTCGAGGTGAACCCGCGGCACGAGATGATTCGTCCTGCCGCTCGAGGAGAGCAGCGGCCCAAGCCCAAGCCCAAGCCTAAGAAGAAGACTGTGGCCAAGCAAAGCGGGGGTGGTGTGTGGAACTGGCTGAAGACGCATGGTTGAGGCCGCTCTTTGGGCGACGAGAAACGAAGTATGGGCAAGGGTCTGGGAGGGTAGGGGGGTGGCGTTTTGGTTAATATTCTTTTCAAAGGAAGAGAGGGGGGGGGGGGAAGGCGACATCATAGGGTTTATTGTTGATCAATACAGGGGTTTCATCATCTCGCGGGGATATTATATGAATGAATCGATGGCGGGGCATAACTGATTTGAAGTATAATATTAGTAAAAAGGATGGAAGACGAGTAAATAATAACGATGATAACGACCAATGCTTGTAATCATTACAAAAATCGCATTTGTCTATCAATGTCGGAAGGCAACGGACGCTGAGGCATCATGAAACGCTAACAAGGTAAACACCACCCCCCCCTTAACGCTACACTTTTTGCTTCCTCTCATACAGCCGATTGTGCTTTCGGCCAATCATTCCTCTTCACCCAAGGTGTTCATGGGGAGTGCTCACTTCCTGCCATGTTCATCGAACATTGCCATGGGGTCTTCGGCGGCCATCCACCAGTCATTAATAATCGCAGGTTCCGAAGCCAACGCAGCATCAAGCTCGTCTAGCTGCATGTTATCCCCCAACTGCTCGGCGGCCTGCGTGTGCGGCATAGAGGCCTGAGGTGACTGTACCGAGTTTAGAGGCGTCGGTAATCCAGCCACCTCGGATTCATTTTCCTCGCCGTTACTTGCGACTTGAGTTGGAAGGCTCACCAACGCTGTGTTGCCATCCCAATACCCAGGAAGGCGTGGAGGGAGCTTTTTCATCCTGCATCTTACAAGTTGCAGCATGTATTTCTTTCGCCAATCCGGGTTGTAAAACTCGGCATTCTTCTAAAACGCTAGTGCCTTTTTCATGTCAGACTTGCGGGCCACGTCGACAATGAGACCGAATTCCGATAATTCTTTTGCAATTGGGTCCGGGAACATTTGCCAGTCATTCTGTTTCCGAGCAGTCCAGTGGACAAACAGGGCAAACCATTGCGACGGTGTTCCAATGGCAGGAATCTTTTGCCCTGAGTTGTTGAAGCATTCCTCCCACGTGTTTCCCGTCTTGCGCCAATGTGCAAGTTCTTTAAAGCCGCCCCTGGTAACTTGCCACAAGGAGTGTCTCCACAGGTTGGGGGGTTCCAGTGGCGGGCTTCGAGCTAGATTCCGAAGCATGCCCGCCACCGTTACACCGTGGGGGAAGCCCTGGTTGGGAAAATGTAGCATTTCGTAGTTTCGGACTTGTTCGAGATACTCTTGAAGTATAAGGGAATCTTCAAAGATGACTTTTGCCTCTGCTTGTTGTGCCTCTTTCGGAATTGGTGTACACTCATCTGTAGAAGAAGGAGCTACATAATTCGCCCCGACCGTAGAATCCATTGCGAACAAAACTTGCATTTGTCGCGACCTGTGCTGACCATTTAGAAGAAGATGATACGAAACTTCCGTGTAAATGGGGTACTTTGCAACCAAGTCCCGCGTGGCTGGCCGAATCGTGGGCTCGTTTGCGGAAGAAGCCGACACGATGTCTGCAGCCCGTAGCTGGTCCTGCCGATCTCCCATCTTGCCTGGCTCGAATTGTGTCACCCCTATGTCAAAGTCTGAAACTGATGAAGGCGCCGTTGGTTATTCTGCCTCTGCCTGTATGGTAAAGAGCCCAGGGAAACGAGCAGGAGCAAGCCCGCCGTAGCACCGACGACCGTGTGCCTTTTTTCTTTGTCCCGGCGGCGATACTGGAGAGAGTGTGGTTGAGGACGGGTGGACAAATGTGGCCCGGGTTGGCTTGGTGGATAGTGACTGTTGTTGAGAATTCAGGCGAAAAAGTGCTTGGGTCTTGGGGTCGTTATTGAAGGTCAGAAAGCCAGTGAACATTGGCTGGTGCGGGGTGTTTGTTCAATGTGGAAGGCGCTCATATAATGACAGATCGATGAACCCACCTAGATACCTACTTTAGGTGCCCAATCGGTTTTTTCTGCACCGGTGAGACGAGGAGTACCAGGGAGACCAAGAGCATTCCCTGGATCCTCCTTCCTTTGACCAAGTTTGGCTGACGACGGGCTTTCTTCCTGCCCCATCCCGACGTGCAAATGCTTGGCAAACCAAAGTGTCCATGACTGAGTTTGACTGGACCTTTGCCAAAGTCGAGTGGTGCAGTTTCATGACCCCCCGCCAGATTGGCTTCTTCCAGTCCAGTAACACACCATCAGCAACTGCCACAGGAACTATGATCCCGGCGCTTCCACCTTCCTGCTTCCCCGACTGCCCGTCCCACTGTCGGCCAAATACGACTACCACTACCACTGTCCCGGGTGCTCGCCTGCTTTGATGTCGCTGGTAATTATCACAAATGTTGGCGCCCAGGTCTAAACCACACAAGTTTGCTCCCACAGCTCGTGGTAAGAGACCTGAGCTCCACACATCTGATATTTGATGGGCGTGGGGGCTTTGGTTATCTCCTTGTCGGACGGTTGGTCATAATTACGATGAAATACGGGTTAGGCAGGAAAATAACAAGTGCCCGCTGTCTTGGCTGAGATATCCGGTAAATAAAGCTTTGAATATTGGAGCATACATATCCAACCACCACCCCCAGTGCATTCAAGCCAAGATGATCTCCTTCCACAAAGGCCCTGGGGCAAACCCCGTTTTAATAACATGTTTCTTCACCGCCCCGATCCCTCTTCTCTCGGCGATCTTCCCATTCCATTCCAACATCATGATGTTGAAGTGATATTTACGGCCATACTGCGGTTCATAGGGGTGAGTCTCGGAAAGGAGAATAAACTCAAAAGTCATCTGAGAATAAAAGAACGGCATCTCCTCAAAGCCATCCAGTGTCATTTCCCCACAGACTGTTCCCTCGCCATCAAGAAGCGAAGCAGTTGCGAGAAAGACGTCGAATGTTTCCAAGTTTGAGAAACACTGCCATGGTCCAGAATTGCAGGAGCGGGTAAGATGGCAGAGGCACCAGAAGTGAAACGGCAGAAAGAGCCCGGGTTTCGTTGGGAGCCGTTCGAGTTGTCGAGATCCCTAATGCAGATGGACGTTTGAATGGAATTCGCTCCCTGTAGCCAATATAACTGGGATCATGGCTCGGGAAAGTTTCGTTGGCCAAAGGGTCCCAGACAAGATTAGTGACGGCCGAGGGACTTCGCTTGTGCCATATAATCCAGGTGTTGTCTCGTAACCATGCATTCAAGTCGTCAATGTGGACAAAGGCGAAATCAACTCCTCCTCTCCAGCCCGTCCAAGAATAACTTGGGAACTCGTTTCGTCTGTGAAGCACAGCCCCATGAGCTTGGAACGTGAGAAAAGCATCCAGCGCGCCGGTTGGTATCCCCTCAAAGAACCGATAGTGAACCTTTTCTGACACTAGACGAGCTATACCTGCCATAGCTCGAAAAGCGTCCTGCTGGTTGGTCATAGCTCGACGGGTGTAGTACAAAAGCATAGTAGCGAAGTCTTGTAGGGGAGCTTCGAGGTAAACCGCTTCTGGCAAAAGTGATGTGATAGTAGTATCTGGTCTTTTGGGTGTTGGGTTGTCGAAACAGGATTCAGCTTGTTCTCCATCTCGACAGCGGAAGAAAATTTTATTATCAGCAAAGTAGATGGCCCGTCGAGGCAGCAAGCTCTCTTGGAATCTGGACGTATACGGTGCAGTGTTAGGTGCATATAGGTCAAAGGTGGGTTAAAATCAGTAGTATATAACTCACGTCCAGGCCCTTGATCCGTATACAAATTGCTTCATTAGAACATCCAGGGCCGTGTGGACGCCTAGTGATACCCCTGGCCTGACCTCGAGTCCAAGCTTGGATATTCGTCGAGTTCCTTCAAGTACACCAGGAAGCCCGGCGTTCGCATCATGTCCGCAAGTCGCTACTATTGTTACCCATGATTTCTCATAGATTCGATCCCTTTGCGCCAATGTTAGCGGCCGGCCCTGAATTCTTTCCTTGGACTTGAACCTCATAATTACATGACAGAAACACCACGCTCCAGATATAACTCAGGGCGACGAATTGACACATGTCTTGTGTTTCGACTATGCAGTTTTGACCAACGTCAATGAGTCTGAGGACATCAAGTCCTGGGAATGTTGCAGCAAACGAATCGCCTCCGGCGGCGTTGCACAGAGCCGAGTGCGTCGAGGTGCAATTCTGGACCCACTGCGATATTCTGCCCACGTCCAGTTCGCTCGGGACACTCGGCCTCAGATGATATCTCATAGCCGTGGCGAAATGTGCCGTCTCGGGATTCTTCTTCGTGTTGATGAAGCAGATCCAGTGTTCGCCCATCCCCCTCACGTAGAAGCCTCCGTGCCCGCCTGGGCCAGAAGCGCTGGCCCATACCACATGGACATCTTTTTCCTCCGAGAGACGCTCGAATATTCCGCTGGCATCGGTTCTGTTATTTTCGTAGGAGATATGTTTCACCAGTCTGCAGAACGGACATCGGCTGCTGGCAACCCTGGACCCTGGGCCCAAATGGAGACTCGGGGGACTTTGATCAAGAGCCTCGGGATCGAAGTCAATCTTGTCACAATACTCGCACAAAGGCTCCATAGCAGGCTGGATCCGCGACTTTCTGTGGCTTGCTGGCTGTTGTACAACGTGCTACCTGTCGTCGGTCGAGTGTCCAAGGAGCGTGCCTTCCTGGTTGAATTGAAGTTGACGAGTTGAAGTCGACGTGGGGGGCTGAAATGGCAAATGTGTGCGCGCACATTAGAGTGGGAAAGTGGCAGAGGCGAGCGGGGTAAGATGCCCCCAACTCACCTCACCAACGAGCTATCTTGCTCCTTCCCCACATCAGCCTTCAAAGTTATCATCATTTGTCAATCGCTCCAAGATAATAAAAGTCTCACACTCCTTGCTACCCCGCCCCCGAACACAACAATCATGAGACTCCTCCATGTCGAAACCATCAGCCTCTCCGAGTTTTTCGATAACCAAATCCCCCCATATGCTCTCACACACATGGGGGCCGACAGGAAGTGATGGTTGCTGCTATCCGAGACGGGAGACAAAAGAAGAAAGATATTTTAAGAGCCTCCCTCTCAAACCCCTCCAACCCCGCTTGCCCCGCTCGGTCATCTTTCATGGCCATGTTGGAGGAGCAAGCCATAGTGGCAACCTTCTACGCTGACTACACTCCATATGAGCTGTCAAATATGTGGGCCTTTTCACAGTGTCCATGTTTAGAGAGTCAGCCGACGGTTTGTTGGCTGCGAGATGCTGCAGTCGATGACATGCGACTAGGTAATAAGGGGACTCAGGCATGGAATTATTGGTCTCCTCCCTCACCCCTGGAAGGCCCGGGAGACGCCGGGTCTGTCCACGAATGACTAATGTTCTCACTCTCATACTTGCATGATGCACAGTGGCCCGTTTCCCGCTGCACTCGCCGTTCGTGTATGTATCCATCCCCGCATCGGGTCCGGCGTTATCGCACAAAAGATGGCATTTTCATGTTCCCAATTCCAACCAAGGTACCTATACTTATTCGCCCTGCCCACCATCTGAGCCCCTACCCCTCCCCCTTGCCCCGCGTTATTGCTCTTTTGAACCGTCTTTGTTTACCCCCTCTCCCCAACACAAGACAGTCTTTCAGTTTCACCATACGACGACACCATCTCTCTAGCTTCCTCATTCTTTTGCCCCCCATCTCCGACCAACTACCACCCTCCACAATGGCCGACCCCGCCGCAGCCCCCTCCTCGGCCCCCGCCGCAGCAGCTTCAACTTCCACTGCCTCACCTCCTCCCGCAAGCCCCCCTGCGGACATAGCCCCCGCCGCCGCTGCCGCTGCCAGCCCGGGAGACTTGATTGACGATGCGCCCATTGAGATTGACGATGTACTGGTTTGTCCATCTCGTCTTTCTTGCTTGGCCATAGAGCGCCGTTTGTCTGACTTGACCCCCCTGCTCTAGCTTCATGACGGCGACTCGGCCCTCGGATCCCAGATGTCAGACTTTATCTCCAACTCCAGTTATCGACTGGCGCTTACCCTAAGTCGTATCGCAGCACCACATTCACCGAGTCTCTAAGCTCCAGCGTCGTCGATTACCCCTTCAAGCATGGCCGCCGATACCACAAATTCCGCTCCGGCGCCTACCCATTCCCCAACGATGAAGTGCGTCTCGCCCTCCCCCAAAAACGATTCAAGACACAGTGCTGAACCCCCTTTTCTTTCTCCAGGTCGAAGCCGAACGCCTCGACATCACCCATGAGCTCATGTATCTCGGCATTGGTCGAAAATACTACCTCGCCCCCGTTGAGGAGAGCAAACTCAGCAGCATTCTCGACATGGGCACTGGAACTGGAATCTGTGCGTCGATACCTATTCTTATAACTCGAATCTCGCAAGAGCTGGTTCATTAATGGTGTGTTGATAGGGTCCATCACCATCGGAGACGAATTCCCCAACGCAGAGGTTTGATATTTGCCGTTTAGTCCTCGGTTCCTCGTTTGAACAAACTCTGTTGGGACTGACAGAAACGGAAAAAAGGTCATTGGAAACGACCTCAGTGCCATCCAGCCATCTTGGTATTCCATCCCTACCTATCTTACTTGGACCAACAAAACAAGACTTTAATAACCGTTCTCGACAGGGTCCCGCCGAATGTCAGATTCGAGGTTGATGACATTGAGAGCCCCTGGGTCTACCACCATAAGTTTGACTGGATCTTCTGTCGCTACCTGACATGCACTATTCTGGACTGGGGCAAGTTAGTGCAGACAAGCTTTGAGTAAGAACTCCACACAATCCCTTTTTTCTTACGACGAACCATGTTTTAAAATCAAGATTGCACCAACAGTCACCTCAACCCCGGCGGCTGGGCCGAGTTCCAAGACTGGAATCTCACGCTCTACTCGGAAGACGGCTCTCTGACGCCCAGCCACGCTATCGTGCGGTGGATGGACCTGTTGTACCAGGCGACGCTCATCACCAAGCGCGAGATGAGCCCCGGGCCGAAACTCGAGGGCTGGTTCAAGGACGCCGGCTTCACCAACATTGTGCACCAACGGTTCAAGTTCCCGCTCGGCCCGTGGCCCAAGGACCCAAAGTTCAAGGAGATTGGCCTCTACAACCTGCTGCAGTCGGAGCAAGGGGCCGAAGGCTTCTCGCTCGGCCTGCTCATGGGCGTGCTCAAGTGGACGAGGGACGAGGTCGAGGTGTTGCTCGCTGAGGTGAGGAAGGACCTGCGGGATCCGCGACTTCATATGCAGTATGACTTGTAAGTTGTTTCCCTTCTACTACCCGGCTGCCGAATTATGAAAGCTGATATCTGATCTCATCTAGTCATGTGGTGTACGGTCAAAAGCCCTAAAAAGCTGGTTGCATTTGGGCAGTGGTTATATTGCATAGGTACATCAATCATAAAAACGTGCGAACATACAATCATGGTTGAATCGGGAATTTACGTTCTTCGACTTGGTGAAGTCTATTGCATTTAAATACACACATGAATGTGATGAAAGATAAAAAAGAATAAGTAAAACTCAATAGTTTCTCATAATTACAGCAAACTTCCTACCTGTCTCTCATTACAATGATCATACCGTGTGTCTTTCACGGTGATCTCAAACGCAGTCTTACGGTTTCACGAATGAGCCTGAGTATTAATTTGGTGCCTTATTTAACTGACATTGGAACTTTCTGCACCTTTGTTCTTAAGTCACGGTCATTTTTTATAAGATCTGGGAGTGGGCGGCCTCTAAGTAATAATCTAGGGCACCTACCTCCCTCTTCTTTTCCAATTTCTACTGCCACCCATCTTCCCTAGGTATAATCATAGGTCCGGCAGCTGGCATGGGAAAGTCCACTATTTCAAGACAGCTGCCTGATGCAGGGTGTCTGCTTTTGTCCAAAGTGTATGTTAAAACTACAATAGAAACTACATGGCACACAGCTGCACATCAAGCATCCAATGGACTCGGAATGGACAAGGTCTTAGACTCGTGTTCCTAGGCTCTTTTTGAACGCTATTATATCACATTGTTCATTGTGGCCCGCCGCTCTCACATTAAGACCACTCGGGCAAATCGGGATAAAGACTGGTATTCAAGTTTGTTAAGATTCCAAGTTTTATTCCCGAATAATCCCCCCGTTAATTACGTGGAAGTGTATTTGCTCCAGGTAGTTCAATAGCCGTATCGAATAGCTGATTTTAACCATCACAACTGCCAAATCTATGATTTTAGCGAAGGTAGGTGGCAGGAGGAAAGTACCTACTTAGGTAATTACCCCCTGTCAAAGTGTCTTGCGTTACTATTTGAACTAGGTCTCTTTTTCATTTTTGTCCTCGGCTACAAATCGTTCTTGATGTGGCCCACAACCCGAAACTGATGTGTTAGTGCCATGTTTGTGATTGTCTGTCACGGGGTCGCAGGAAAATCATGAGGCGGAGGATCCAGACAAAGTCTTTGGGCTAAAAGCTTATTCTTGAAAAAAGAAAGAAGAGGAAAAGAGAAAAAAGGATTCAAGACAAAGCCGCCGCCATTCGTGGTAAATACCTGCCTAATTTACATAACATAAAACCTTAAGCCTACCTCAGTCATTTTTCCGTATCCACTTATCCCTATTTGCGCCATAAAGTTGAATCGCTGGTGAATGACTGTGGGGCACTGGCGACGATACGATTATAGGTCGTGCCTTCCATCTCAAGAGGAACACCAACTATATTTTTGCCTTTCCCTATTGTCTGGAATTTTCTTCAAACAACCTAAAAGTTTCAAAAAAAAACTCCTGCCAACTGTGGTAGCATCCACTCAGATATCGCGTCTAAATCTTTTTGAACCATTCCCAACGCCGACCCAGCCCTACGGAAACTACAACCTCGTCAAACCTTCACGTTGCGCCTGATTCACTCCCAAGAAAAAACCAAATTTGGTACCTACCTTACATTCCGATCTTCCGTTTTCTGCAAGAACAAGAAATACCGCTACCAAATTCCTTACTGACAAACAACCCTCCACTACCAGGGTAGTTGCAAAGCTGCCGGATTCTTTCAGGTTGTTACCAACCTCAACGTCAGCTTTAACACCACGACAAGAGACAGAATGCGTAACTCAAATCGCGGGGTAAGTGACTATACTATCATCTACGACTTAACTGAAGAGTCGTCGCACAAATTAACCGAGAATTCATAGCAGAGAACATCCCGAAATGCGCAGGGGGGTGCAGCTGCCCTCCCTCGCGATGAAGAGACTCACCAACGCAATGATGACCTCCCCCATCGCCTAGCAGGCTCCTCAGGCGCACCTGCTCAGTCCAGCCATAGTGACGGAGGAGGCAGAGGCAGAGGCAGAGGCCAAGGGAGAGACAGAGGTAGAGGAGCTTCTCGCGGGCGTAGTGGCAACAACCTCGCCACCCGCGCCCGTGCCAATACATCTGCTGCACCTCCCCATCCCTGCAGGTCGCCGTCCCGAGCTCCAGTCGCCATCATGCACCGAGACACTCGCCCCGAGACCCCGATGAGCCCGATCGACCGATACGTGAGAAACAGTGACGATGCATTCCTGTGGTTCTTGACTGGTGGGGGAGACACCGCTGATGAGAGAACCCATGGGCTGAAGCGGGAGGTAAACCAGATGGTGGGAATGATAAATAAGAGCAGCTCCAAGGACAAGGAGGTCAATGGCATCAAGATTTTGAAGAGAAGGGTTCGGGACGACGCAGAGAATGGGACCTACGACATCAACCACACCAGCGGGATCAACCACACCAGCGGAATCAACCACACCAGCCAGACTCAGGAGGATGGAGATTGTGTAAGCTGTGCCGGCATTGGAGGCCGGTTCGATGGTCATGGCTCGGTAGAGGATGATGAGCTCACACTGGGGATGGGAGAGCTTTGCTTGGGTACTATTAGGCGGGGAGGCGAGTTGAACGATGACGAGGGGGACTGGGGGGCTGACGTCAGTCATGCGTAGGGAGAACAGCCTGAGCACCTGGGCAGTCATCTCCGTCAGGCGGTGGATGCTGCTTGCCTTTCGGACATTGAGTTGATGGGAGCGGGAGGATGGAAATATATATCCTATGGCATCAAACTTGCACATATGGTCTCGCGAGGATGGAATCTCGCTTTTGGATCGTCGACCAAGGGTGAAAGAAATGGGTAACCATGAGCTTGGTTTGGTTCATTCACAGCAGGAGAAGGTGAGATTGGTTCATCGTACTGGTCTTAAGTTGGTAGTAATGCTGACGTATGGAAGGAAGCTTACACACCCTCTGAATAGTCGACAATGTCATCTACGCGAGGCTGACAATGGCACGCTGACGGTGTCATTCCAGTACTTGGCACCCTCTCTTCCCTCGAGGTAACATTGGATAGCGGAGAAACACTCTTACTGGGGTGTCCCTTTAAGTAGTTCGCTGGCGGTCGAAGCTATGCCAACTTTGGGTCTCGAACGTGTGACTGGGAGAAAGCTAGCGAGGAGTGGAGGAGCAATTATATGTACAACCAGTAGGTACCCATATGGTGAAAATTACATTCCAGCCATGTTGACTCGTCGGAATGAGATTTAATACTTCAAAGGAGGATGGTCAGGTGGCCAATCCTTGTTCTATCATCTTGTAATATAGAGTCATTATATCGGTAGGGCTGAGCCACAGGGAAACTTACCAGCATGGGGTGAGTAAGGCAGAACATTGACTGCAGGATTGGATCAGATCCGGGCTGCCCAGGAAGACTAAAAGAGATCTGGTCAGGGTTCAAGAGCAAAGAGAGTCCGAATCAGGCAAGTCGCATTTGGGGCGTCAGCCCCGATGCCGGTGTCGTGATCCGAATCCCAACGTAGTGTAAGCGAATTAGAAGGAGGCAGCCCAAACATCACATGCCTCCTCGTAGTAGTTTGCTATTAGCTTACATTAAGGGTTCAAGGTTCATTGGTCGGCTAGGATTGGTAGGGTAAGACAACTGGTCAGCAACCGGGGGGGGGGAGGTTCGGACTGACACCCTGTTTGTCGTGATCCCGTCAGCCTTAGCCTTGGGACAATCCTTCTGTCTTACGAGAATCTTGGCAGTAGCACTACTTATTCAGTCGTCCCCCAGAGACTCTTTGACAGTCATTGACGGTGCTTTTACTCAGAACATTGTTGGTTTCTTTTGCTGAGTTTGACCTCGTTCTCAACGGACATTCAACCACCAACAGGCCGACTTGTATCCCCGTCAATATGCTACATCTCATGGAGTCTCCCGTTGTGCGCTCGGTATGCTGGGCCGTCGGCAACACCTTGGCGGGAGTAGTGGGGGTTGCGCGGACTATCACCGGCCGAGGGAAAAAAAAAGAAGACCACTCGTGGCAGAAACCAAAACCGACCGACCGTTCGTACCTTTGTTCGGATTGTGTCTCTTTTCAAAATTTGAGCGAGCACCGCACTAAGAATCCTATAAAGGCCGCAGTCCATGCCCCATGCTGAATTCCCTCGCAAACCACGGCTATCTGCCCCGCGACGGCAAGGACATCTCGCTGGCTCGACTAGTCACAGCGTTCAAAGAGTCCATCAATCTCGCGCCGGGCCCGACCTTGTTCTTTAGTGTCGCAGGTCTGCCGGCGTCGACAACGGGAAATCTCCTGACGTTGCACCTGGACGACTTGAACAAGCACGGAGGTAATAAAGCAATAATCGTCAGTAGGAAAGAAGTTCTAATGATCTCACCAATGAGAAAACAGTCATCGAACACGACGGCAGCCTGAGCAGACACGACACCTTCTCAGGAGACAACCACAGCTTTTCACCAGAACTCTTCGCCACTTTGCTCGCACACTTTGGCGGCGACAACACCATCTCGATCGAGGAAGCTGCTAAAGCCCGCGCGGCACGCCTGGCCGACGCGCCCAAGATGAACCCCGAATTCCACATGTCACCGGCCGAGCACCTGGTTAGCGCGACCGAGACGGCGTTGTATCTGCTTGTCTTTGGCCACGGGACGGACGGATATGCTAATACGGACTGGGTGCGGACAATGTTTGGTAAGTACAGTGACTATGTCCCCCCTCTCTAATGACTGAACAGCATATCACTTGAGAACCTTGGTAGTGTGAGATAGTAAGGGGAAGATGTTTGCGGGCTAACAGTGTTTTAGAGCAAGAACGCCTCCCTTTCGACCAAGGGTTTAAGCGGCACGACAAATCCATGGGCTTTGCCGACATCCTGTCCGTCACAGCAAAGGTCCTAAAGGCTTCAAAGTAATTTTAAAATTTGAACTATCAGCGTGTTTTCTCCGTCCTAGCCTGGAAGTTGTTGTAAGGCTTGTTAGGTTTGTCACACCAGTGGTTCAGCAGGAAAGCATATCTTTTTTTTTCATCTGCACTAACTTGTAGACAGAATAGTGTAGTCTAATACATATTATTGACTTGAATAAAATTCAACTTGCCTCTGGCCCCATGAGCCTACCCACAATCCCAATCTATTAACAGGAGAGATGGGATGATGGCAAAAGGGCAATAAAGGTCCAAGCCCTGCAATTTATTGCGTCTCGAAGCATTAATTTACTCGTCATACCTAAATTAAGCTTCGTTTCGTCATATATAATTTGCTTTCGCAGAGAGAATGGAAACCTATCCCGCTGGGCCCAAGGCACAAGAATCTGACTTTACAACTAAGCGGTATGGACACATATGGACAATCTAGATGGCAAACCACTACAACAGAAAAAGAAGTGTTAATATATAAACAGAAACTCCTAGCACGGTTCAACCCGTCAAAATCGATAGAGCATTTAATTGCACCGTTAACAACAAGGCAAATGAATCCATTTTATCTTATTACTCCAATTCTCTCCTTAGTGATTGAGACTAGTTACTACAATATTCAAGCCCCCTAAAATATTTAGTCATTACGAGTTCCTGGGTTGAGAGGGACTTTTGCTTCGGAGGCGAGGAGAAACAAGACAACAAAAGCTCAAATTTCGGATCTTGGGATGACGGGCAGGACTATTAATTCGTATCATCTTGGATTTGAAAAATATAATACGAATAGGCTAATAACAAGTAGCCACTGCGGTCGTGGCCTGTGTTTTGGTAAGTTTGACCGGAGCTCAAAACTTTGCACCGAAAGTGGTATTGTGTTGACATCCATTGAAACGAGGACGCAAGTCCAAGGGAAGTGGAGGCTGGAGTTGCACGGAGATAAGCCTTGATCCGTCTCCCCTTTGAGTCTCGCAAAGAGAGAACATTTTGGCATTATTAAAGCGAAGACGCGAAAGTCCGGAGGTGCTTACAAATAATCCCGGTGGCTTTAAAATCCAATGGCGCACGACACGATAACGAAACAACAACCAGCCAGCGACCCAGCACGAGACCCAGATTCCTTCTGCATGGCTGCAATTGCATGGCGGGCGTTTGTTGGGAAGCCTCCCGCCCTCACGGTCCAAATCCGAAAGGGGAAACTTAAGACCACCCACCCCCCCTCCCCAGCTAACCCCAATCCGGAAAATTAAATCCGCTCCCCGAACCCACCAACACTTTGTCGGGCCCCGCAATTCCCATCCCGTTTTTGTCAATGTCGCTATCCCAATGGGGAAATCAGTTTTTGTTTGTCAGTTGGCCCCCCCTGAACCCAGACGTGGCCGCCGCCGCCGTTGTTAGGCGTTAGGGGATAGAGCCAGCAGGAATTTGTTGAAGCCGCAAATTGCATGCATTCAGATCCGCGTAAAAATTAGCAGTGTGAATAGTTTGTTCCGTAGTGTATTTTGCATTTCCAAGCAAATGTATTCCGTCTAATAAATCGGACTTTGGTTCGGCCTTGGCTTGGTGATCGACCCCGGACCGACTGGCCCATGTTGGCGGCGGCGGGCAATCACCACCAACGACTGACATTCCATCTCGACTTGCTACACTCACTGGCTGGCATATTGTTTATGTGGACACCTTCAAGTCTTCCCGCACTACTTTAAAGATCTAACTAGCAGCCACACAAGATCGATCGCAAGCTTATTTGCAAAAGGCTTTATCGACAATCCAGATCTCTCTGCATCCATCCAGCCACAACCATCACACCAGGAGAAACGGACCGATATTCCTGCTGCACTTGGCAACCATCACCCAGAACCACCAGCATCGCCAAATATGGCTTCCGCAAAAAACTCAGAGATAGTCTTCAAAGACGGGGAATCCGACACTGACACAGACAACCCCATCATCACCACCCGCACCCCAACCGCCGACGCCGCCGCCGCCGCCAAACATGACAACGAAAAGACCCAAGACATCGAGTCCGCAACAACAACGAAACCAGTAGCACCCACCACCACCCCGGGACCACCGCCCAACGGCGGCCTTGTCGCATGGCTCCAAGTCCTGGGCGCCTTCTTCCTCAACTTCAACACATGGGGCCTGCTCAACACGTTTGGCATCTTCCAGAGCGAGTACTCGTCGGGGTTCCTGCACGAGTCGTCGGCGTCGGCCATCTCGTGGATCGGGTCCGTCCAGGCATTCCTAATGCTGGTCGTGTGTGTGCTGTGCGGACGCTTGCTCGACGCCGGGCATTTCTATGCCGACATCACGACGGGCGTGTTTCTCGTCGTGTTTGGGATGATGAGTGAGTTTTTCTTGCCTTCCCTTCTCCATTGCCTCAAAAAGAAAAGACACTGACAGTACGGGGTGGGGGAAAAGTGACCTCGATCGCCAACCAATACTGGCAAGTCCTGCTCGCGCAGGGCGTGGTCGTCGGCATCGGCGCGGGGATGTGCTTCATCCCGTCGATCCAGATCGTCGGGACGTACTTCTCCACCCGCAGATCAACAGCCATGGGCGTCGCCGCCACGGGGTCCAGCATCGGTGGCATCATCTACCCGATCGCGCTGAAACACCTCCTCGCCACAGGAATCAGACTGCCCTGGGCGATCCGCATCATGGCCTTCATCATGCTTGCGACGCTGATGATTCCCCTGGCGGTGATGCGGCCCCGTCTGCCGCCCCGTAAATCCGGATCGCTGATCAACGTCGCTGCGCTGCGGGACCCAGCGTTCGCCACATGGCTGGTCGCCGTCTTCTTCACCTTCGTCGGACTGTACATCCCGTTTTTCTACGTTGAAAAGTACGCGCTGGACATTGGTGTCGCGCCGGACTTGGCCTTCTACATGCTCATCATCATGAACGCGGCGTCTGTGCCGGGGCGCGTTTTCCCGTCCATCGTGGCGGACAAGGTCGGGAACATGGCCATCATGGTGCCGGCTGTGCTGCTGTCAGGCATCATCACGCTGGCGTGGATCAAGGCCGAGACGCAGTCCGGGCTGATCGCCGTCGCCTTCTTCCTCGGCCTCGCCAGCGGCTCCATCCAGGCCGTCCTTCCCGCCAATGTCGCTTTTCTGTGCCCGGATCTCTCCATGCTCGGAACCAATATGGGAATGACCATGTTCACCTCGGGCTTGGGTTTGCTGATCGGAAGTCCGGTTGCTGGTGGGATCATTGACCACCAATCTTCGGCCGACGGAGCGGTATACTGGGGCGCTCTGTCTTTTGCAGGCATTTTTGTGGTGGTGGGCAGTCTGCTTCTGGCTGCGGTTCGCATCATCAAGGTTGGCTTCGCAATTGTCAAGGCATGATTGGCATTGTAGGAAAAGGATGTACATGACAATTTGGACTCTGTAATTGACAGTAGTTACGGACGGACATGACAAAGTGGACATTGAGTAACGGCTCTAATACGAGTGCTGCAGTGCGATAAACAAGCTCAGTAACACAAGCCGTGTACTTGGCAGAGATACATGTCATAAAAAATAAAAAATAAAAAAAGAACGAGACAAAATGGACATGGACTTCATGAGTATCGTGTAACGAATTGCGATTGCTTCGTATCATAACCATTTTTAGTGCCCAACATTTTTCCGTAGATATATGTAAATCCCACTGCGCCGATGACACAAACTCGGAGACAAAAGACCGCAGAAAGGGGGAAAGATAATGTCCAAGAAAGGGAGGAAAGATAATATCCAAAAAGCTGAAGGGAGAAGAACGTTCAAGGCACAACACATCTAAAGTTGTGGTCTCATTCCCAGATTGACTCCATGGACTGGTCATTATAGGGTATCAAGGTGGGATCCTCGAGGTATCCACCATCGGCAGGAAAGTTGAGGCTGGACTGTAGAGAGGAAAAAGAGAGGTCTGGGGTAAAGTCCAGGGCCAGGAATTCCAAGAAAGGCGAGCTGGCCGCACTCGACCCAGTTTCAGACGGGCCGGGAGTCAAGAACGTCGTCGTCGCATCAGTTGTCCAGGTGGAGAAGACACCCGAGTCAGGGCTCGGCTCTACCGATGAGGGTGTGGTAACTAGCTCCACGGATATGGAAGGAGGCTGAAGGGCTTGCTGCGGCTGCAGGGAATTTTTCATGTCAGCAATGAGCTGGTCAGCTGTTGCCACGCCGTCGTCAAAAAGAATCTTTTGGATGGTGTCGGGGTGGTATTCGCCCGAGGACAGGTTCATTGTCACGTTCAAGATGACGGCGAGGATAAGGTTCATCTTGGCTGCAACCGGCCCGAGGTGGAATCTCCGATGCCAAAATGAAGACAGGTTCGACAGGGTATTTGTCAGCATCTGCTGGAACACACATACGGTGTGCTGGGGATGACGAATGATACGGCTGTGATCAAGCCGGCGCAATTTGCCGATGATTAGGCAGGCGGTGAGAGCAGCTCGGCCTGCATCAGCCCAGAAAAGATGGCAAGCCATGTTGTTTGCCTCTCCAGCATGTTTCCCCAGCCTTTGGAACTGGTGCAAGACGGCGCTGGCATCATCCCAGATGTCCATCAAACGGCTTCGCTGCGAGTCATCTGTGCGAGTCCCCATAGTAGACCCCACTGCCAGTATCGATAAAAAGCTGTGCATGGGGATGGAGATCAGGGACTGCTGCAGCTCTTCGACTGGGTCAAAGGTCATATCTCCCCTCAGGACTGGGGAAAGTTGGGCTAGAAGCGTGCCGAAAGAGGCCCGGACATCGTTCTGGAGCTGGGACGAGTCAGGGGGGTTGGACGAGTAGAGCGATTGGTAGACGGGTCCAATAATATTGGCCAATTTCACGGCTGCAATGTTGAAAGCCATATCGGCTTCGTATTGTTTGTCGGATTCCAGCTCGTATGGCGCGTTGATCATTTCTGGGTCAAGTCTTCTCAGGACTGTTTGGGTTGGGAGAGGGCAATCGCTCTCCTTGATCCGGAGGCTGAACTGGGTACCGCTCCGGAGGCAATACTCCAAGTTGAGGCGGACGAAACATGCCCACAATCGTTTTCTAACCTCTGCATAGTATGGAGTAACTTCGACAAACAGAGTGGGATCTCGGTCGAGGCCCATGCTGGTGACAATTTGGCTGATCAGGCCTTGGAGGGCCAAAAGCTCGTATACCTTGTCGGTGTCGGACGCGGAGATGGTCTTCATGATGATCAAGAGCAAAAGGACCTGCACGACACCAATACAAGGCTTCTGGAAGCGCGAATACGCGTGGACGGCATCCTCGACAGCGCGAGCCAGCTGGCGTCCGCGCAGGCGCTGTGCCTCGTCATGTTGCATGGCGATGGCGACCACCATCAGTATTTTGGAGACATGAACGGGATTATCCAGGGTGCCTGCGCGAATGCGGCCCAGTTCCCTCGTCAGAACATCCGCCTCGACCACGCTGTAGATACGGCCGTAGGTGCGGAAGTACAGGGCCATCAAACTGGCACACTCGTCGTCATAGGGCAGCAGAGCGCGCAAACTGCTAGCTCCTACCGAGGGCGAGGGTGTTGGTATGGTGTGGATGACATTGCGAGCTCTGAGGAGTGCCTTGATTTCGGAAAAGGCTTTGCGGCTTTCGTAGAACTCGGCTGAACGATCGAGCATGGCCTTGACCACGGTCAGATCGTTACAGGGCGCCATCCAATGGCCGAGACCGATCATGCGGGTCTTGCAAGCCGAGCCCCGGAAGGCATTACCGCGTAGGGCGTGGAGCGGCTCTTGGGGCACTGGGATGCCCGAGGCGGGTTCTGGCGTCTCTCCGCGGGACGAG
Organism: Lasiosphaeriaceae sp. G1095; assembly: GCA_027569635.1. NCBI lineage: Eukaryota > Fungi > Ascomycota > Sordariomycetes > Sordariales > Lasiosphaeriaceae > Lasiosphaeriaceae sp. G1095. The sequence goes on along the minus strand of JAPDFK010000010.1, from coordinate 131,052 downwards.
GAGCTGTCTGGCGGTGTGTGGGTCTGGACTGACGCTGTGGTGGCAACTGGAGAGGGAGAGGGAACCGGGGAGTGAGAGGGTGTACGAGACGGCGTGGGACTGCTTCTCTTGGACGCGCGTGGTGAGCGGGGTTGGGTAGACAATTGGCGGGCTTTGGAGTTTGTGTAGTGGCAGTCGCCAGGAACGCCTCGGTCTTGACATTGTTTGCAGGGCGCTTCGCGGTCGCAGCGGATCTTACGGGTGCGGCATTGCCAGCAGGAAACGGCCTCACGAACTCTGGGGCGCTTGCGACCAGCCTTGAGGTGCGACTCGAAGCTGTCGGCGCTGAGGTGGCTAAAGGTGAGCATGGCGGCGGTGGTGATGATGGCAGCGTGTGTGCGTGACGGTCTGTGCCCAGCCGGTGTTCGTTGTTGGTGGGGTAGACAACGACGTCGACGTCGACAGTATGGAGTCTTCTGCTGCCCGGATTCTCGGGCTCTAGAGAGGTCCAAGTGTGAATGCAATTCAAGTTGAGGGGAGCCAGAACCTATCTAGGCCTGAGAATGACACGCCAAGGCGATAGGGGCGCACAGCGCGACTGTTAAGTGCCCATCGGTGACGGGATCAAGTTGCTGGGATTGGATGGATCTCGGGGACTACTGGTCATGGGCCATGCCATGGCTCAGGCTTGTGTTCAGTGTGTGTTCAGGCTCGCGTCGAGACAGCAGGCAGGGAGATAGACAGGTGGGGTCGTCCCAGTCCAACGAGGAAGGAGACGACGGGGAGGCTGTGCCACGCCGAAAGCTAAAACTTTATGCAGCCCAATCAGCTTGTGCAAGAAAAGAGGGACTCGGGCCTTTGTCGCCAGCTGGAACTTTTTGCAGTGCTGACAAAACTTGCCATTGGTCGTCTCTTGGGCAAGATTGGTTCACCATCGTGCGTGAGCAGATCTTTGTTTAACTTTTGGCGGACCAGAGCAACACTTTCGAAATTGGACATCGGGAGACCTTCACAAAGAGTTGCGAGACGAAGATTCTGAACCCAGTGCAGTGTAACATTGTGCACTTCAGGATTCGATAAACGTGCTTCTCAAGCCATCTAGCCAAGACCACTTTTTGTTGTGGCATACGATTCCAGATTTTTGCCGTGCAGGTGGGCTATGCTCGGGTGTTCCCGAGTGCTATTGGTGCTATTGGTGCCAGGTGGGTGATGATAGAGAGAGACGGCTGGCTCAGGTCCGATTCACGGATGTCTGGCGATTGATTCGGTGCGCTGGACATCAGGGCTTGGGGAATTGGAGATGGGTGATTTGTGAAGGGATAAGGAGAAAGCGAAGGGTTAGGGTCACACGAAAGACCAGGCTAAGACCTTGGCTGCTCTTCCTTGTCCTTTATCGGCTGCTGTGGCAATCCCTTCCATCATGCTCTCTTTTTTGCCCGATAGAGTTAAGAGAGTTGCAACTTGCGGTGAACCGCGCAGTCAAACGACGAGGGGCTTGCCTTGCAAGATGCATATGCGGACGCATCAGCTCAGCCACCGCCGGCTTGTCCTTGCATCGAAATGCGGGGGATTTGGCGGTGATGGATGGATGGTGGATGTTCTCCTCACAGGGCCTCCCCCAGCTGATGTTCCCAGCGGTTCGGTAAAGGTCAAGTGCCATAATAAAGGCGGGGCAAGGGAACGTCCTAGCCGACGGGCAAGTCCGTTCTTGCTCGGTCGCCATTTTGTCTCCTGGTTCTAATAAGTGCAATTGCTGTCAAGGTGGATCCCCGGGGACCATATGCCGCAGATCAGGCTATCTCGGTCTGATTCATCGAAATCTAGTCAAATGAATAAACAGGTGGAGGAGAGAATGCTCTGGGTAGCGCTTGAGACATGTGAAGCTGCCGCCCGCCACGCATTTTAATGCACTAATAGCGCGTCGGGAGCTTGGGGCATTGCTTATCCCAGGTCACAGGTGCCACTGGCTCAGCAAGGCGCGCCACTGGCCAGAGTCCACGTTTTCGAGAAGCCACCTCGCCATCCATAGAAGGAGGGATGCGTAAATGTCGGGGACCTTTCGGGTTACAACAACATCCAAAACCTTCTCTCCAAGCTTTACCGTGGAGCATTGGGATCACTTCATCTGGAGCCACCATGGCGATAGGTCCTTGCAGGCAGCTTCTTCGTATCCAGGGCCCATGAGGGGTCTTACGAGCTGCCTGGCCGCCCCGTTGTGGGACTCGAGATGCTCCACCCGAACACCCCGTAGGGCTGATACAAGAATATGGACCAGAGATCTACGGCGACGCACAATCCGGCTGACTACTCTACAGACTTTACTGCCGAGTGTCCGCGGAGATTGAACTCGACTGATGCGCGCCGTGGGTAGCAATCGGTGGGTGGGTGTGAATATCGATTCATATGCTCCGGACTTGTGCGAAATTAAACCGCTGCTCGGCCCAGCATATGCAAGTTTCTCGAACATGCATGGAATCAATGACCTGTACCACCACCACCAGCCAAAACACTTCGGGGGCGGTGTTGGCAAACACACTTGCCGGCCTGAGTCACCAGACCATCGTTTTCGATTCCAATTTCTTTTCATTACACGCTCATTTTGACAAACCGGAGAGTTCATGGTTCGATGATCTTGGCACAAACTCATTGTTTGTTTTCTCTGAACTCTAACCCTGACCCCTTTCTAATTTATTGACCTCCCAGCTCCCCGCCTGCGGGATGCTGACCCTTTCTGTCATGCCGTCATGGCATTCGCATTATTGTCTCAGCCGTCCACTCGCACCGGCCATATGCAGCTTACCACCTTGAGCTAAACGGCGGGATCCAATCACCTGGGTTCCACCCTCAAATCGATCGACTCCTCTTCTCGCAGGCCTCCATCACGATTTACCGGATCCTACCGACGCTGACAGACTCAGGCTGACATGGAGACCCGTTTGCACCACGAGCCACTGATTCTCAACCGTCCAGTCGCCGTCCAGAGCCATCTACAACCGACCAAAGCCGTTAGCTCCACTTGTCCAACCACTATACATGTCACAGGGGTAATTAATTAAAATTAATTCTGTTGCCTACCTTGTATCTCGCGAACATGGTCGGGATGAGCTTGTAGATCTCCAGATATGAGATGTTCTTGCCGATGCACGTGCGGTGGCCTGACCCAAACTGTTACACGGCGAAGCAACAACGACGTCAAGGTTAGCTTCGAAACAAATTTAGAGAGTATTAACCCCCCCCCGAGGGAAGCGAGGAAAGGGGTTGGCTTGGCTTGGCTTGGCTTACAGTAAGCAGACATCGCTCCATCGCCACGCGAGTCTCCTTGTCGCCACCCAACCAGCGGTCGGGATTCCACTCATCGGCGTCGATCCCAAACACTGACTTGTCTCGATGGATCACCCAGGGGTTCATGCCCACGACGGTCCCTTCGGCAAAGTGCTGGCCACAGAGCTCCACGCCTCCTTTTGGGACTATACGTTCCTGTACACACAACTGGGTCAGAACTATTTGCATCCAATGCTGTTAGACTGCCAGTACATACCATAGACAGCCCAATCGCAGGATGAAGTCGTCCTGCCTCCTTGACACAGGCGTCAAGGTACGGCAGACTACGCGACTCCTTCCAGGTGACGATCTCGGAAAGCCTGTTTTCACGGCGAGCTTCCTCGAGCTCTGCCAATAGTTTCTCCAGACTCGCCAGGTTCTTGAGAAGAAAGTAGATGATGGCACGCAGCATGATGGCAGTAGTATCGCTGCCAGCCAATACATTGGACGTGGTCCACGCCGTGACGAACCACTCGGGGATCTTGGGGTCCTTGGTGCGGGCCTCAAGGAAGCGGGACATGAAGTCTCTAGAGTTGTATCCCGACACGGCGGCTTTCTCGGCGTCACTGCTTTCCTCTTTGATGCTCGCCCTCTCCTGGGCTCTCGCCAATGCAAAGGCAACGACAGGTGAGGTCTTTTCTGGGAGGAAGCGGCGGATGTAAGGATTCTTGACCCAGAGTTTGTCCACCCATGGCATTTGGCCGGCCTATTAGGTAGTTGATGTCATTAGTTGATTGTGAAAAACAGCAAAAAATAAGCGAAGCACGGAAAAACCTCACCCAGGAAGAATACTGAAAGATTTTCCAAATCGACGCCATAATCCCCTCGACATCCTTGGCCTCGTCCAGGAATCCGAGTCGCTTACTGAACGTGATCTCACCCATCACGTCAAACGCGAACCACTGCAGCCATGTGCCCAGGTCACAAGCCGCGGCCGCGCCATTTTTGCCGGCCTGCTGTGCCTGTGCTTGTGCCGTTGCCTGGACCTCCTCGAGTCGGCTGAGAAAGAAGCGAATGGTGGTATCCACATACGGCTCAAACTCTACCAGGTTGCTCATCGAGTAGATGCCCGCAATGGGCCGCTTCATGGCGCGGTGCAGCATTTCGTCCTGTGTGTTGAAGAGCCCCTGGATGATCTTGCCCCTCGACATTGGCTGCAGGACCTTGTAGTAGTCGGACTGCATGAAAAAAGAAGGGGGAAAAGTGAGACGTTAGCTTTGGCTTTCAGCTAGGTACTTGTGCCAGCCAGTCCAAACATGCCATGTCTGACATGCAGCCAACCCACTCCTGTGTATCATATCATATAACCATAGGGCATAGGGCGCATAGGGCTGAATCTCACTCACTCACTCACCTTCCCCATATTCGCGCTGGTGCCATAGATCTTGTGGATTTCGTGGGGGTCCCCGACACTAATGCAGTTGGGGCCGATACGCACGAGCTTGCCGTGCTTCTCGTGGAGCTGGATGTACGTTTGGTGAGCCGAGCCAGACCACGCCCATCGTAGCCGCGGCAAGTTTGAGAAAGAGGCGAGGAAGGGGCCTGGGATATGGCGTTGTCTCGCCCATGTGCGGTAGAGCCAGGCTGTGAAGAATAGTATGCCCAGGAAAAGGAGGGTACTTGGCGAGAGCGCCTTGAGTAGGGCGGTGGTGTGGTATCCCTGTGACATAGTGGATGGTATCCAGCGAAGTATGGTAATCAAATGGAAAAGATGTTAATTAAAGTCTGCATCCAAGTAAAAGTCAAGATAGAAGATGCTGTGTTTATCTGAGTTGAATCAAGCCACGACCAGTTGACATTTTATCTAATTAACTAATTACACCCAAAGAGAGGTACCCAAGTAACATAGAGGCCTCATCATGGCCACCACGCCGAGTGGCGAGTGGGTGCTGTGTGCTGAGGGTCTGAAGCCATTGACACACAAAGACAAAAAAACAGATGACTCTAGTATTTCCCAAAATAACGATCATAATTAAGTGCTGACGGACCGGACGGTCTCAGCTTGAATCTAGCAACTGGCGTGCTCCTCCTCTTTCCTCCGTACGAAACTAGGAACCTTCGTCCCTCGTCCCCCAAAACCCCAAAACCAGAGTTGGCGGTGCACACATGCCTGCACATGTCAGATTTCACATCATGACTGACTGACTGACCCCATCCTCAACTCGGAAACTAAAGTCCGTTGTCAGACCAACAGCACTGCCAACTGGCGGTACCTTGGGCGTTAACAGCAGCAATGCCCCCGCTTTTGATACGTCACTGACGAATGACAGCCAGCCAGAAGAGAAAACAGGATCCGATCCTCGGATAAAATTAACTGTTCAGCAGTCTTCAAGCAGGCTTGGTAGATCTGCAGATTGCTTTTCCAAGCACCTGAACTCTGGTGAACTGCGGCGTGGCTCAGGCACCTCACATTCGGGGGAAGCAATTGAGGTCCATGATTGGCTGACTCTTATCGCAAAGAAGCGGGATCTGTAACTTCTGTTAGCAACCCAAGTCGCAACCCTCACCAAAAGTTACCCCGACACCCCCGACATGGGAGAAAAGGAGGGCGGTACTCTGTAACGTGGTCAGTCACGATTACCTTCCAACCACATTTCGAAACCACCACCACCACCACCATGTAAATTTATGTTTGTCTATACTACACCGCAATATGAGCCATCCTTGGCTGCTTCAATTTTTTTCTTTTTTTTTCTTTTTTTTTTTTCTGAAATAGCGGTCTCGAACAAACAAATTGCGAGAATCACACAAACAGGTGACTAATCATTTTCGGGCATTGGCGGATTACCATCACAAAAGGGGTTTAGGCAGGCAGCAGTTCTAAGCCTCAACCCAGCCCTGGGGAGACCCAGCCGGGTGGATTACCCCTTGAATCTTTTCTGTAAACTATCCGTACCTACACTAGTAGACTAAGAACGTCAGCTTCCGAGTTAAAACGGAACTTACCAGGTCCCGGCGGGGACCCGACTAAGAAAGAGAAAGCCATAGCCCCGGCCCGGAGCTGACCGAGTGATCAAGCGGAGCCGCCACGAACTCAGCTCCCATTTTGGCAGTCCGTCAACAAACAATTGTTGTATGAAATGATATGTAGTAGAATGAATATATATCACGAGTTTGCCCGCTCTCCATCCTTGAGATGGGAATAAGTATGTATGGTCAGCACCAAAGTAGAAACCAACCCGGCATATTCCTTCGTCCAACAATCAGTATGTCTTCTGAAACACTTTTGCTTTTTGGGGACCAGACCGGGGAAGTCTTGCCCTCCATCAGGGAGTTAAGCAGGCTTGCTCCAGGTTTTCCAAGCCTAAGTGGCTTCTTCCGGAAAGCTACCTACCGTCTTCGTGCTATCATCGCCAAAGCGCCAGCGCACTACAGGCGTCAATTCCCTTCGTTTGATTCTCCACTCGAGCTCGCCGAAGCCACTGCAAAGAACAATAGTCAGAGTCCGGCATTGGCAACTGCTCTCCTATGTATTTCACAGTTCGGCCATGTCATACTGTAAGGATCTGCTTTCAAGCGGTACTCACATGAGGCGGTCAATCAGAACTAACGAGAATACCCACCTAGGTATTTGGAATCACAACCACGAGCAATCGAAGGTTCCTCGAACAAGCCCGCAATCCTCGGCATTTGCACTGGTCTTCTTACTGCGGCAGCTGTGTCCTGCTGCCGAAATCTCACAGAGATCCTCTCGCTGGCAGATGAAGTCGTTCAGCTTGCCTTCCATGTCGGCCTGGAGGCGTCTCAGAGGTCAGAGGTTATCGATACTTCCACCGACAGTTGGGCAACCCTTGTTACAAATATTGTTGACGTCAAGGCCGTCCGGAACGCCATCGACGCCTTCAACAAAGAGTGGGTTCTCGAACCTAGCAGGAAAGCATATATCAGCGCTGAGAGCACATCATCGGTCACGATAAGTGGCCCCCCTTCAACCACTGCACATCTCTTCGCAAAGATCCCCATATTTCAGTCCAGCAAGAGAATTCCTCTCCCTATCTCAGCCGCTTTCCACGCAAGTCATTTGGAGCCCGTGGAGACATCCAAACTCAAGAACGGACTGAGTGCTTCCCTTCTGAGAAGACCTGTTCAACACCAGCACATGATTTCACCCTCGTCTGGCGAATCCTATGCTGCCGCCACCTTCTCCGGCCTGTTAGATGGAGTGGTCGACGACATCCTCCAGACCTCGCTCTCCCTAGAAGCCTACACGGCAGGCTTGGCGGGAATTCTCGGCCCCGAGGCAACACTGCTCCGGTTTGGGCCCGTGAACTCGGCCAAGGCAATCAAGCACTCCATGCAGGTCATGGGCGTAGAGCTTAAGATTGTTGAGCTGCCGATCACTCTCAATTTAAAGGCCACCATGAATGCTGGCGCGATTGCCATTGTCGGTATGTCTGTCCGCCTTCCCGGAAGCGAGACCCTGGAAGAGTTTTGGAAGGTCCTAGAGGATGGTCGCGACCTACACGAGAAGATCCGACCGGATCGCTTTAACGTTGACACGCATTGCGATCCGTCTGGGAAGGCAAAGAACACGACGTTGACGCCGTACGGAGTCTTCATCGACAGGCCAGGCTACTTTGACACCCGGCTATTCAATATGTCGCCTCGGGAGGCGGCTCAGACTGACCCCCAACAGCGTCTGATGCTCCTCACAACATACGAGGCCCTTGAGATGGCTGGGTACACGCCGAACGGCACGCCCTCCACAAACACCCGCCGCATCGGCTCCTTCATTGGCCAGACCAGCGACGACTGGCGAGAAGTGAACGCAAGCCAAAACGTCGATACGTACTTCATTACTGGCGGTATCCGTGCTTTTGGCCCAGGCAGGTTGAACTACCATTTTGGCTGGGAGGGGCCGAGTTACTCAGTCGATACTGCCTGTTCGTCTAGCGCCGCCTCCATTCAGCTAGCCTGCTCAGCATTGCTTGCTCGTGAGTGTGACACGGCTGTTGGCGGAGGTGCCAACTTCCTGACAGCCTCGGACCTCTTTGCCGGACTGAGCCGAGGCAGCTTCCTCTCCAAGACTGGAGGCTGCAAGACATTTGACCACGATGCGGACGGCTATGTTAGAGCTGATGCCGTCGGAGTGGTGGTGCTGAAACGCTTGGACGATGCCCTTGCAGACCGAGACAACATCCTCGCCGTTCTAAGAGGAGCGGTGACAAACCACTCTGCTGAGGCGGTCTCTATCACTCACCCCCATGCCGAGACTCAGGAGCGGCTCTTCCACTCTGCTCTCAATCAAGCTGGCATCCAACCCCATGACGTCGACTATGCCGAACTGCACGGGACAGGGACCCAGGCGGGTGATGCGACCGAGTCCCGATCGGTGACCAACGTCCTGGCTCGGGGTCGTAACTCGTCCAATCCTCTCTATATCGGAACGGTGAAACCAAATCTGGGCCATGGTGAGGCGGCAAGTGGTGTAACGTCGCTTATCAAAGTGATCATGATGTTGAGAAAGAACATGATCCCTCCCCATGTCGGCATCAAGGGGCGCATCAACCAAAAGTTGCCTCCTCTTGCAGAGCTCAACACTCACATCTCCTTTGGGAAAACGCCATTCTTGCCTCGTGCCGACGGTGACGGAAAGCGACGAATCCTCATCAATAATTTTGATGCTGCCGGAGGAAACACGAGCATGGTTATTGAAGACCCCCCGGCACTGAATGTCGAAGGGGCTGATTCTCGCACGCATCATGTGGTGGCTGTCTCGGGAAAAACACAGAGCTCGGTCCTGAACAATACCAAGCGACTGCTTGAATACATTCGCTCCCACCCTGAAGCTCGTTTGGAGGACGTCGCATACACGACAACGGCGCGGCGCATGCACCACGTCTTTCGACGTGCGCATGCGGCTTCGTCCATTGATAATCTTGCGCTGAGCCTGGAGAAGTCCATTGAAGAAGAGACATGGACGAAAGCTCCGGCCACGCGGCCTCGGGTTGTGTTCATCTTCACTGGGCAAGGATCGCAGTACCTCGGAATGGCGTCTGAGCTGTTCAACAGCAACTCGACGTTCCGGGAGCATCTCCAAGCCAGCGCCAGAATTTCCACCTCGCATGGGTTTGCGTCTTTCATGCCGCTCATCACCGGTGATAAACTGGACTTCGGCCAAGCTACCCCGGTCCAGGTCCAACTGGCTATCGTTGCCATCGAGCTCGCAGTCGCTGCACTGTGGAAGGGTATCGGTGTTACGCCGACGGCTGTTCTCGGTCACAGCCTCGGAGAGTATCCAGCCCTGTGCACGGCCGGGGTGATCTCGCTGAGTGACTGCCTGTATCTCGTTGGAAAGCGCGCGAGCATGATGGTGGAAAAGTGCACTCCTGGCACGCACTCGATGCTTGCGGTCCAGTCGAGTGCAGAAAATACGGCGGCGTTGATCGAAGAGCTGGGTGGCTCTGGCTGTGAGATAGCGTGTGTCAACGGCCCTGTGTCAACTGTAGTCAGCGGACCCGTAGAGAAGGTGGCGCATCTTCAGCAGCTGTTGAAGACAAACGATGTCAAGGCGACACTTCTGGAGGTGCAGTTCGCCTTCCACTCTGCGCAAATGGACGCAGTGCTCGACGACTTTGTTGCTGTTGCTCGAAAGGTTCACTTCTCTGCTCCGTCGATTCCCGTGGCGTCTACCGTGCTCGGTGTTGCTGTTATGAAGTTGGGGGTGATTGATGCCGAGTATCTCGGGCGCCAGACAAGAGGAAAAGTGCAGTTTCTTGATGCTGTACAGAGTCTCAAATCGTTGTCGGGCAGTGGCCAACAGGCGGCTGTATGGATCGAGACGGGACCCAACCCCACCTGCCTTGGTATGGTCGGGTCAGCGTTGGGCGATGGGGAGCTGCTCCTTCCGTCTCTAAAGAAAAAGGAGAGCGACTGGAAAGTCTTAGCGCGCTCAGTGGCCCAGGCCTTCACCGCTGGATTCAACATCGACTGGAGAGAATTCCACCGCCCCTACGAAACCGCCCTGCGTCTTCTCGAGCTGCCCAGATACGCCTTTGACCTCAAGAACTACTGGATCCAGTACGATGGCGACTGGGCCATCAGAAAGGGAGAGCCCGCCACCCTAGCACTCCCTCCACTCCCTCGTGCCAAAGATGCGCCGCCCACATTCTCCACGACTGGCCTCCATCGCATCGAATCCCAAGTCACCGACGCGACCGGAACCACTGTTACCTTCGCCACCGATGCCAACGAACCCAGACTCAACAAGGCCCTCCGTGGCCACCTCGTCAACGGAGCCGGTCTGTGTCCGAGCTCGGTCTACGCCGACATGGCCTTCACTGCCGCACGCTACCTCCAGGGCCTGGAAGATCCAGCATCGCGGCTGTCTATGGACGTAAGGGGCATGGAGGTATTCAAGCCGTTGCTAATCCATCCAGGCCAGACACACCAGGTCGTCCGTGTTGTGGCAACCAAAACGTTGTCTTCCGACCGTGTTCAAGTCAAGTTCAGCTCCCAGGACGGCGAATCCCGCCAAGAACACGCCCACTGCTCTGTGGTCTTCGGTGACGGCGAGGAGTGGAAGTCGGAATGGGCAAAGACTGCATACCTCGTCAAGTCCAGGATCGACCATCTCATACTGTCTGCAGCGCAGGGCCACACGCACAAGCTCCTCCGACCCATGGTCTACAAACTCTTTGCAGCGCTGGTCGACTACGATCCCAAATACCAGGGTATGCGCGAAGTCTACATGGATAGCAACTTGTTCGAGGCGACGGCCAACGTCAAGTTCAACACCACTGATGCAGATGGCAATTTCACATACAGCCCCTATTGGATTGATAGTCTGGCACATCTCTCCGGCTTCGTGCTGAATGGTGCCGACACCACCCCTGCGGATTCCGTCTTCATCTCACACGGGTGGGGAAGCATGAAGATTGTTGGCCATCTCTCCGCCGACAAGGAGTACCAGAGCTATGTGCGAATGCAGGAGACCAAGACTCGCGGTGTCATGGCCGGGGATGTCTACTTCTTTGAATCCGGCGAGGTGGTTGCCATCTGCCAGGATCTCAAGTTCCAGCGCATCAAACGCACTGTTCTTAACCATCTCCTGCCACCCACTCCGACCGCAAAGACTGCTCAGGCGGCAGTTTTGGATACGAACGCCGGCTTGTTTCACTCCAAAGCAGTCGTTGCACCTGCCGACAAACACACTGTGCCAGCAATCAAGTTAAATCGGGCTTATGGAACTCAGACGCTCGACACTGCTGGGATCCTCCGTATCATTGCCTCCGAGGTTGGTGTGGAGGTCTCTGAGCTCAGCGACGATGCTGTGTTTGCGGATCTAGGTGTCGACAGTCTCTTGTCAATCAGCATCACAGCCAAGCTGGGCGCCTCCTTGCTCCGGGACGTCCCCGCCACTCTGTTCACCGAGTGTCTGACGGTTGCAGATCTTCGCGCCCATTTTACCGAGACCACGGGCGCTGACGATGGCCTATCAAACTCCGATGATAGCTCATGCACTGATGATGGCGATGTGTTCACTGGCCATGGGGACAGCGCGGTATATACCCCGTTGAGCCTTACCGGTCAATCAGTTGGCACACCCGCCGAGGATTCGGGGGATATATTCAGAAAGATCATAGCAAGCGAAGTGGGGGTTGACATGTGGGAGCTAGACGACGACACACTACTGGCCGATCTGGGAGTCGACAGCCTGCTTTCACTTGCCATCCTGAGCGCTATCAAAACCCACACAGGCCAAGCCCTTCCGTCCAGCTTCTTGATGGATCACCCAACTGTGGGGGCCATTCAGTCTGCCCTAGGCGGTCCTTCCAAGAGCGTGCCTTCGCAGCAGCTTATCAAAGCTCTCGAAAAAGCACAGAAAAGAATGGAAGTTCCCAAAGCCGAGGCCGTGTTGCTCCAAGGATCCGCTCTATCACAGCAGCCCTCCTTGTTTTTGCTGCCAGATGGATCCGGAAGTGCTAGCAGTTACGTCGGCCTTCCGCGGCTGAACCTCCCTGGCGCTGTGTACGGGCTGAACAGCCCATTTCTGGATACACCCAAGGCATTCACAGTCCCCCTACAAGATGTGGCTAGCATGTACGTGGCCGAGATTCGGCGTGTACAGCCACACGGGCCGTATCATCTGGCTGGCTGGTCAATCGGGGGCACATATGCCTTCGAAGTCGCGACACAGTTGATGCAAACTCATGGCGAACCGGTAGACAGCCTGACCCTTATCGATGCGCCCTGTCCAAAGTCGCTTCCGCCGCTGCCGATCGAGACAATTAAGCTGCTGGAGAAAGTCGGCGCCTTTGACGGCCTGAAGGATAAGCGAGTCGGAACCAAGGCGGTGAGGATGCGAGATGGTGTGCGGGATCACTTTGCCAGGTCTGTCAACGCTCTCAAGCAGTACCGGCCGATGGCCATGTCCGATTTTGCATCGGGCAGTATCAAGTCAGTCACGGCAGTGTGGGCGCGGAACGGAGTATGGGAGACGGTTGGAGAGAAGGTCAGAGCCAGGTATGTAGGCAGCGAGGGGGTTGTCAACACAGCGCGGGACTGGATCATGAATCCACGACAGAGCTTTGGAGCAAACGGCTGGGAATCGATGCTGCCTGGGGCACGTATCAAGTGTGAAGTTATCGCTGGCGATCATTTCAGTATCATGCGGAAACCGGGGATCATGGAGTTGGGGAATCGGTTGAGGACCGCAGCCAAGGGGTCACAGTAGATTGGGTTGACGTTTTCGGGAGTTTGAATTTCATTTTCTGGCCATCTAGATGTATGGCTTTCTGTTTTATTTTTCTGTTTGGGGTTTGGTTAAGTATAAGATCGATGGACATATATTCCTTGTTAGGCCATTTAGTCTAAGTTCTAGACTTTCAACTTTCAAATAGTCTTGGATATGGACACGTTCATATTTCTATTCCTTGGGTTTCTGATTGCGGCCTTTTTTTTTTTGCTTACCTTTTTCCCCCATCGCTAGTACAAATGTATCCGTGCCGGTGGTGAAAAAAGCCTCCGAATGGCAGGAGTCAGTCGTGACACTTGTTGACATTCCCTTTTTTTCCACGTGCACTCCTGGGACAACCCTTGCGCGTTTTGGTCGAGTCTTTGTTCGAGGATTTTACCTGTCCATTGTTCACTGCAAATTGATTGGACAATGCCCTCATTTCGCTTCTCAATCAGGCAAGAAGGGACAAAGGGCGCACGATTGGATCGCAATGAATCTCCGATGAAGCGTCTAAAAATAGCGACGTCTTGGCAGGGACCCACGAGTCGATTTGGTGTTTTGGTAATCCGTAAGTTTTGCATTGTTTGTTCTAAGCGCCGAGGTGGAGTGTGGGGTGGAGTTTCGCTCACAACCGCAAATGCCTTTTTGTCCTTTTTTTTATTCTTTTTTTTTTTCACAGATGTTTGACTGTTTGACTGTTTGACTGGGGGGGCTGCGTCGCTTGGCCCAGCGAATCGGCTTACGCGCAGGCCCATCGACTCCCCTGGTTTCCCGACACGGTCGGCGCCTGCTCAAACCTGCTTCAAGCTTATGTTGGGGCAATTGGAACATATGGGCTGGTTCGCTTTTTCTTTTCGCCAGGGAGATCGCTGGACATGGTCGATACTTCAAAGCGGTTCGATCGTTTTAGACGCTGGCCCGGTAAAAAAAATTAAAAAAAAAGACATCAGACTACCTACCGCACACATTGTCGGCCGATGAATGCAAGCGCCCTGCAGATGCTGTTTGCCGCGTGACACTTGCAAGTTGCGAGAGGGGGACGGACGGTATAAGATGGGGTGGCGACCCATCATCCCATCCATCTTGCATACTGACACAATAGCCAAGTTTGTCTTATTGTGTGGTCATCGAGTCAAGGCATTGTCCTTTTTTCCCCTTTGCGCTAATAACGGCGTTGATTGTCTTGATGAGTCAATAAGCTTCTCTTCTTTTATTGTTCTTTTCTTAGCCATCGATCGACCTTGATCACCTTTGTCTCTTTGTTGCTGGCCAACATCCTTAAGAGAACTTGCTATTCCACATCAAATCTTTTCCCCTCAACTCGACACTTGGTCAACTTTTCTACGATTGCTTTTCTTTTGCTATCTTCCTTCCCCTTGCTTTCTGCATAACATATTTGCAACAATTCACATATATCAATACCATAATCGTCAAGATGGCTCTCGCCAATATCGCAAAGGCATACTTTGCGCGTAAGTCATCTTTCTCACAGCTCCATCCATCCTTGAACGAATGTATGCTAACACGTTAATAGCTGCGAAGTTGATTCGCTTTGCCCCTTTCTTCCTCATCATCCCTATCTTCCTCTTCCAAGGTATGTCCATCCCCCTTCGTCTCCCTCTCCTGAAAGATGTCATGCTAACTGATATTACCTGTAGCTCTGTCGCTCTCTGGCTGCGTGTCGACCTCACCTGGCCTTCCAGGGCTATTCGTCGTCTCTCTGCGCCCAGCCAAGGTCACCGACGCCACGCGAGATATCCAAGTCCGCCTCGGCTACTACGGCATCTGCGGCACCACTGACGGGGACAAGTTCCTCTGCCAGACCTCTTCTGGCGCCAACGCCGATGCCGTAGCCGCGAACCTGTTCCCAAGCTTCGGGAGTAACACCACCAGTGCTTCCAAGAACACGACCGCCAACCCGGGAATCCACGACCTCGTCGCCACGGCACTGGACCTGCAATCCCAAATCTTCATGTCCATCCTTGCGGCGGCGGCCTTCCTGTTCCTCGTCGGCCTCGTCTTCCTGGTCTTGTTCAAGCGCGACGTGGCCAGCCCGAACCCAGACAAGCCCAAGCGCAGCGCCATCATCAAGCGCGGCACCTACGGCATGCTGTTCCTGTCGACGGCCTTAACGTTCACCGCGTCGCTTGCCACCACCGAGACCACGGGCGCCCTGGCCTTCTCGGCCTCACCCACCCGCGGCGACCCGACCATCCTGATCAAGGAGGGCGTCGCGCTCCAGGTCCTACAGTGGATGTCGTTTGGGTTCTCGCTGCTTTTCACGCTGGCTGTTCCGTTCTTGGCGAGGCACAAGAAGGTTCCTTTTGGGAAGTCGGAGGAGAGTTGATCACCCTGACCTGACATTATTCGTGTTGTAAGGAAATAGAAAAAGGCGGAATAATAATGAGTCAGTTTATTTTCTCATCGGTTGGTTGACCGCGTTGTTGGTTGGGAAATGTACAAAAATAACATGTGTGTATTAATTACTACTGTCACCTTCCCCACTGGGTGGGCGAGTGGTGAGTGGTCGTCAGACGACAGACTCGGAGTCATTTATGTGGGCCAGCGTTGTTATTACACTTTTTTTCTTCTTTTTCTAGACTTATTCCTCACGGAATGGAAATTATCTGAAACGATCGGTTCACACAAGGCTGAGTGAGCAATGATGAAATAATAATAGCCGAGAGCAACCGTGACATTTGTCCATCATCTCTCAGCCCCGTTGCATCGTCATCGTACCCAAGAACTTATGTTTCTAGTCTGCAAAGTTGATCATAATGTAAATGACTCCTCTTGGCAATGGTGACCTGTCACATGATGGCTGGCATTCTCATCAGCAGCGGATGACACAGCAGGCTAGGCCATTTTTGTTGGTATAATTAATAGAATGCTCTACTATTACATACACATTTGGGGGGAAAGAACGCTTACTCATAGCTCCCTAATTCCAAGTCTTGGTTGGTCCATTTTTTATTTTGACTCGACGACAGACAAGGAGCAAACAATCTCCACCGCTCACCAAAATCATGCCATATCCCAGTAAAAATAACGGTCCTTCCACGCATGGGGTCAAAGAACCGACTACGGTAGTTGGTCCCTGAATTAAGCTAGCTCCTTATGAGTGGGGAGAGAAAAACACGGGTTCGGCCTAGACAAACGGAGATTTGACAGATAAATGGATATAGTACCCGGCCCCGAATTTCGCCAAGGCCCGCGCGCGAATCACCAAGACTCCTCTCCTCCTCTTGTTGATCAGTCTGATGGATTTTGTGGCTGTCCCCATCCTTCTTCCTCTCCCGATTGTTGGGACTTTCGATTTTTGTTGGGTTTTTGTGAATTGTCTTGGCTTTGCATGTCATATGTGTATAAATCCGCGTATTCCTTTGTAGAATAAATCCGTGTCTTCCATCCATCGGTAGCGAATCCTTGATGAAGATCGATCCATCCATGATAGCCTCGGCGTTACCTCCCCTCCACACTTTCACAGGGGGGTCCAAGGGTCTACCTAGCTTCGATCTCTTTCAATCCATCGTCTCATGTCGTCCCACATTTTTGCTTGGCGTAACGTTCGTTTTTTTTTTTTTTTTGGGTAGGTAGAACCCCAGTTGGATTTATTCCCTCTGTAAGAATGTGCCTCTCAGTATTTAAGAGAGGTTGACTCCCACACTTGTCGATGGCTCGGGGGCTGCTTTATCCTTTCATCTGTGATCTGATGGGCATTTAAGCTATTTCACCCTCTTCCGTTTCAACAACGACTGTTGGCTCTTTTAATATATAATTAACAACACGGAATACATTCACTCTCGTTTTCACCACAAACGCGAAATATGGTGGCGTTCAAAGTCATTGTCGTGGGCGGCGGACCCGCAGGTCTCATTGCCGCCCACGCCCTGCACAAAGCCGGCATCGAATTCACCCTCCTCGAACGTGGTCCCACCTGCTACCCAGACATTGGAGCCGGCGTCGGGTTCTGGCCCCAAAGCATGCGGATTCTCGACCAGCTCGGCATCCTGGAAGCGCTCCGTCCTGTCATGACCCCCATTGCTGGAAAAAAGACATTTTGCTACGACGGGACGCCCATAGAAGAGTTTGCCATGGAGACCCTGATCCTGTGAGTTTTTTTCTTCTTCTTTTTCTTTGGGCTTATGGACTCGTGGGAACTAGATAGGTAGGGGGAGTGTTGACTGACCTGCCGCAAGCAACGGCTCGCACTTCAACTTTTGCCACCGGACAGACCTTCTCAAAGCCTTGTACGACAGCCTTCCGGATGGAGCCAAACGCTGCGTAAAGACAAACAAGCGTGTCACCGACATCCAAGTAACCGACTCGGGCGTCAGTGTCAGCTCTGAAGACGGCACCGTGGAATCCGGGTCCATCGTCATCGGCGCCGACGGCGTGCACAGCAAAGTGCGCGAGTGTGCGCGCGAGCTCGCCCTCGCCGAAAATGCCAACGCCGCCGTCAACGCCGAGACGCCGTTCGCTGTCACCTACGACGCCCTGATTGGCAACTTCCAGCAAGCCAACGGCCCCGCCGGCCTGATCCCCAACTGCTTCTACGAGACGCACGCCAAGGGCTTCGAGGCCCAGGTCTTTGTGGGCGGCGAGCGGGCCTGGTTCATCATCTACCGCCACCTCAACGAGACCCGGACAACCAAGGCGCAGCGCGTCACGTACACGGACGCCGACGCGCAGGCATTTGCCGACGAAATCGCGGATCTGCACGTCACGCAGGACATTGTATTCAAACAGATCTTCGAGGCCCGCGAGCGGGCCACTGTGGTGCCGCTGGAGGAAGGCATCGTGGAGAACTGGTCGTGGAAGCGGCTGGTGATCCTGGGGGACGCCTCGCACAAGATGACCCCTAACTCTGGAATGGGCCTCAACAGCGCCGTGCAGGACGTCGCCGTGCTGGTGAATCAGCTGTACAATCTCGTGTCTGCCACCAAACCTTCTGAAGAAGACACGATACCGGCCCGCGAGATCGAGACCGCGTTCGGCAACTACAAAACGCAGCGCGTGAAGTTCGCGACGGGCATCGCCACCTTCTCGGCCAAGGACATCCGCATGGCCAGCTGGACGACCTGGAAGGACTACATCTGGGACCGATGGATCTACCCCTTTTTTGGGGCGCGCCAGTTCCGGTTCAGGTGGGGGTTTGCGCCTTTTATCGCCTCGGGCTACGTGCTCGAATTTTTAGCCATCAGGAACGAGCTGTTTGGGAGCAAGCCGTGGAAACACCATCCAAAGCTGGAGGCGAGAGCGGATCCCGATCCGTATGAGGAGCCCGGTGTGTTCACTACTGCTGCCAAGTAGACGGACGGGGTCAATCAAGTTCAAGTTGGCATTCACAAAACAAAGCATTTCTACGACGGGACGGGGAATGGGGCAAGGAGAGGTGTTTGGGAATCTTTTTATTTTTTTATTTTTAATTTTTTATAATAACTAGATGCATCACCGTTGCTTCTTTTGTGTCTAAATTATATAATTTATATTCTTACGTTCTTTCTTTTCTTCTCGTACACAGACCCCCCTAAGATCAGAATAGAGCCGATGAGGACTGTAATTATGGGACAGACGCCGTGGATGCGAATTGTCGTATTCAAACTGTGATTGTGGCGAGCCATTGAACAATGCGGGGTTGAAAAAACTCCAGCTTCAATCTGCTAGCATATAAACACCAGTTATATTATAGGTCAATTTAGATGACATCCCCAGGGTTTCGTGTCTAATTGATGGGGTTTCCAAGACGTCCATATTTAGCCTCCAACTCCACAAAGTATTCTGGGTACAACGTCACAGGCACTTGCCATGAGCAATTTGATCAAATAGCCATGGATGGCATCTGGCAGGGTAAATCCGACCCTTAAAAGCCCAGTCCCATCCCTGGATTCGGCAGCTTCCGAACACCGCCCTCGCTCAACTCTCCCTCCCTCCCTGTATCGCATTGCATCGTTCCTGTGCAATCATTGTGGTTACGCCCAAAATGCTGTTTCCCACGACTATCCTCCTCCTGGCTGCGAGTCATGTTTTAGCTCAGACTCCGGCAGGCTTTGAGCCCGCCGTGACGGCCCGTCTGGACCTCGTCTTTGGGTCCAAAATTGTGACGGTCCCGGGGACAAGCCTCACGAAAGCAGGTAAGAGAAGAGGGTTCACACTGGCTTATGAGGGGGGGGGGGTGGGAGGGGAATATTGCTAAAGTTTTTTTGTGATTTGATACAGAGACTGCAAAGCAGCCGACGATTGGAACCAGCGACGCGGCTCTCAACGGGACGTATCTGTGGATGATGATTGGTATGTTCCCCCCCCCTTTCAAAAAAGAAAAAAGAAAAAAAAGCCATCCAAAGTAGGAACTGATATTGAATTTCCACAGATCTCGACGTGTAAATGCTCCTCGTCCTCTCAAGATCCCTACTCACCAATACTGATTAATCAAACCCAAATCAGCCCAGCCAACTTCCAAAACCCCAGCGCAGGCGGCCGCCGC
This sequence comes from Lasiosphaeriaceae sp. G1095, assembly GCA_027569635.1. Lineage (NCBI taxonomy): Eukaryota > Fungi > Ascomycota > Sordariomycetes > Sordariales > Lasiosphaeriaceae > Lasiosphaeriaceae sp. G1095. The sequence continues at coordinate 111,589 of JAPDFK010000010.1, read as the reverse complement.
ACGAACCTGCACGCCATGGTCTCAGGCTTCAAGGCCAGCTCGGCCCAATCCACCATCAACGGCGTCTTCACGCTTGCGTCCTCGTCGACTGGCCCAGTGACGTACACGGGGCCAGCCCCGCCGGCCGAGAAACCGGCTTACCCGCATCGCTACGTCAGCCTGCTGTACGAGACGCCGGCGTCGTTCTCCGTCACCAAGACCCAAGTTGGGCAGACGTTTGGGTTCAACTTGACGACGTTTGTGGCGGCGGCAGGGCTGGGTTTGCCGATTAGGGGGAATTATTTTACTGTTACGGGGTAGACTATCACGTCCGCTGCTTGTTGTTAAATCATGTCGATATTGTGGGGGGCGGCGTGGTGCTGGTTGACTCCTGAACTCTATGGCAATAAGGAAACAGACTTCACGTTTAACTGCGCGAGATTCAAAATGAAAAACACGATTCAAGTTGCACTTCCGTCTCATGTGAAATCATTTGCCAGGTGCCTTAGCAACCCCCCCTGAACAAGCAAAGAAAATGACCCGACGTCATTCCAACCCTCCGCAAGGCACCTTTGCCAGGCTCATGTTCAGCAAAGCTTAGTTGGTATAACAGTATAGCAGTGGTAATCCCTGGTCGGGCGTAAAGGTTCGCGTTTCATCAGCTTGACTCCAACAACAGAGCTTTGTTTTTTTCCCCTAACCTTTTTTGCATTTCCTTTTCCCCTCTCACATGTTTCGTTTCTTCTTCAATCAATTTGCTGCACCCCCTACTACCCCCCAACGGTTTTCTTAAGCACAAAAGGTACCAAAGGTACCTAATAATCCGTGCGACATATGGTCACAATTAGGTTTGTACTACGATCACGGCCAATAGTTCGTACTACGATCACGGCCAATAGTTCGTACTACGATCACGGCCAATAGTTCCAAATAATCATCGTTTAGCAATCAATTATTGGCAGTACCACGTCAGGTAGGTAGACGAATCTCAACCGAGATCCCAGGCCTCCTTGTCCCCACGGGTACTTGGAGATGCAGTGCTATATATATATATATATATATATATAACCCCCTTTCCTCCTCCATTTACACGATGCCATGCTATACATTCCTTTCCCAATCATCTCTCCCTATCTCCCGGCCCTTAAACATCCCGCTTCATGGGCACGATCGTCTCGTTGCCGCCCGGGTTGGGAGACTGCCAGTGAAAACCCGGACTCGGCGAGTGATGAAACCCACTCAACCCCGTTCCGCGCGCCACCACGGTCGAAATCCGAGACGACTGCGACGTGTGGGGGTGCACGACGATGCCCAGCCACGGCAGGAACCCGACCAGGTACCGCACCAGCAGCGACCGCGCAATGATATGGTAGCTGTCGGCGCGGGGGAGCATGCCCGGCCCGACATACTGCGCCTCGAGTTCGGCGCGCGCGTTGTGGGCTTCCGCAGGAAACGAAACGGAGCGCGGCGAGACGAGCACGACGGCTTCGACAATCTCGTCATGGTGTGCCGCGTGGCCGCCGTGAAGGGGAGATAAGAGTCCGCCCACGCTGCTGATGTTGTTGTTGTTGTCGCTGCCAGACCCTGCTCCTCCTTCGGCCTCTTCCTTGTTCTCCTCCATCTGGATGATTTGGAGCTCTTCGGCCGGGTCGACGTGGCCAATTCTGTCCTTGAAGAGGGCGTAGCAGATGCGGATGAAACTGAAGAGGCCGACCAGGAACGGGAGCAGCTGGCTGGGGAGGTTGAGGCCGCCGATGCTGCCGTGGCCGCCGAGCACATTATGCACGTGGTTGAAGTTGAGGGACACTTCGACCGTTATGGCCGAGATGAGCAGCCAGACAAAGTTGACGACGCGGAGGAAGGTGTAAATGTACCTGAGCCTGTTTTCCACACACAAGACAAAGTGATTAGAAGATGAAAAGGACAGCAGCCATGGGGGAGGGAAGGTGTTAATAGGTACTTACTCTTTATGAGTGAACCCCGTGGCGTATTTGGCCCGGTTGAGATGGCTCCAGCGGTTGAAGTGCACAAACCCTCGGATGCGATTGAAGCTAACCACGCCCGCGAGACTCGACACGAGGAGCATGATGCTGAACCACACGGTACACAAGATGCACACGACGATATAGTAGTATCGGATTCCACCGTCGGCGCGGAGCTTGGCAAAGAAGAAGGTGTAGAGGGTGGAGCAGGCGGGATCGTTGGGCGGCTTGTCGTCGGGCCCCAGCGAAGGGAGCGTGCCGTTCACGCCGTACAGCCAGAACCACAGCCCAAAGACGCTCACGCCCAGGCTCACGATCAGCCGGATGTGGGTTCCGAACCCGCCAAAGCTGCGCACAGCGCGGGGTCCCTGGTTAAGGTAGAGCCGCGTGCGGTAGCCCCAGAGACTCAGAACACCGAACACGGTGCCGCCGCAGAGGTGCATCAGGATGAGGCCGTCAAGCTCGGTGAGCTGGCGGGTCATGCTGTCGTTGCCCATGGCGATGAGCAGCGTCAGGAGGAAGATGGTACTGGTGTCGGCGGCAGGGCCAAACTCGGACGGCACGATCGTGTTGGCGATGTAACTGGCCACCCAGGCAAAGTAGATGCCCAAACGGACACCAAGCCCGTAGTAGTCGGACGCCCGCTCGCTGTGGCAATCCAGCCCCGCGGGATCATCGCGGGCCACGAGGGCATTCCAGTCGAGGTGCTGCATCGTGAGAGTTGAAGGTATCGTGAGTCTTGCCGAAGGTACTCATGCGCAAACTTTGAAAAATTTGAAAAAATTTGAAAGAATTTGAAAAGTCTGTCTGCTCCAAAGTCGCAGCTGAAAAATGATGTGGGCAGCGGCGGGGATTATTGTGCCATGGACGAAATCAAGTCTGCGTGTAACCCAGGTCAACAAGCAAATCCCGAGAGGGCTTGGCTTGGGTTGGGGGAAAACACGCAAAGTCGTCTGAAGTCTTGTAAGACTAGTCGTCAGCTAAGAAGCCAAGAGATGGAGGGGGCGGGCCAAGAGAGAGCTTATCTTTCTTTTGTCGACAAAAGAAAAAAGGACTTCGGGTCGGGCCTCGACTGACAACGCCATATCCCCCCCGCGAAATTAAGCTGACGGTGCGGTCCCACGAATTGGGGTCCAAAAACTTATCCATACTGTGTAGAAGTAAGCTGGTTGGGCCTAGCTGCCAACATACATGCCAAATTTCGTGGGCCTTCTCCATTCCCGGCCTAGCCCTCGCCTTATGCCCCGTTCAGCGCGTTTGCTCCCCAGCCCGTTGCAGGGTTAGTTGGTAAACAAACCCGCCACCAACGGTCCAACAGACACTAACGGCCATATTATTCGTCCAATGGTGGTTACATGTCAGGCCGCTTCATGTGGCCAGAGTGCAGAACACCCAGTGCAAACTTGGTCTCTATTACTTTTTTTATTTATATATGTTTCAAAATTTTGCTCGGTTTGCTCGGTTAAAAAAATACTGACGGATAGGGGCACTACCATTATCCTCATGACTGCTTCAAGACATGATCACGACAATGAAATAGGTAAACACTGAATTTCAAAAATATGGGAGAAATTGATAACTTGGGAAGATCAAACTCGCATCGAACTAGAACCTTGATCCGCAAGGTAAAAAGAGAAACTGTTAGAAATTCACAATCCTCCCCAGGACCAACCTCGCTGGTTGACTAAGAGCTCCTCACCTCAACCTGTTGGTAAGAGCTGTTTGTATTGCGAATGACACCTGACTAGTCTAGTAATTACTTGGATTGTAATCCACAGGCATGCTTGTGCTAATTGACCTCCTTTCCAAAATACATTTCTTCAACATCACATATAAACACGACTGTAGTAATTAATCGGGAGTAGGTGATAAGATAAGTCTTCCGCATATGATTTTGAGATTCATCACACCCAAACCAGTCCCCACCCCCTGCGCGACATTTAGGGTGTGGGTGGGTGTTGTGAAAAGCCTCCCAGAGAGCCTCGTCATAATTATTTCCAATAATCAACCAAGTCAGCCTTCTTGTACTCCAACACTCATTCACATTAATATGGCCAAGGAGGCCTCTGGAATGCGAACCATTTGTAAATTTTTCACGCCGGCCGCATCTCTACATGCCCTGCCCAGACTGAGAGTGCTTCTTTTCCCGCTCCACGTAGGTATTCGTGTGTTATATCGCAAACGACTATTTGCCATGCAGATCGCCTTGCACGATTCATCAAACACAGAAGAGGGAATTTGCAAGTTATTCTTCATCCGCAAACTTGTTATTATGTGTGGTAGGGTTGCAGGATAGGTATCCTGCTCCTGCTACGCTGACAATAATTCGAGGTAAACTACCACATGGAGTCTGCCCAAAATGTTACCCCTTTTTGACCGTGCCCACCAACCCCCAAATTTCAAATCCCCCGCACCATTTTTATGCTGCATGCACACCATAAACTCCAAACACCAAACTATATTATGTACGTAAATTGCAAAAGTGACATCACTGTCAACTTCTCACTGACGACGCCCTTCCGACGGTCGTCGTCCGCCTTCTCTTCGGATGCCGATGTGATATCTCCCGGTCGACCGCATCGCCCGGTACCTCGGGAATATCTTCCCATTGCCCCATACCTTTCTCTAACTCCACGCCTAACTCTACACCATGATCCTTTCTCCAATGCTGCCGCAGGTTGTCCCTTCGGTTGTATGGTTTCCCACACACCGAGCCATCAATGTTGGACAACTTGCATGGAAACACATCCCCCTCATCTGGGTCCTGGCCCGCAGCTAGGCGATGCTTCTTGGTCCGCAGGTGTTTTGCCAGTTTTTTACGCTGGTCTGTTCCGCGGGCCGGATAAAACCTGCAATAACTGCAAGAAACATCTTGAGCACAAGAGACAGCATGAGTCCTCTTTATTAGCCCGGTTGGCTTGTCGTTTCGGGCATTTTGAATGGTTGGCAATGGGACTTCGTCAGGAACGAAGTTGAATGGCGGAAGGTTATTGGGTGGAAGTTCAAGCGGCGGTAGATTCATGGTTTCCAAGGGCTGCTCTGCAATCTTCGACACGTCCGCAAAGCCGAAAACATTTTGCATTTCCAGCTCGAACACCGTGCTTCCAGTTGAATCCCACGAGTTTTGGCGTGGCGATTTGGGTCTCAGGGGCAACAGCGGTGGCTCTCGACGAAAAATACTGGCCTGAAGATAGGACTTCATAAAGTCAAGCAAATCCAGTGAAGTCGCTTGGATAGGCAGTTGGATGCCTTCAAGTTTGCCGTAATGAGTGGGGTCAAAGTTCAGTTGGGTATGCAAAGCTGAATGATGTCAGTAATCAAATTGAGTAGTGACATCTTTATATATGCAGGGACTTACTTCTTAAAAAGTCCTCAGAGACACGCTCAAACCGCCAAGAGAGTTCTTTCCTCCCATCACTAGCCACAAGCTCACGCATGTCTTGATTCAGACAGTCGTAGAATGGTTGAGGGATGTCTTCTCTCAATTCTGCAGCCATGGCGAGTGAAAGCTGGGCAAAACAAAGTTTGTCGAGAGGTAAAGAGCCATTTTCCTCCCGTCTCATTCTTGCCGCCTCATCGATGCCGGTGAGGAGAGTAGCAGCGTCAAAATGGCCGGCAAATTTCTTGGCATTCTCTCCAACTCCAGAAGTGGTCTTGCGCATCTCAGAGAAGGTATCCTCAAAATGTTCTAGGATCCACGGGCCCTGGGCAATGGAGATAATCTGATCCGGAGTGAGTAGTGGGGCATGTTCGGCTAGCTTTTGGCCCCCGTCGTCCACAGGAAGTAGACTTGAAGTTGCAGGGGCTTCCGGCAGGCACAAAGTCGAAGTGGATTTAGTCACCGACGACGAAGGACCGTCCAAGAACCCAGGGTGCTTGAGCGACTGTGTTGCACCCGAAAAATTCCCCTGGGAGGTACCAGAGAACTCTGCTAGAGTGCTTGTCGAGGACCACGAGCTCTGAATGCTTCTTGGGAAGGTGCTGGATGACCCGACAAATGTACTTGTTGATGACCATGAGTCTTGTTTGCCAGTCCTATTCGGCTCATTCCAGTGATTCAAGTCACTCTCGTACTCGGTCGGCGAAGCGAAGACACCCTTGCCCTCTTCAAGTACGGATGTGGGGGGGATTGACAACGGAGACAATCCCTCCGACATGGGAGACACTGATGGCTGTGACACAAGGGAAGGGCGACCATGCATTGGAATTGTCGCGTAGCTCGTCGTCGAGAGACTTGTAAAGGATCTGACTGGTGGAGCTGGGGTTGGTGTCTGAACCTGCATTGGTGGCATCGGGTCTTGTTGCCTAGCCGGGAGCTCAGCTGGGGGTTCGAATGCCATTGTTGACATGCTGCGAGGGTATGGAACCTCCGGGTAGCTGACATTGTCGCCTCCATAGGAAGCGCGATAGGGTGCTGAGGTGGATTCGGGGCCATTGCCAAAGAGCTCATATCTCGGCGGCGAAGGGGGCACAGGGAGTTCCTCCGCCCCCGATGGGAACGAAACCTCGAAGGCCGGATTTGCTCCAACGTGTAAACCGATATCATGATCTCTTGGAACAGAGCCACTTGGGACATTGGCTGGAAAGAAGGCATGTGTGTTGCTCAGAAGCTCATATCTTGGAGCAGATAATGCCAACTCCGGAAGCCATTGAGAGGAGGATACGGGCTGTTCTGCCACATGACGATGTAAAGAAACATCGGGTGGTGTACAGAGCTCAGCCACTCCATTGGAAGCGCTTCCAAATGAAGAAACGGTCTCGACAGGAGACAAAGAGACACTATCCAAGTCCTTGGATGAGCGCCCCCTGAAGCTAAGCCGAGATCTCTCAGACGGCCTTCTCGACATGATACTGCCGAGGAACGACAAGAACGACTTGGTCCGATTCCATGGGCGCCCAGATTGGTGAGATGGGGCTGCCAGAAGTGGTCGAGCATGAGAGCAGCTCCAACACTCTCGGAGTACTTCGCAGTCCCTTTCCAAATGGATCAGCATCCACTGCAGACTGCCGAAGTGCCGTCGGCAAAACGGGCATTTGTCTCTCTCGCCAGCATCATCGTCACTGGAGAAGGTGCGATGCCACCAAATACTGTGGAAAAGCCTGGCGTGACGACAATCCCCACCGGGTGTGTCTTGGGTTCTGGATATTATCAGGCACTGTCATTGTTTACTGAGTGGTCAAATGGAACAACATACAGTCGGCAAACATCGCTAACCGGGGCCACGGAGCAGCTCCGGGATGGGAGGCCGGGCTGGGTCGCTCCTCTTATGGAGTGGTAGGGCGATTCGTTGAAGTATGATGACATCTTGAAGATATTCGATGGCAGATCAGGGAAGATCTCGAATTAGAAGATGGATGAAGAGCAATGCCACAGTGGCGAAGAATGGGCTCCATCTTGGGTTTTGTGCTCGCACACCGACGAAGTGATTCATTACAACAACTGTGTGTTCCCGGCATCGTGATGATCATCCAGCCATACAAGGTATTCCTCACCCTAGTGCCAAGTGGTTACTATGCTGTACGGGACCTACCGGCCGGCAATTGACAAAGGTCCCTCGGAAGCTGTTGCAAATTCCATTTGCCATAATTGCGGAATCCAAGCAAGGGTGGGACTCGTCATCAAGACAATGATTGATCAAAAGGACCACCTTGAAACGATAGCTTGGGGGCTCGCTGCTGACGAAATGGGCGAGAACATCTCCCTTCATCTCCTATTGGGCCCTTGACGGTAAGGCAATCGACTACTAGGCCATGGCATTTCCATTTGGACATTGGGGGTAAGAGGGGTTGTGGCATCGAGGTGTTGACTGCCTTGGATGCCTTTTCGGCGGGGCGCGAAGGTTAATGGTGAGGGGCATTTTCGGCCAGACCGAGCACCAGATTAGGCCATCGGAGCCCATCGGTTTGGGGTCAGTAAGGTCAGTAGGTCCCTAACGCACAGGGGGTTTGGACTGAGGACGGCAAGGCAGCGAGGCCGCCGATGAGGAACGCGACTGGAGGGTAAAGCCTTTCGGGTCATTGTTGCGCGTTGTCCTCGTGTCGTGTGTCGTCAAGAAGGCAGAAGGTCCAACCCGCGGCATATCAGGTGTGTGGGAGGGTGTGTGTGTGCGTTCTAAAAGGCGAATCGGTTGCTGAACATAGAAATGCGGCGAGCAGTTGTTTGAGGACGCAGGGACAGCGTGGTCTGATGCTGCTTAGGGCCGAAATTCGAGATCGAAAAACCCTTCAAAAACAGGATTCAAGAAGAGATGGACTCAAGTCTGGGAAAGCTTCTTCCTTATAGCAGGTAGCAGGCCTCGAGTTCGCATTAAACTTGGTGCTGATTTCCTACTTGCAACAGCCATTGCGGCAGTGCTCGCAGCTCAGACCCATGACCAGGCCTCTTTGGCCTCAGAAATCTGTAGTGGTTGTTCAGCTCTGCAGTGGAGAATATTGGCAATGGCCAATGAGAAGGGTGGGCACCACAGCCTCTTGGTTCACGGTGTCGAGGGCGGCCGATGATGAAGCTCAAGGGGGGGGGGGGCCAGGCTGGGGAAGTTGGCTTCCCTGGTTGTCACCAAGGGTGTGGAAAACGGGCTACCAGAGGACAGGGGGTGTAAATTAATTAGTGCAAGCAATTAATTCAAGGTGCTTGTTCTCAAATCCAGGATACCTTTTGTCGAGACTTTTTGGGGGTTTGAATTAGGGTCGAAAAAATACGAGTCGACTTCGCATGGCAGGCTTCAAGCTTGGTCGAAGGAAAAGAGGAAACGGGATCTGCTCGACTCAAAGGCTCAAACTACCCCGCTCTTCACCGAGATCGGGTCTTGGAGGGGAGGAGTCGTAGTTCTTTGATTGGTCAATGTACAGATCATATCATCCGCGTCTTTCTGATAAGGACCTACGCTAACTAGTTCTTGCCTTATTACTCTACTCTGTGTTCTGGCGGACCATGGCGGCGGCAGGCACAGCCTGCGAGTGAACCCCCTCCCCTCTTGCTTCATGGAACCCACCGCTTGTCTTCAAACTCGTTCGGAATCTTTCGGATTCCGGTCAAACTCCAATGTCGCCCCCCGGTGTTGAGCTTTGGTTCACTCGGGGGCTTATTGACCTTGCTGTATGATATGTCTCGTCATTCTATGGTCCTTCTTCCTGTGTGGCCGAGCCCAGTTCTTATCTCCAACACTGGTGATTGAAGAGCCAAGAACTGGTTCATCCGCCTGGGCTCATAAAACACCGGGTCCCCGAGACACGAATGCCCCTCCAGAACCCAAGACGGACCAATAAGACAAAGTCCCGAATGGCTGGTACCGCCCCCACAAGAAGCAGTTCACTTGCCTCTCTTGGCGAGCACTCTCTCACGCTGCCGTCTCTTATGCTGCAGCGATCCAACAAGTAGCAGTCCTTCATCGTCACTTTTCCCCATTCACTAATGTGGCCGTGTGGAGTTTTTCTTGACTGTTACAGGTAGGTAGGCGTGTTGGTGGCGAGAAGCAACACTCCGACAGACTCGCTACTATACTAGTGAACATGTCGTGCGACCGATACTGAGCTCGTTATAAGGTGCCTTGTGTGGGTTGTTTTTCCACAGGTTTTAATAATATAACCATGTCAATACTGGTTCCCGACCTACCTAAATACAGGAATGCGGACATCCGTGCTTACGTTGCCGGGTTTCGCTTGTGTTTGTGATAATTGTCTTGGCAAGTAATTTTCGACCTTGGGATATTATGGACAATGAACATTGTATGCATCGAGAAACAATTGTCCGAAGCAAACGGAATCCGTTGATGGGAGAAGAAGTGCGGCGCCAGTCGTGGTACATCACACACACTCTCTTTCCAAGTTAGGAAAAAAGAGGTTTAACTTCATGGATTGGACAAACAAATTTTGTCTTCTCCAATACGTAGAAAGAAAAGAGAAATGGATTGAGGCATTTGTTCCAGGGTTGCGGGCTGTGTGCGCGTGTGCGGCGGCTCGGGCAGCGGGGGAGGCGAACGAACAAAGAAAACGACGGACGCGGAGGGTTGCAGCTAGTACGTGAGCCCACCGTCCCTCCGCGCAAGCAAGTCGGGTCAGGATGGAAATCGGCAGTGTGGAAATTTGGAGATCAGCAAAAACAGCCAGCCACAGCGAGCAAGGAAGGTGTGGTGGTGTTGGACACAGCTGTGCTTTGCTTCACCGCCAGTTTCGGAGGAAAAGAACAAATTAATTGAACCGGCTGCATCTCTCATCCATGTGTTTTTCTTTCTTCATCCCGTAGCATTCGTCCTCTTGTCTCTTGTTCTTGTCCTCTCCTCACTCAAGTGAGGACGGACGGATGATGAGGCTCTCGGAGGCCTCGGCAGTTTTTAAAGCCAACCTGGCAACCTGGGAAGCATGGAGCCAAAAGGTTCGGCGCCACAGCACCAGGTGTAGCGGGGTAATTGCCCACAGTCTTCTTTCACACACCCCCCCCCCCCCAGGCCTAGGACGCAAAATGACCAGTTGCTTACGCAGTGAGCAAGTGAGCAAGCAAGCCATTGAAACTCGCACTAACGCGCTGTACTGTACCCCAGGCCCGTGGTGAGGCACCTGCCTGTCCGATGCACACAGCCTCATGCTTGACAGAGAATGCGCAGCAGCGCAAATCCGCCAGGGAAAGGCAGAATTGCGCAAATGGGCAGCGAGCGAGCGGCCTTCCATGGATGTGGGGAACCTGCACATCGTCGGCCACCGCCAATTGCGGGCGCGTTCGAGGCCTCACAGAATCTGCAGAGCATCGCTCCAATGAGTAGCGGCCGAGCCAATGCAGGTCATCCTGCGAGTGGGCACGATGTCGTGCTCCAAGCAGGCAGCAAACGACCCAATGCCTGTCTCTCTTGCAAGAGTGTCTCTCGGGAATGCCCCCAGAAGTGGCTTGGAGTGACTTGATTTCTTCTTGTTGGCGCGACGGATTGAACCCCCGAGGCTGCTACTGCACCTGTCAATGCAAGTTTGGCATCGAAGGACCCCCATTGCCAAAAGGGAGGGACAATTGTTAAAGTACAAGCGCGGGTGGTGGTATGCAGCCCTACTACGCTTCTCCCAGGCGAGCAAGCCTCCCACCACCACCCACCACCACCTGGCCGTCCCGATCCCACATCCTACTCTTTTGGACCCCTCCCTCAATTGTAGGACAAGTGCACACCCACCTAGTCAAGTGTGCTTGATAGATAAAGAGGCTGTGATCCCAAGCCTGTTTCCCCCGCTCGCCCTCTTGATCCTTTTTTTCTTCTCTCCAGGATCGCTTGTCGATCTCCAGCCTCGGAATTGCTTCTCCTATTCTGCCAACTCTGTCCCTCACCCCATTGCTGTGACCTTGTTGCCCATTGCTCTGACCTTGTTGCCCATCATGCCCCGCGTTCAGGAAGAAATTATAAGGGGCCGTCGTGGAGGGGTGCACCGTGTCTTCAAAGACGACTGGTCCGACAACAGCGACTCGGACGACGAGAGCATCTATAGTTATAGTAGCTTCGCCGACTCCAGGTATGACTCGAATTACGAGCCGTTGGATCCTGTGGATTTCCGTCAAAGACAACAATCCAGGACCCGGCACAGGAATCGCCCGGTACCTGTCCGCGAACCGTGAGACCTGCCTCTCCCCATCCATCCCTCACTTGTGGGCGACTGCTAACAAAATCTCAGTCCCAACTCTTCTCGTGTCAGCCTTTCTTTCTCGAGCGAGCCCACTCGCTATCATGAGAAACCCACGTATGAAGCTTGGAACATCTACCTATCCCCCGATACCAAGCAAGTTGTTGGCGGGTGGAAGGTCATGGGAATCAAGTTCCAGGACTACGACCAGATCAAGGGCACAGAAGTGGTAGTGCCCGGGACATATGAAGAGACAGACTTGGCGGGCATTCACCTGCGCGCTGTCGACTCGTACCAGGCCAAACACCGGCCTTTCTTGGCTGCTAGGGTGGTCGGTGTCAAAGGCAAGACATACGAGGACCATCTCGATGAAAGATGCCGCAAGCTTCCCATGCCTGTCCGGGAGAGCATTTCCAAGCTGCTAGCTGACAGGGAGGAGTCGTCGTCAAGTAAATTCCGCACTAGAACTTGGACTGTCGTGGCCATCCAGGAGCACCTGTGTGCCCGGTTTGCCAAACCAACACCGACCGAGGTGAAGCGGCACAAGGTCCGATTCTGGAAGAACCCAGACCAGGCTCAAGTCGAGTACCTTGTTGTCATCCGAGGGAGCGAGACCAAGGCTTGCCCGGACAATAACAACAAGGGGCTCACGACACCATTCCGAAACGAGAACCCCTGGGGACGCGCCGACGATGAGGAGCGTGAGAACAAGATCCGCGCCGAGACCGTTGCCGAGAGAAAAATGCGGGATGAACGCTTCGAGAAGCAACATCAGCGTACTTCGCCTCCTTCCTACCGGAGTGAGCGTGGCGATTCGCCGATGTCGGTTCGTCGGGTGCGAGACAACAGGCCACGGGCCCCGGAGCGAGAATACAGAAGTGAAAGAGTCGTCCCCGGCATCCCACCACCGACGCGACGTTGCCGGATGCCGCCGCCGCCGCCACCGCCGCCCGTTTGGGCAGCCCCCCCGCCGGCTCCGACACCTCCGCAGTCTTACCCACCGCCGCCAGCCGTGGCCATGTACAACCGGCCGTTCGTAGTGCCTCCTACGCCTCCTCCCCAGATGTTTGCACCTCCGTATCCCAACCCGCGAGGCCAGAACATGGGGCCTCCTCCGCTGCCGCATGGTTTCCACGCCGCGCCGCCGTACACGTCCGAGTACTTTGGAATTCCCCCGCAGCCGCCAACTCGCCCCCCAGTCCCACCGGTCCCTACATACGGCCGCTTTGGCGCAGGTGCTTCTCCGCCCATGCCATCGTGCCTCGCATGCCGCGCCTCGAATTGCCCGCACTTTTCGCAGGGTGCCGCCACGTGCTACCGCCCGATCGAATGGGTCGGCTCGTCCGCGACTCACCCGCCCTGCTTCTTGTGCAATAGGAACTCCATCATGGCGTCCCCTCCGCCGCCGCCGCCGCCAGCACCAGAACAACAACTGCCGCCGCTCTCTTCGCTCTTTGACAAACCCCTCCCCCCCAAGGGGCCGAACCAGAATCCGCCACTGTCACTTGTGGATGATAAGCCCTTTGGGTCCGGCCAGGAGAACCTGCCTTTTGATTACGCCTGCACTGCTTGGAAGTCGTTGGTGCCAGAGGTGAAGAAAGCTGAGGACGAGGAAAAACCAGCCGGCGTCTCCGGCAATACTTTACCGCCGCGCATCGGCCGTCTAGAGAAAGAAGTCATCGCGAGTGGTATTGACGAACTCGAAGGCGTAGAGTTGGAGAAAGCCGCTGCCATCATCGGCAAGGCCACTGGCCAGCAACACGAATTTGGCGTTAATTGCGAGATCGAAGTGGACATTGAGAATCTGTCGCATGAGACACTTGTCCAGCTCTATGAGCTTGTCACCAAGGGAAGCTTTGCCTGATCTGGGCGCCAAGACGGAGAAGATGCCCAAGGAAGCTGAAAACACTGAGAAGTGAGGGTTGGATCAGGGTGATGTGCTGGAATATGTGTGTTTTTGTATCTGTGTGCGTGTGTAATTGATGATGTGACAATATGGACGGTCTTTTTGCTACTTTGAGGGCGTTATGGATGGAGGACGGACTGTCCTGGACTTGGAAGGAAAGGATGATAGGACACTCACTCCATGATGGACGAATGGGGGGATGGTTTCGGGTGTATTTTTTCGTTCTTTCCGTGTATAGGATTTCTTCTTGTTCGACTTCCCTTGTACTTTCTTCTTGTAGTCTGCGAGATATTTGGATGAGAAATTGTAACGCCATTGATGAACGATCAAATCCGAATACTATTGTCACCCCCCACCCCCCCATTGTTCATTGTTCAGCACATGCCTGGAGAAGGAGAGGGTGCCGCTACTGGGCTCGTTCAACGCATTGTGTTGGGTCCACATCTGTAAGAGACAAAATATAATATAAGGCAAGAGTTTTCACCTCCATGCATTCTTCTTTCTCAACTTGACAGAAAAAAAACATCAATTTGCAGTTCCGCAAGAAGAAGAAGTAAAAGAAATGGGCTGACGTTGGGCCGGGGCCACTACAATTTGAACCGCCTACAAGTTACAACTGTCCCCAGTCCCCACTATCCAAGAAAACGCTGGGCGTCACGCCCCACAGATTCCCGAAAAAGGCAAAGCTCCATTTTCCTGCGATCGACGAAGTGGGGCCGCTCTTCTTTTATTTTTTTCTTCTCTTCGCGAACGAAGCATCGGAAACTTTCCAAAAACCATCTTCAATTCGCATCACCAACCGCGCGCGTCGTCTACCAGCCTTACCTACTAAACACCGCGACACACGCATAACCCAAAAAACTCGCACACAAATCTATTCGCCGCCAAGATGCATCTCATGTATCAGCTGGATGCGAACGGCAAGAGGATCTACTCTCTGAAGAAGATCTTGGACCACAAAGTCACGAAGTCTGCACACCCCGCCCGGTTCTCGCCAGACGACAAGTGGTCGAGACACCGGATCACGATCCGCCGCCGATTTGCCGTTCTCCTTGACGAGAACCGTACGTTCTCTCTCTTGTTTTTTATTATTTTTTTTTAAAAAAAACCACCAAGCATCTGGACCATTCCCCTTTCCATCCCTATATATATATGACGAGAATTTGTGTTTTTTACTGACATGCACTTCGTGTGTTGTTTGTGTTACTACAGTCAAGACTGCCGGTCGTTAAAGCAGCGTGGGCGAGGTAAAAACCAAACCCCCCTACCTACACAACAACAAAAGACCACCACCCTGAAATCCCACATTACACCACAAAGAAAAAACACGTCAGAGAAAATGTCAGTATGCGCTCTGTCCACTGCGATGATTTTATCATCGCAGCAAGGCTGACGCTATGACACATTGCAATTGTCTCCCTAGGGGGCGGGCATTTTGGTTGGAGGAAACATGTGATTTCTGTGGTCGACAGCGGGTGGAGGATTTGGGGTGTTCTTGATTTGGCTACCAAAGACCGAGGATGGATGGATGCTGTAAAAAGCATCATGCAATGGTCGGCGTTTGGGCTTGGTTGGGTTGGCGTCGGGATTGCTCTTTCTCTAGGCTTTTAGGACAGCTGGTACTAAAAAAATGGCTTTCTAGTACAAACATCATGCACATTCTCAAAGGACTTGGGCAATGTTCTATTTTGGTATCGCATCTATAAACCTACCCTGACTTTTTTGTCAGCTTCCCCCCCACTCCTCAGGTTTCAAGATCAACTCCGCTTCTTTGCGTTGACGGTGCGACCTGCCCCGACCTTTATCCTCCCATTGCCAGAATTCCTCGCGCCAGTCAAGATGCTCGGCAGATAGTCCTCGTCCATGAGATCTTTATATCTCGTCCGGCGGTCTTCCTCCTGCTTCTTGGTGTACTCCTTCTGATCCTCGGTCAGAATGAGCTCACTTCCCCATGCGTTCTTGCCTCCGCCTTTAATATTTGAAATCTTTCCGCTTGCCGAGCCGTGGGTAGGCTTGGGGATGCTGTACACGTTTCCACGGTTGTTGTACTGAAAGTTCTTCTTGAGGTGCAGCCTGAAGTTGCCCGCGGCATCCGTGGTGCACGACACCCGCGTGAGAGTCGGCTGCCCGCATGAGGGGCAGAACTGCTTGGACATATCTTTGCAGACCTTCCAGCACCCGTGGCATCTAAGGACCCATGTCTTGATAAAAGTGATGCGAGACAAACCGGTGTCCAGGAGACTACGAGTAGTTGTCAGCGGTCAGCGGATGTTAAGGCAGCGGGCAGGGCTGTACCTACTTCAGGTTTATCCTCAGCGCCACATTCCTCATGGCCATATCTCCAGTAATCAGCGCTGCTTGAAGCATGCGCTGGATTGGCTGCGGAGCCTTTGTGTTTTCACGAGCTTGGTGCTTCCTGATGTTGCTTGGCGCTAGATAGGGTGTTAGCCTTCGCTGCCTGAGACATATATGGACGGTTGAAAGACGAACTGATCCATTTTCCTGCTCCGTCATCCTCTCCAGACTCCGAGTCCTCCTCATCTTGGGAAATCGGAGACGAATCCTCGGTTACTTTTTCACTCAAATCAAGCTCCTCCATCTGCTCTGTAACATCGTTTGTTGAGGCTTGCTCTTGTTCGTCTTTTACCTCCAATAAGGCGTCACTAAGAAGCTCTTGGGCGGTCTCTGTAACAACTTCCTGCTGCACGTCGCCGGTCTGTTCTTCGACCGCTGCAGGGGTAGCCACTGGCTCGATGACGCCATCATGTTGCTGGATCGTCTCAGGTACACTCCCCTGCTCGCCCACCACGGCACCGGCCTCATCGACTGCTGTGTCCGCGCCCTTGTCGCCCTCCTCTGCCGCCCCCGGTGGTTTTCCGTTGATGGTCTTTTGGTTTGGCTCTTTCCTAAGCCGCCACTATGGTTTTTCCACGTCAGCCCAAGACCCTCATACCATCCGCTTTGGTACATATTCTTTGGAAAGAAGCTCATACATCGCCACCATTTCTCTCCACCTCCAAGTCGTATGTTAGCGCGAGAAGATGCAAATCCGGCTTCGAGAGGACTTGGAGGTCGCCTGTTCGCCGCGCAAAGTTGGTGACGAATAGAACGGACTCGGGTCGGGGTGTTCGGAGCTTGATAAAGGGCATCAGGGTTGTCTGGAACCTAGATCTCGTCGCCTCGTCACGGACTTGAGGTTGGTGAGTCAGAATGGGGTCAAGAAAGGCCTTCTGTGTGGAGAGTGGCCAACATACTCTCCGTGATCACCGACGGGATCGTGTACAGCTCCTCCGCTTGCGCAAGCAGGGTCGACACGGCAGGGTCATTCCTGATAATTGCATTGGCGTCTATAACCAGCGAATGCACCAGCTTTGTGGGCGCCGTCGGGGTGGCGGGCGACTTGGTCGACGGGGTTGCGTCGCTGGGCGCTGGCGCTGTGGTGGGGGCGGGGTTCTCGTTCTGACCCTCCACCGACACCGCGATGGGCTCGATTGTTGGCGCTTCCATGATGGGGCGGGACTGCAAGTGGCAGATATTGTTCTTGGATATTCGGCGAACTATCAGAAGCGAGTATATCACCAAGTCTAGCTTTCCACCAAGGTTCGAGCGCACCAAGTTGGGTGCCGGCAGTCTGGTCAGGCGTGGATTAACAAAATTCAGGCGGGATTGGTGGGCAGAATTTTTTTCGTCTCAAAGTGGTCCACTTTAATGACACCCCTCCACCCCTCCCCCGCAGTGCCATTGACACAGCAGCCAAGCCCCAACTATCAGAATGAAGACTCGAACGGGATGACGAGGTGTTGACGCTCGATGATTCGATTTTTCTATGGCGAGGTACGTGGTAAAACAAGTTTATTGATTTATGTTAAGGTGGAACAAAGGCACCTCTTTGAAGTTGCAAGATCTCAGGGTCAAAATTTGTTGACCTGAACAGCATTTCCGAACGAGGTCATACAAGTCGAAATCATAATGGACGAAAATAGGTGGCCCCGTATCCACCGAAGGCCCTATAAATAAATCCAATCATTGCAACCAATTCAGTCCGGGAGGCTAGCCTTTCTGTCACGGAAGAAAGCAGTGCCTTCCTCCTGGTCTCAGCATCCAACCGTTTGTCAGCACTCCTTGACTTTTGGGCCCACTTGGAGGATGGAATTTCCCTCGGGGGCTAGCAGGGATGGAAAGCCACCGCTAAACCTCTTATTGCCAAATTTGATCCGAACACCAACTTCAACGACGATTCACAGGACATTAGCGCTTCAAAGTTCAGCCACGTCTTGCCAATTTTACTGCTTCGGAGTGGCCTATCCTACTCCTTTGACTTGCAAGTGCTGAACCAGAGCTGAATCAATTGAATTTCCATGCAGTGTCGGGACTATTGGAAGCCTACCAGACGCTTCTGGCGGTCAGGCGCGCCTCGAACCTTGATCACTCTGGCGACTGGTCCAGCCTCTCCTCAGACGCCGGTCTAGACTCACGCTACTGGGTTCCTGCATTGTCACAGAACACGTCTTGGTGATAGCACCATGCATTCAGCCCTTTCGGGGTTCGAATGTAGCATGGAGTGAGCTGAACGAGAACACACTCATATTTCGTCAACACGTTGTTTAAATAAGCAACAAAATGCCTTCCGACATTATCTTCATTTCGCCAACGCGATCACCCTCCTCCGATTCTTTCTTCCGAATATCAACGTGTGCTGACAATGGCTTTCCTCTTCGACTCCGCCATCGGCCAAACTGGCTTTGAAGACACGAGTCTCAAGCCAATTCCCAAGAGGATCGTTGTATGCTGCGATGGAACATGGCAATCCTCTGCGACAAACCGCAACAACGTTCCCTCCAACGTGACACGCCTGGCGCGTTACCTGAAGAGGGTCGGCAAAGATGACCAAGGCCAAGATTGGCAGCAACTTGTCTACTACGATGCCGGCATTGGCACTGCTGTATCCGGTCTGGAGTCCCAAATCCAAGGCAGTACTGGGACCGGATTCATCGAAAATGTCATCGAAGCCTACAACTTCATTGTCTTGAACTATAACCTCGGAGATCAGGTCTTCTGCTTCGGCTTCTCCCGAGGGGCTTACACTGCTCGCGCTGTAGCCGGCTTGGTCACCGACATCGGTGTCATCAAGCCAAGAGACATGCAGGACTTTCCCGAGCTCTATCGCCTGTATCAGGCCCACGACGACAGTCACACGTTCCGCAAAACCGAAACGTGGCGGGTGTGGTGAGTCTTGCTCCTCATATCTTTTCTCCATGTATCTTTTCTCACAATAGTAGGGTGGAGGGCAAACGACTTTTTGACCCGAAGCAGAAGGGCGTCCCCAAAGAGTGGAGGCAATCGCCCTACCAATGGGAGAAGATACCTCACGGCGCTGCCCCCGAATCGACAAGATGGGTCGAGGCCGTGGGAGTTTTTGACACCGTCGGTAGTCTTGGCATTCCTAAACTTGAAGGCTGGAAAGGAACCTTGGTGAGCTTGGTTGGATGGGCGGCCCCGTTGGCCGAATTTGGCTTCCATAACGTTGCACTTAGTCCTTGTAAGTCAGGGTGCAATTCATGATGTCATGGCCGGAATTACGCTGCGATATTAACATCAAGTCTTGCAGTCATCAAGCATGCTTATCATGCAATGGCCCTCGATGAGCACAGAAAGCCATTCGACACAACGCTGTGGCATTTCCCGGCCGACGGTGTTGCAACAATGGTCAAACCAAAAGTCTCGAGCCGCGAGCTAAGAGAAAAATGGAACGAGGTTCGGGATGACGTGGACGCCTCGGACGATGATCATGCCAGCGCCTGGGAGGACCTTGTCACTGCTGAAATGTACGACGAGCTCAAGGGACATGAATCAAAGCTCCTCCAAGTCTGGTTCCCCGGGGTACACGTCAACATTGGTGGCGGAAGCGAAGACCTTGTGAAGGAGAACTCAGAGTGGAAAAGCGATTTTGAACGTAAGTTGACTGCACTGCTTATCGTTTCTCTTATCCTATCTAATTAGTGACCTGTGAAGCTGACAATAAACAGAGATTGCCATGATCACTTTCACGTGGATGGTCGAGCAGCTAAAGCCGCATCTTTCCTTTGGGGACAATGTCGCAGATCTGGCGCATGTCGACCGTTTTATGGTCATGCGACCCGTTGTGGAAGATCTTCTCAAGCCAGAGATCAAGAAGAAGGACCACTGGCTTGTAAAGAAGATTGATAATCTTCTTGCAAAGGACAAAAACGATCCTTGGAAGGACGGGAACAAGACCCGGGCCAAAATTCTGGCAGCAGATGCTCTCAGGGGCTGGGCGACTGGTCCCATCGTCGACAGTATCTTAGCCATGCCGGAAGTGGGTTCTAAATACCGAACCCCTGGAGAATACAGGGAGACAAAGCTTCAGTCGGGCAAGATAGTGAAGCTAGGTAGGACCAACGAACAGATTCATCCGACGGTCAAGTACAGGATGGATCAACTTGGGGCCGACTATGGCCCCGTCGCGCTCAAGGGTTTCAAACGTCAGAGGCAGTCGGGCGAGACAGTCGGCTATGAGTGGGTGAAGGGAGGGGTCCGGATTCCCGAGTACAAGATTGATCAACTCTGGAGCAGTGCTGAGCGTTCATGTGTGGTCAGTCAGCATGCAACCAGCTATCTCGCCAGCCTGGACGAGGAGTATGGGTTTATCAAAACGCCGCAAATTATGGCTAGAGATGCAGCACTTGCCCCACCAGCGGTTTATACTGCGCAGCACGGGTTCCAGCCTAACAATGGATTCTAGCTTAGCAGTCATGGGAAGTAGGTAAGCGCGGACGATAATGCTAGGAATCTCTTTCTTTTTCAGACGAACCAATGTTAATTCACTGCACTTCACTATCATTCGATCGTCTTTATTGTGGGACTGAGCTTACATGTATTGTGGAGGTCGCTCGTGGAGCACCAGTGGCACCTGACAGCCATACGCTCCTCATCGACGCTCCCCGTTGTTGGCGGAAAGAGCAAGGCATCTCAGATGGACTGGGTGATCTTCCGCGGGGCTGTCCTCGGCTTGTGACCAAAAACTTCCACCAGTCAACATCATCACTTGAAACTGGCAGTGGTAACCACCAGCCTTAACAACGCTTGTTCGCGCGGCGCAAGGCAAAAAAAAAACCCCCAACATTATTGTTTAAACGGTCCCAGCAGGGGCAGTCATGGAGATACACGACGACGTCCAAAAGCATCACGAAAATTTTTTGCACTTCGATGGTCAATATGTCAACCACACCGTCTCCGATGATATCCAGAGACTCATCACTTTCGTAACACCGCAGCGGGGACTTGACATCGACAAGGCAGTGGCAGTGGGAATCGGCACATTCCATGGCAGTTGGCAATTGTTACCCCCTTGGGAAGAGGGCGAAAGGAGTTTTTTGCAGCTGGCTTGCTTCCTGGATATTATGAGTTTGCGTAAGTTTTCGACTTTACCAATTCTAGTCCCAAGCCCATTTCACCACCATGAATTTGCTCAAACAGAAAAAAAAAAAAAGTCGGAGAGAATGAAGAGTCTAAGGAGTCCGAAATGAAGCCTGAAGACGGTGGAATACAGCTGTTCATCTACGACCTCACAGGCTACAGTGAAGCCGACAAGTTGTTTCTTAATGATCTCGGAATACATATTCTCGACAATTTCTACGACGTCCTTCGGCTGATTGACGCTGACACGTTCCTGTATTGCCCTGCAGACTGGACACCGGATGGAATTCTGGCCATGGCGGCCAGGTCGGAGCTTTGTGAAGAGCTCCCGGCTCTCTACATGGGAGACCACGTTGGCAAATCCTTACTCAAACTTGAGTAAGTTCAAACCACATTTTTCCTTTTCCTAGTATCCGAATGACAAAATTGCTGCGGTGAAGGGGTGGGGGAGGCCTGTACCCATCATGTGCATCATGTGCTAATCAGAACATGATCAATCTGATTTATAGATACAAGATTAATGACGTCAAGAAAACCCTCAGTGACAATAATTCCAGGACCTTGGAAGTACGGCAATCCCTAGACAGCACCTTATTTGCCCTTGAAAGTGATTACGAGATCCTTGGGTTCTTTGCGAGGTCTCACGTCGTTCTCTACCCTGGGCCGGAGTGCACGGATAGCCTGCGCGACAGGTACGGCCATCCGATTTGTTTTCCTCTTCATGTTCATTCGCAGTCGGTGCGGGCAGACAAGCGGCAAATGGCTTTGAGGATCACCAGAGCGTACTATGATCCGAATTCGCCCCACGATCACACAACGTTCGAGGACTGGGACTTCAACAACCCTTTGGGGGCCTGGGATTGTGACTACCGCGGAGCCACGACCTGTTCGCGCATGAAAGGGTTCATTGAGGGAGGGTTACTTCCCCAGGCACGACCTGAGAGCGAACGAGCACAGAGCGAAAGAGAACAGAGAGCGCATGAGGAGGCTGAGTGAGGGATAGTTTAACCGGGAAGCGGACTGGAGGAGCACTGCACAGGCTGAAGCGTGTTTTTTCTTTTGTTTTCTTGGAGAGTTTGGCATAACTGGCACAATTTTTCATACAGTAATTACGTAGATTGCATGTCATATGCATGATAGCGCGGCAGAAGTCATTTCAGTCGTACATACATGTTCAACGAAAAAAAAAGGACACACTTCTTTTGACACAAGATATAGGTATTTTAGGCTGAGTTCACAAACGACCTGTTTTTTCACGGCCGGCTTTTCTCTGGGACTATACGCGCATCACAAGGTAGGTTACCTATGCCTCCGGCTTCGCCAAACCAACACTTGAATGAGTGAGTGACTGGGCGTGGTGGAGACAGGAAAGCCCTTCGCCGTGCCCGCGACAATGTGCGCTTGAAGGAAGGCACCAACGGCAACTGGCATGAAACTGGCACGCAGGCCCGGAGGTCATGAAGGCCGATGGGGCAGGTTTTGCAAAACAGACATGGAACGTAAGTAAGTCACGGCACAGCACAGCACAACACAGCACAACACAGCACAACACATCCACCATACATGACCCAACAGGCTGAGTGATTCGTCTCTTCCACCAGTTCACGGACCCCACCCCTCGTCCACGACACTGCTCCAAAAACTGCATCACCAATACGGCGCCATCTTGCGCATTGCCCTGACTGTGGCCACCGTTGCTTAACCAAAAGCATGGGACGATATCTCCACCCTACTCAAAGTTAATTCCTTATGGTGGAGGCGTCCACCCGGCAGCGCCATGTCCCCGATCGGCGCCATCGAGCACGAGGAGCACGCCCGTATCCGCAAGTCCTTCGCGCCTAGCTTCACACCACAAGCTTTGAAAGGCCTGGAGCCATTTATACAGCGCTATGTCACCCTTCTCGCTGATCGACTTCACGAGACGGTCCTGGCCGAGCCCTCCTCCTGCGCCGGGATAACTTTGGATCTTGGCTCAACTTCGCCACCTTTTGAGATCTTTGGCAATCTGGGCTTCGGTGAGTCGTTTGACTGTGTCCAAAACTCTCGCCTCCACCCATGGATTAACCTTCTCGTCAATAGTGCCATGTCTGCCTTCTTCTTCTCCGTTACGCGCTATTCTCCTGTCGTTGACTATGTACCGATCAAGTGCATCCCTCCGTCTCTCAAGAAGATGCAGCAAGACCACCTCCAACAAATCGTCGACAAGGTGCATCAGTGCCTCAACTACGAGATGGAACGGTCCGATGTAATGTCGCACGTCATCAGAAACGGAGAAGATCAACGGAACCTTCGTGGTCCGTTGAACTGGGAAGACCTCAGTGACCTCAGGACCTTCTTGCTGGCGGAGAAGCGTTCGATCCATGTAGGACTTGAGCCTCAGATCGGGACAGTTGGATCGGGGTATATGAGGGCTGGCACTGGGACCTACGTAAACCAGTCGCCGGCCCCGAGTTTGCGTGCTGTGAGGAAGGGAGGCATAACCACCACGCAAAGAGCCAAACGATTCAGGGTTTAGTCGTCATCCTGTTGGCAGAGTGTGGCCCTGGACGAGGTAGCATCGCTGCCAAGACGATGTTGGCCCGGGAGGTGCTTCGAGTAATGTGCGACCTTGTGACTCGTTCCGGCTGCCATCTCCGGTCACAAAAGTTAAATCCGGTGCCCCGGACCTGGTGCGATTTCAAATCTCGGGAGCTTTTCCCCCTCTCCCTCTTTTCCCACTTGGCTTCACCCCGCCACCAGTCCCCCAAGCCGGGCTACCCACCGCACACCAGCAGCGTCACGATGCTCAAAGCTCAACTACCGCAGTTCTTTCTCCCAAAACCTACCTTCACCGAAGCCGATGTTCCTCCCCAGAACGCCAAGGTTTTCATCGTCACAGGGGGCTCGTCAGGCTTCGGTCTGGAGCTCTCCAAGACGCTCTACCAGAAAAACGGCCGAGTCTATATGGCGAGCCGGTCCCAGCCACAACCCGCCAAGCAATCCAAGGGATCCGAGACGCCACACCTACATCCTCAGGAACACTCGAGTTTCTCAACCTCGACCTCGCCGATCTCAGTAGTATCAAAGCCTCGGTCAACGAATTCAAGGCCAAAGAGTCTCACTTGCATGTACTATAAAATAACGCCGGCGTATCCCAACCACCGCTGGGTAGCTTCAAGCAGTGCATTGACTTACAATTTACCACCAACTACCTAGGGCCCTTTCTTTTCGCCCAGCTTCTCTTGCTACTACTGGGATTAATAGCCGTCGCCGAAACCACAAAAGTTCCGTCGTCTGTCCTAGTTATCTAAACCTTAAGCTAAACTATGGAGCTTTCGGCGCCGAAAGAGGGCCTTGTCATATCCGAACTGCACTCGCTACCCAAGGACACAATACGGAACTACGTTAACTCGAAGACGGTCAAGCTTTTTATAGCCACCAAGCTCTCACGAAAATAACAACTACAAGCCCCAGCGGTCATCAGCGTCACCCTCAACCCTGGTGCGGCCTCAACCAACCTCTTCCGCTATACCCCCATTACCAAGCACTCCGCTTGGCCCCTCCTCCACTCTACAAAACTAGTAGCACTAATACAACTATACACCGGCTTATCGGGGGTCATCACGTTAGAGAAGAACGGATGCTATATTCCGCCCTGGGGAAGGATTACTGGGGCATCATCATTTCGTAGTGATAGTGGTGGGCTGAGGAAGGACTTAGTTAACACGACTAAGCAGGTCGAGGACGGTGGGAAGAAGAATTTTGGGACTGGTGCGATGGTCTTACCAAGAAGTTTCAATGAGTTCATAGCTCATATCGAAGGGTTGGGGTCATGAACATGCGCCATTGTCCTGCTTCGTCTGCGGCCGGGGCCCAATTCCATTTGTTGATGCAACATACACGCCCGGCTCAGGGTCCTCGGAACTTTTTTACATAACCGATTTTTGGCTTTAGTCCACGCTTTGGCCATTCTGGGTAGTTTGGTTCAACAATAGGTAACGGGCTTTATGGTTTGTGTAGTTGCAGATGAATAAGATGAAACTCTTATGAAATTCACCCTCTGGATCTTCCTCGCGCTTCCAAGCGATTTTGTTCAGAAACCCTTATCAGATGTGACGAACGACTCGCAAAGGGATGTTGTATATCGACAATACTATCAAGCACCGCCCAATCCAGGGGAATCCTCATGCATTCGCTAGAATCAGCATGGTATAACTGCAGCAACAGGGGCATATGAGGTCCACCGGGATCGGAAGAGAATAATATGCTGACTGCCCCTAGCTCCGGGAGTGGTTGTTGTTCCTGCTGGTGTTGCAGATGAGGTGGTTGGGAGGGACAGTGGATGTTAATAATGCCAAGAGGAACGTTAGAGTTCTCCCCTTTTCTTTCCTTCGGCGGCTAACTCTTGCCCCAGTGGTGCTCGCATGATATCGACCGCGCTCACTGCCGTAACACACAATAGGTGACGGTGACGGCGATACCAACAGTGGCGGCAGCAGCAGCAGCAGCAACAACAGCAGCAACGAGAGGACCCATCACGGTCCCGACCGACGTCCGACTAATTGTCATTCAATTGCACCAACGTCGGTCGCCAATAACCGCCAGGTTATCTTGATTGGGAACAAGACGAGGACTTGCGTTCAACCATCTTCAGCGAGACTGACTACATTGGTTCCCAGGATCGATATCATTGTGGCAATTGTCTGTTTGACTTGTTCAACGACTGTCTCACAGCTTGTGCGCATCGCATAATTTCGGGGAATAATGCAGCCTGTGTGCCAGTGTTGGCGTCGCCTTTGTTCGGCGGTCGGGAACCTGACGATCATGCTGCCTGCCCCTGCTGCATGCAAATCGTTTTCTGAAGCAGTATATTAATTAGCGGGTTTGTTTGTGCTGGGGATGGAAAATCTTTGTGCTGCGGCAACATAGGAGTCTGTGCCGCTGGCAATACACCATATTTGCTAGAAGGGAAAGAAAAGGTAGGGGAAAGAAAGAACACGAAAAAAAAAAAAAAAGCGAGGTGTCAGAACTTACGTTATAGACTGATATGCGGTTGTCCTGCAAGGCCAAAGTCGTATAAGATCTGCCACAACCGGGATTTGAACTCGTTGCCAGAGGCGGAGTGGTACCTACGTTGTACACGCAACCACCCAAGCCACCTATCGCTTGACCACTAGCTCACCTCGACCAGTTGACCTCGCTCGAAAACCGAATGCGCAGAGTTGGTATATATTCTAGTGTCTGGAGAGCCTTCAGACGGCAGGAGGTCGTGGCACCTGTTGGCCTGTACACCGGGTTGTTGAGATGATAGACATGTGGCTTTCTCGTGACGGCTCCAGTTGTCTGTTGTCCGTCGTAGTTGTCCATCTTTTGCGATTATGTTGGGGTTGTAACTGTATGAGAAATTGAGGAGCGGTTGCCAGTTGGGAAGGTGACTTGGTTAGGGGGAAAGAAGATACTAGGCACTCCAAATTGACTTTGCGATATGCTTAAGATACTTTAACAATACCTAGTTAAGTGGACTTTTATACACTAGTACACTTAAAGAAGAAGAGGTCTTATTGACTTTTGGGTTTTAACCATACGAATTGCATTTCATTGTGCTGTTCTTCAGTCTCAACTTCCCTTAAGTGGTCTTCTGATCTTCATGTAGGTCCGGATGTGGCCTCTACTTGTAAAATAAGTAAAATGGAATTACTAACATAGAGATTTAAAGGCAAAGTTATAACTAGGTTATCTATCATGCAGCTACTTGAGTCCGCAGATGGCTGCATATAAAGAAGAGGTTCCACTTTTACGACTGCTGTGTTACGACTTAATTTCCTCTAGTCGTGAGATATTTGGGATTAATTAACTTTGTTCACAAGTTCTGGGGGAAGAAAAGGAAAAAAGATAAGGAACCAATAACCGGAAGCGGTAAAAGTAAAATCAGTCTATGCTCTCCATATCTCCAAGATACACAGAAAATCACGGCTCCCAGGATGGTCTGGGCCAAGGACTCGATGTAAACCCTGGACACATTGATCCATCATCTCTAAGCCTTCTTCAACTCGGCCTAGCTCTTTCAGTGCGGTCGCCAGATGCCCCATGCTGATGAACGTGTTCGGGTGGTCATCACCGAGCGTTCTCCTGCGAATAGTCAGTACTTGTGCCTGTAACTTTTCACTCTCCTCGATCCGGCCCTGTTGCCTATACGTCAACGCAAGCTCTGACATGCTCTCTACCGCCTCGTCAGGATGCTTCATCCCAACCAACTTCTCCCATCGATCGATTATCTCCAGGTTCAATTTCTCCGCCTGATGGCTAATACCCTGGTACCGAAGTACCATTGCGTAGCGTGTCATTGTTGTGAGCGTACAGTCATGATCTGCGCCCAACCTATCCCTGAGTTCAACGAGTGCAGGTATTATCAACCCCTCCGCCTCTTTGTACTTTGCTTGGCGGCCCAGTACCATTCCAAGGTTGCTCATGCTGATATTCGTGTCGGGGTGCTTCACGCCCCTCAACTCTTTTCTATTCATGAGCGTCATTCGATGAAGGGACTCGGCTTCATCGTATTCTCCCAGCTCAAAATGCACCTCTGCGAGCCTGTCCGTCATGTCGAGTATTTTCTGTATCACATCTCTCCCCGATCTCCCGCGTTCTACGCCAAGCGTCGTCTGATACATGTGCTTTGCCTCCTGGTACCGACCTAGACAATGGAGGCACTAAGCCACCTTGAAAACCAGCTTTGATAAGCTACCAGTGTCCAAGCAATGCTTCTGAAATGCCAAGGCAGCCTCGGCATGGGGTAGGTATTTCATCCACTGGGCTTTCTTGGATGACACGGGGGGGAATACGGCGACCAGCTGTTGGATCACCTTTGTGAGATGCTTCTTTGTCTCACACTTTTTTTGTAGCCATGCACGTATCTTGATCTGGGTCAGCCGGTGAATGTGTATCGAATCTTGCCCATGCTCTTGGTGGATAATGGACATGTATTTGAGAATGGCAATAGGGCTGTTGTTACCACTCTCCTCCGAACTCGGACCGAACATGTCATTGTTACTTCTACCAATTAGCTTCCGGCGGCGGTGGCGCGAAGCGGCGGTCACCTCCCGATATACCTGCTGAGAATTGAGCATGGAATCATCCGGCGCCACCAAAGACACTGGGATATCGTCTGGGCATAGGAAGGCTAACGATCCCAGACATTTCACGGCGCTTGGATGGTAGTCTGAGAGATACTCCAATGGTTCATTGAAAGTCTCGAGTATTTGCCAGGAGTCGGGTATTCGGATAGTGGAGAGGTTGGGGAAGAAGCCGTAGCCCTCAACCTTTTTGCGACAACGCAGATACTCCGTGGTTGTCATTCCATTTGTGGCCATGAGGCTAATAGCTTCTGCGATGGCTGCAGGCATATTGTCAAGGTATCGACCAAGACCTTGTTCCTTTCGGCGTCGAGCATCTGGTCATCGTTCAAACATCTTTGAAGGAGTTGCAGCGATTCGTCACTATCCATCGGCAGCGTCTCGACGACATCTATCTCCAATGCGGCCAGATCATTGACGTTGCCGGAATCTCGTGACGTGAATAGAATGGAGCCCCTTGAACTGGATGGGAGATGCTCAACGATACCCCAATCTCTCACATTATCGACAACCAAGAGCCAGTCGCTAGCTGTCTCTTGACTTAGAGCTGCTTTGACCAGCTCCATGACGTCAGTGTTCTCTTCTTCCTCAAGACCACAAACTCTGAGTCGCCGGCCGATATCACGGTATGCCTTCTCAAAAGGTGTGTTGTCCCCGGCGACCCCGAACGTGGAGCTGTTTAGGTAAGTTCCGTTGTAACTAGCTTGAACCCCAAAGATGGAACAGTTTGGGTACTTTTCATGGATGCGATTTCCAACTTCGACGGCGATAACGGTCTTTCCGACCCCTTCTATGCCAAGAAGAGCGACGCGCTGGTGACCATTTGGGCTTAGCCAATGTAGTGCCAGTTTTTCAAGAAGCGACTCCAGGATTTTATCACGGCCTATGCAAACCCCCTGTCGAGGAGGAATGGTGGGAAAGGGAGACCCCCAGTGTTGTCCCTCGTTCTTGTCCACTGTGATGTTTTTTTCTTTTTCTTCCTGTTCATGGGCCCTGGAATCGCTTTCGTCCGAGTCTTCCAATCCGTCATCCAAGTCTTGTTGAGGTAACACTGCAAGAGAGACTTCCCGCAAATGTACAGCTACATGCTTATAGAACTTGGCCAGGTCGGAGATTTTTGCATCTCCGCAGAACAAGCAGGAAAGGCCTGTTGTGTCGGATTCGAGTCCAAAGTGCGCGGCTTCGTGGTTTGCCCACGCCTTGCTGGAGTTGAATAGCGTCTTGGCTGCGGTGCAGCTCTGGAAAGTACAGAGGTAAGGCTGAAGATCATCAAAGATGTGTTGTCTGCAACGGATTAGACTTTAGGCTTTAAATGATACATTGATATTATAAAAGAAAAAGAAAAGAGACATCCTTCCAAGCCGCCCGAGTAGTTATCCCAGTAAGGGTCCGGTGGCAAGCTACACATGTGAAAGGGTTTCCATCCGCTGCCTCTCGTGGCAAAGGCGGTACTCGAGGGCGTCCTTGGCTTTTGGCCGAATAGGAGATGCTGAAGCTGGTAAAGGTGGCGAATGACTGCGAATCCTCGGGAATGGTTTCCCGAACTAAGGCAGCAGGAATCGAGTGCAGCTTATCAAACAGAGACTCGGTTGATTTCCACGTCGAGAAGGTGCCGCTAGTAGTGACCCTGGGATCACTGTTTGAAGCCAGGTGCTCACTGTCTGAGAACAGGCGCTCACTTCTGCGGTAAGAAGCACCTTCGTCCGGTTCACCAATCGAAACTTGGCCATCATCGCGTCCGGCCGCTTTTTCTCGCAAAACCTGAAGTCGAGCTGTCCGGGTAGAGTTTGCCTCGCCAAGTCGCTCAACTAGGAGTTTAGAGAGTTTAGGGAAACGGTCTCGGATCTGGCGGCAGAAAGCAGCGGCTTGGAGAGAGGACACATCAAATACTTCAGCTTCTTGGCCGGAATAATAGTTGGTGTGTTTTTCAAGGTCCACAACCGGGTTCTCAATGGCAGGAGAAAGATCCATGAGACAGTCGATGTAGATGGCAATGTCGTCAACGATGTCATCTAGATTGTAGTCTGTTGATCCGTCGTCCGATAAACTCTCAATGGCCGTTGTAGGTTCTAGTGCGTCCAGAAAAGTAGCCGCCTTATCCAAGAGCCACTGAAGTTCGCGGGCAATTTCCAACCCGTTGGACTGGGCCAGTTCACCAGCCGTCGCGAGCAGCTCATTCTTGACAGTTTTGCCAAGCTCGTATAGAGCAGAGAGCACGGTCTGGCGAAGCTCAGACGACTTCGAAAGAAGTTGATCCAGGTTTCCTTTAGAAGCTGAGAAAGCTTCGCCCCAGAGAAAGAGGCGTTCAAGTTCGCTGCAGAGGCGTCTTCTACCCGTTTGGTCGACTTGCTTGGCGATGGTAACAAAGAGGTTTAATATAGCCTCGAACAGCAAGCCAGCAAGCTCAAGTGGAGCATTATCGGACGGCTCAGGGACCAAACCCTGAATATCAAGAACCGGGGTCGACGGCCTCCTGAGTATGTCGCTTAAGCGGGTACTCCCGTCTGGTGACAGTGTCGATGACTGGGTCGTGGTAGCTCTGACCTGGACTGGGCCGTCGTGAACAATCCGAGGCGCTCTTGGAGACTCACCCTCTATCACATCTATCACTTGAAGCTCATTCTCGTTCTGTGTGAGAATATCACTTATAGTGGATGAATTTTGCCGTTTTTGGGGCAAGTATGAAGAGCTATGTGATGGAGACATGATGTCTTAAGCGGGGGATAATGCCTATCTCTGTGAAACGCGTGGGGAGGGACGACGCATGGCCATTTTTCACAGGATTCAGTGTATGGAATTTCACTCATTATTCCTAATCTAAGAGGCGGGCGATCTAGCGGGGTATCAGGCCACCCACAGGATGACAGAAGGCCATGGAAGAAGAGCCTTGCTTGCATCGTGGCGTCGTTCTCTGTGGGTCTGTGATGAGCTGAAAAAACTTCCCCGCTTTCCTCTTCCAAGATTGCACAACTGGAGTGCCATCATCGGTGGTAATTCTTGGCTCGCATTCATTCTATAATCATCTATAGCACTCCTCAACTTACCAGGATCTCACATGGAGGTCATCGGGGTGGTTCTCGGAGCTGTTCCCCTTGTCCTTCAGGCCTATGATAGTCTGTCAAAAACCCTCAAAGTCTACCGCCAGTACTCGAAGGAACTGAATAAATTGGACGTAATAGTCCAGTCGCAAAAGACTCTTTTCCGAGGGGATATCATCAAGCTTCTTGTGGCAGTCACAAACGATCAAGAAAAGGCTCGGAATTTGCTTTCGACCAGCAAGGATAAATGGGAAGAGCTGCAGCTTCCCGCTATCGACCGAGATCGGCTTGGGTTATTACGGGAGACATTCACGAGCTGGGAGGCCGTGCTTCAGCATGTCCACTCCTCAATGCTAGAGATAAATGCCGAGGTGGAAAGCTTCCAGACGAGCATCGGGGTTCGTGCAGGATTATCTCCCTCCAACGACAGTCTCAAGCACCTTTCCAAGCGGTTCTTGCTATGCTGGAAGAAGAAAGAACTCCAAGACTCCATCAAAGAATTACGAACATTCACCGCCGATTTCAAAGAGTTGACAGATCGAGTTGTCGGCGAGCTTGAGGGGGTCCATAGCTTCGCCACCTCATCAGCCCGAGAGGACACGACGAGGCGTAACGCGATGATTACGTTGGAAAGTCTGGAAAAATATCGCCAGATTCGGTCAGCGTCGTCTAGAATCTTCAACACGTTTGCTTTGAAATGGTCATGTTCAAGGCACCAGGGCCACGCCGCTAGCATATCGCTTTTTGACGATGGCGCCCGGTCCATCAAGTCGACGGACACAGAGACAGCAGTCAGATTCGACGTCGCCATCGACTGCGATGGGACTGAATCACAGACTCAAGAGGCGCCTATTTGGCTTGTTGTCTCAATGCACGAGTCTCAGCAGCCGGAAAGCGAGCCTAAAGATGAGTGGACTGGCAGCGTGAAAATGATGACAATCCTCTCTCAGCCATTGGCCATGCAAAACAGCAAGGCTCATAAGCGTCAAAGGCTAGTCAAGAAATCCGTCCGCTTACAGTCTCAAGGCGTTCCACTTAACAATGTGGATGGTGTCGGCACGACAACAACGGCAGCAATGACAAGTGTGGGCATCATGCCCGCAGCAGGAGCAGGAGGCAACACGGCTGGAGAGATATCTGCCCTTGCAAACGCCACATCCGTCCCAAGCGGTATATCCAGCGCACCCAATAATCCCATGATTGACCTTGAGATGATTGAGGATTTGTGTAGCCACTTCCAAGTCCCACGAGCAATATGCACACACACATGCGTCGGTTACATCAACGACCTTGTTCTTCACCGTTTCTACCTGCCACCACCTGAACCAAGGAAATCAGAGCAGCAAAAGTCCCTAGCGGACATCATCACCTGGATCTCTGAAGATGAGTTCCGCATTCTACCCAGAGCAACAAAGACACACCTCGCCAGCTCACTCGCTATCGCCATCCTACAGTTCCACTCCACGCCGTGGCTCCCCGAGAACTGGCAAAGCAGCCACATCCGCTTCTTTGGAGTTGGCGAGCTGTCACAAGATGCCGTCGCTCTGACCACTCCTTATTTCACAGTTCCATTCTCAAAGCCAGACCGAAAAGGAAAAGGAAGACTTGTTGTCACAGCCACCGACCAAGGCGGCGTCATCCACACCCCCGCAGCGGCTCTGGCCCGAAACGAGCTCCTTTTTCGATTCGGAATCGTCCTTCTTGAGCTGGGATATGGCCAGCCATGGCCACGGCTCCGTCTACGAGCGCTGGCGAAGCAGCAGACGACGCCGCCGCCCAACCCCGCCCAGAGCATGACAGACTACCACGCCGCCGACACGTTGGCGCGGGAGCCGGCACTGCGTGACCGCATGGGCCCCAAGTTTCCGCTCATTGTTCGAAAGTGTCTGGGCTGCGACTTTGGCCTCGGCGAGAGCGATCTCGCCAATGAAGAACTACAGGGGACGTTTCTCGCCGATGTGGTATGGCCTCTGCAAGAGACGGAAAGAAGTTTGCAAGAGTTTGAACGGCGGATGATGATGTGATACCAATTCTTGGCCCTTTTATTTACTTTATTCATGACTTTCACGCTGTCTCTTTCTAGTCAATCTCATTCCCGCGTACCCATATGCCTATATAGTCTAATTATGCTATCCTAACACCCCAGTGCTTTCGCAAATACAACCTTCACAGCATGCAAAACTTTATGAACTCGAGTCATCCTTACCACTCCAGTTTCCAGTGTGACCCCAAGGCTACCTAGGTACATATGTGGCGAGTTTTGTTGTAACGAATAGTTTTATAATGTTGACAGTTACGTTCACTCCGCGTGCTTTCAATGGTGTTATCGTCAGTATATTGCTGTTTGTCTCTTCCTTCCAAATTTTGGTCCTATGAAAGCTGAGATGCCAGGCTCACTACCTACAATTAGACAACAGAAATAAACTCACTTCCCTTCCTTCCTTCGTCTGTCTTGTTTTCTTCTTTTTCCCTTCCCTCTCCCCGTCTTTTTTTCCTCTTCTAATTAATATTCCTATTTCTGGTCTCATTTGGTGGACTGCGTTGAGAACTGCCATGCAAATTTAGGCAATGCATCGACAATAAAATAGCAAGATAACTCCCTCGAGCTACATGTATCTATTCAATAAATCACATAAGCCTTTCAGGTGTCTCATTCAACGAGGCCTTCTTTTCTTTGACTTGGTTGTACGTCCTCCAACACAACCTCAACGTTGAGCATATTCCTATCTCGGTTGAGTGCGGAGGACGTCGTCATGCCAAGACAAGGAAGTCCGCTATACAGGCCACAACTTGCAGATACGAGCCACAAATAATTATTGTTCTGCTGACATTCGGCAACAGGGAAATAGACCGTCCTATGTTTCATTCCCACGGTAATACGGAAAGATTCCAACTCCGTAACCCGTTTTCGTTGGTGCACCCCCAATGCGACATGACCAATCGGATGTTGGAGTGTCTGGTTCGGTCCGCTGCCGCCACCCAAGTCTCGTGAACACGGCATCCCCAATATGGCTTCTGACTTGCCTGTGCGACCTGCTTTCACCCGATAGATCCCTGATAAAGATATAGGTATTAAAAGTCCGACCATGAAGGTGTAAGGTAGGACAAACGGGGTCCATTTCTGTCAGGCTATGCCAAGGTGTTTGTTGAATCTGTCTTAATTGTTACCCTCTCTGTGCAGCATATACTCCTAGGAAAAATGAGCATTCGGCAATTCAGGTGCCGGCTCGGGCCTGTCACTGATGGGCCCGATCACTACCTCGTTCCCCGCACTTCCCCTATAGGGATTTTTATTCACTCTTTTTAGAGTAGATCCTACAACTTACCCGGTTCTGTAGATCCACCCGCCCGTCAGACCACGCCAGCCAGCCCAGCATTATGACGGTGCTTGGGTTCACATGACTCGTCTGTGCCTTTTCGTATTCCCATTGTCTCACAGCAATTTGGGAATACGCACTTTTCTATAGCGAATTCTCCTTCACTGCGACATCGTATTCATTCACTCACGGTGTTTCCATTACTTGATAGAAATCCACACCGGACTTCGGATGCTCTCATATCCTCTCACGATCAGCTCACTTCACTGACTTCCTCAAAGTTGGCTTTACCCCAGATCCTAGACTTCTCGATTCTATT
The DNA here is from genome assembly GCA_027569635.1 of Lasiosphaeriaceae sp. G1095. Lineage (NCBI taxonomy): Eukaryota > Fungi > Ascomycota > Sordariomycetes > Sordariales > Lasiosphaeriaceae > Lasiosphaeriaceae sp. G1095. The sequence continues at coordinate 76,908 of JAPDFK010000010.1, read as the reverse complement.
TCGAGAAACACAGTTACACGCTACCCAGTTGTACGTATAGTTGAGCAATATGCAGCCACAATCGGATGCTAACCCGGTGATTTAGGACTATTTGTCCCGGGTGGACATAATACCCGACCTGACCGTTTGGGCGGCGATTTCATGGTTTCCATACTATATAAATACTTCCGTCTCATCTTCCCCCTTTCAGTTAATGACATCCCTCTCCCCTCAAAATCAAACCTCAGATCAGTGGCATCTCACATTCAAAGTCATCAAAGCTTCCTTCATCATAACTTTTCAGCCAATACTCACTCACTCATCAAAATGCTCAACAAGAAACTCACCGTCCTCCTCGCGGCCACCGCCGCCCCAGCCCATGTCATGGCCATCGGCGCGGCCATCATCGTCAACAAATGCCCCTTCCCGGTCACTGCATGGTCCGTCGGCGCGGCCATCAGCGGACCCTTCTCGATCCCGGCCAACGGGGGCACCTGGAACGAAGGCTTCCTGCACGACGCCCAAACCGGCGGACGAGCGCTCAAGATCACGCGCACCGCAGATGGCCTCTACACGGGTGCGCCCCAAACCATCTTCGCATATACCCTGGACGAGCCGCGGGTCTGGTTCGACCTGAGCGATGTGTTTGGGGACACCTTTGCGGGCAACAAGCTCGTCGAGCGGAGCGCCGACCCAAATTGCGCGAACCCGGCCATCGTCTGGCCCAACGGCATCCCGCCCGCCGGCAGCCAGGTCAAAGTGTGTGATGCGAACAAGGACATCACGCTGACGCTGTGTGCCCCTGCTTGATCATTGATGAGCCGCTGGCGGCGGCGGCGGCGGCGGCGGCGAGGGATCTGGTTCCAGGTTGAATGAATGTTGTCATGGAAGGAGGGTATTTTCCTGAGTACATATATATTTTCGTAATCAAGGATATGTAATGAGTATACTAAAGAACAAGATTGGAAAGCATTTGACTTGTTCCTGTTTCGTTGTTGACGTGACAGGTTTGGCTCTGAATTTGCATGGACAAAGAACTGGTAACAAGTTGAAAGCTCAGCACTAAACTATACGTCTGAAAACTATGTACTGACTAATCACATACATTAACACCCAAGAGAAATCTCAAACTGGGTACCTTCATGTTTCCATCGAGGTAAACTTGTAAATCTAAAATCGCCTTGAACAAGTAAATGGTGGCATTTTCGTCTGAAACCCATCTTAGTATCAGCGTACGTAGCATCAAAGCCACGGTGACTGCAGTGTAGAGTGCAATAAAATGTTATGCGTGACTAAAAGCATCTACATATTTGCCTTTCGACACCGAATTATTACCCCATTAAAGGAGTTACTTGACAAATTTACAAAACTCGTCATCGCATTACGAGACCGACTTTCCAACACACCACGTCTTTTACCATTACCCATTTTCAGCTTATGCGTGAATAGCCTCCTGGACGTGGGGGTAGACCTGCACCATCCGCTGGTAAAGGTCAGGATGGTCGCGCATCAGTACCTCGGGATCCCAGGCCGACGCCACAAAGATGGTGTCAATACCGCTGCTCAGCGGTGTCGTGAACACGTTGCAGATCTGCAAGCCGATGAGGAACGAAAACGCCACAACGACAGGGGTGTAGCTGCCAGTTGAGTTGTAGCTTGGGTCAGTGAACACCAAGTACACATAGGCTAGTAGCGCGCATGCATAGCCGACAAAGGTGGCACCCATGCTCAAGACCGGGCCAATAAGGCACTCGTTGATCAGGGCGTCGATGCCACGGTCCTTGATCATCCTAGGGGTGAATGTAAGTATTGGTACCGGGCACACGAGGGGACATATTGGGACGATGGGTAATAACTTACTTCCAGGTATCCTTCGCGGCGGGAATGTATGCCTTGCCGTAGAGCGCAATGTGGGCAAAGGCATACCGGTTGATGAACTGTACCGCCCAGTCGAGGAGACCAATAATGCATCCGAGAACGCACCACAAGATTGTGCCGAGAATGTCGCCACCTTGGGAGGATTGCTGCTGGGCAATCGAGCATAGCTGACGCAAGCAATTGATGATGGCGACGACCAAACTGCCCAGGCTGATACTGCCAAAGCTGTATGTGAGAGACCGTCTGAGCGCGCTGCGCGTGACCTTTGTCGGGTAGTTTCGCGAGTTGAAGTACCACGAGCCATACACTCCCGAAATTGTGGTGTGAATGACGTTCTTCAGGACTTCTGAAATCCAGTACGAGGCAAAGGTGACGAAGGCGATCAGACCGATGACCTTGGCTTGGCTGCATCCACCTGCTCCTTGCTTGCAAGCAGCGTTGTCCGCACTCGGCTCATACTTGACATAGACAGCCACAAGCGTGACCGAGTACCAGGCGGCGAAAGCGGTGGCCATGAACCCGCCAATTGCACTGACAGCATAGACGTGTCCGTGACGCTTTGCCACGTCAATGGCAGTCTGAAGCATTAGGGCGCTGAAGGGGATGCGAGGAATCCAGGAAATGAAGGCGATGATCATGAAGATGGAGAAGAGGAGGAACACAATGCCACCCGAGTAGTAATGGCGCGATAACATATAGATAGCCGTGACGAAACCAAAGATGATATTCAGGATGCCCGTTATCCAAATGAACTGCTTGGTGAACATGCGCGCCAACCAGACGTAGGCATAGCTGAGAACAATTGCCGCGACGAGGACCCAGAGAAAGAGCCAGATGGTGTGTGTGGTGAGGCCGAAGTTGTTGATCTGACCATTAAGGCCGCCCGAGTTCTGTCCCCGCGTCGCAGCTATCCACCGGCCATGTCAGCTTTTCTCCTCCATCCAAGCCACCTCGTCTCGTCTGATCTCGAAAACTCTTACCATATCCTTGTATCGAAATAGCCGAGACGGCGGCGAATCCGGCGCAAGTCAACAGGAACAAGACGCCAGCCCACCAGTCGTTGTACTTTGGCTTCTCGACCTTGAACACCTCGTCGTATGAAGGTGGCGGCGCGCCATCTCCGCCAAAGTTGCCGCCATTGCCACCATACTTGGGGTCTGGTCCAGCAGGGCCGCCACTTCCATTGGGAGGAGGGTTGGGAGGCGGCGCGTACTGGCCGTTGTTTTGGTAGGCGCTGGGCGGGGGGGGCTTGTTGTAGTTGTCGTACTCGTTCTGCGGGGGAGGTTTGTTGTAGTTGTCGTAACCATTCTGCGGGGGAGGCTGGTTGTTGTTATTGTAGTAGGCGTTCTGCGGTGGCTGCATCTGGTACGAGTTTGGAGGCTGTTGGTTGGAGTAATTGGCAGCTTCGCCTCCGTAGGGGGCGTTGTAGCCCGACATGTTTATTTTGTTGACGATGGCGCGCAGGCTAATTAATTCTTCACCAATCCACGTTAGCACAATTGAGTGTCAGCAGCAGCGAAACGAAACAAGAAAAAAACATACCAGAGCTTCACGCAAAAGACGAGTGGTGTGGCCAGGTGGCCTACGGCCAGAAAACAATATGCTAGAGCAAGTATATTATGAGGGGGATAGGTTTAGGAAACAATGGTTGGGGGGTTTGGCGGCGCGAGCAAAAAACCAACAAGGTCTCGGAGCTTTGGGCAAGTCATGACGTAACAGGCTAGAGCTTCGTGTCCCGCTCCACATAGTCCCACGCAGAGGGCACGTGCCACCCCTGTCGCAGATCCACGATCTTGAATGACAGGAGCGCCTCTTCAGATCCTAGGGCAAGTGCCGGAGTGTGGGTTCCGGGCGGCTGGCAGCCAGGCCAACAGCCAGCCCCTTTTCACATGTTTGTTTGGCAGAAGAACCAGACAAAATTGAATGAAACACAAAAAAAAAAAACCCGCTTCACAGCCACTTGTCTCACCAAATATTCAAATCATGTTTGTGGACCATTTTCCCTGATAAGGTTATGCAAATTAAAAGCCAAAACACGTTGGCAACCGCGCTCGGGCCACCCTTCCTTCTTATCAAAGTGAGGTTCAGTTACCTCTCCCATCCCGTGCTTAACTAAACCCAACCTATGAACATGAAATCAGCCGCAATGTTATACCGGGCCCCCCGAGGTTTATATACGTTCAAATATTTGATATTTCATATAATTATGCACGACAACCGCTCAAGTTTGAATCGAAACTGTAACAAACACGCCGAGGCGGGTCAATGAATACAACTCACCACTCGAAATCCCTTACATGATATATTCATAGTTCATCTCACTCCTCGTCCTCTTCCACAATCACGGGCTTCATCTTCTGGGGCTTCACACCTGGAGCGAACCTCGCCCCCTGGTACTGATCCAGGAAATTTTCGCCCTTGACATAATACTCCAACTCCCTCCCGGGCGGCGCCGTCAGAGCATGCTTATCAGCCTGCCACTCGCCGTACTCCTCCTCGTCATCACTCGTCGCGCCAACCGCTTCAATCACAAAATTCGTGCCCGACGCACTCCCAAACCCATACGGGAACCACTGCATCGCGGCCGCTTTCTTGGCCTCCTTCTCGCGCTGCAAATCCCCGGGCGTCTTCTCCTTGGTCGCCGCAATCCCCTCCATCCGCGGATCCGCTGCACGCGCCTTGGCCTTGTTCCGCGCCTTATTCTTCCTGGCCTCTTCGTCATCGCCGCCAAACCGGCGCGAGTTGTTCGACTGCGCCTGCTTGAGCGCCAGCGCCGCCGCCTCGCTGCCCAGGTCGAGATGTACCACGTAGCACGGCAGCATGCACGCCTCGTCGTAGGCAATGTACTCGTGCCCGCCGTCAAAGTGCGCGTCGTACCCCTGGACGAGCGGGCCATGCACTGATGCGCATTTTTCTTCAGCAGCAGAAGGGTTCAGCAGACTGCCGCCGCCGCCGCTGTGGCCAAAGGTCTTCTTGGCCGGCGTGAGCGTGCGGCCCATGATTGTCGCGCACACGAAAAGTCGCATGCTGGGGATCTCGCCGAGCGGCGTCGCCTGCCGCTGGCCGGCCGCATACGACATGGCGTACCACGCCTGCTCGGAGCTGTAGATGCCGCGGTTGAAGGCGATCCCGGACCGCGGCGACGCGACGATCTTGCCGTTGACCATGTTACCCGGAAGCTTGAACCCGCACCGGATGATGGAGCCGACGTTGGCCAGCGACGTGCCGTGGAAGGTGACGCGCGGCTTGACCAGGTCGTCGATCAGATGCTCGCGAGAGATGGTGGTGCGCACGCGCCCGCTCAGGTCCGAGTGTAGCGGGAGCTTGTTGCGCAGCTCGGCTGACGTGTGGTGCTCTTCGAGCTGGAACCGTAAGTTCTCCTGGTACCGCAGAAATCGCGCGGCCAGGTCCGGCCGCATGACGGACTCGATGTGAAGCACGCGCCACTCGTGTGGGATGGCGTCGTGGATCTGCTTCGGCGTGCGCCCGAGGATCTCGGAGGCCGTGTCGACGATGGTGCTCGCGTCGAGGCCGACGGGGTTCTTGAGGATCACGGTCCAGTCTTTGACCTCGGACGCCGCCCACCCGTTCGTGGACCAGTGCCGGCCCTTAACCCTACCGGATAAATTGTGAGTGTTAGTTCCAGTGCCAGTGGATGCAAAGATGGTGTGCTTGTTGGCGTACGCTTGCTCGGCGGCAGTGATGTCGTCGACAGCCTGCAAGATGAGTAGCGCGAGGTCGCTGCCCTTTAACCGCACGGGCGCCGGCGGGTTGCTAGTAGTAGTAGACAGACTAGGGGCGGTCGAAGAGCGCTGCAGGAAGAGATTGCGCATGGCGGCTCGAAGTGGATCGATCAACTTGCGAGGAACAGCGTGGTGCTTGTCCAACAGTTCGCACAGCAGAGGCTGCTCGAGATAGTCGGTGTAGACGAGCAGTTCCATCTCGCAAAAGTCGAATGACCATGTATACCCATTTTCGGTGGAAAGATGAGACCAATTGAGCAGCTCGGGAGGAAGGCCTCCTCGGACAATATCTTCGGGGTTCATGGCGTGTTTTCACCAATCGTTCAAGGTTCGAAGTTCAAATAATTATGTCGGGTTTGCTTTTCCGTATTGACAGGGGGCAGTAAACAAATATTAACGAGGGGTAGACCAGCTTTCTCCTAAGGACAGGAAAAGAAAATACAATGAGTGGAAGAAATTGAAGACAAATCCATCAGTGGCATAGTGCAATTGATATACTAAAGTACAAGCTTACACCGAGCAAGGTGACTGAGACGCAGTGAGCTGTGACAAACATTGGGTGAGTCACGCCGCAATATTTCTCTGCGCCATTCGAACCAGCGCTCCCAACAATGTAATAATTGCAAATGAATCAAATACAGACCCTGACTTGCGTCTATTTGACCTACACCTAGAATATTAACTTTGAGAGAATAATAACGTGGTCTAGTTGGGGAATTTTTGCTTTGTTTAATTACTTCGAGCTTGAATGTGCTTTGCTTGAACCTTCTTGGTTCTGTTCGAGTTGCTTTGCTCCTATGAAACCCCTAATAAATTGATTTAGTTGGCCAATTGCAATTCCTAGTCATTTGGGTTCTCAGGGGTCAGATTACTGCACTGCCGAGTGAGTCGTCGCCTGGCCCTGCAAGCCTCAGGCGGAGCATCATCCATGTCAGCTTCTTATATATTTTAGAGTACAATTGCCACCAACAGTACGAAATATTCCAATAAAGAAACTCAGTTTCAAAGTTGTACGTAATACATGTTGCTTATATGACTAGGCAGCCTAGATATTCACGATAACCCCAGCCCAGCCTATCGAGTTAGTTACAAAGTAAACGCTGCTAATGTCTCGGTGCGTCCCGCCAATGTGGTATAGCTGGCTAAGGCTATTATCTCCAGTATCTCTCTACTTGACATCTGATTCTTCATCCGTGAACTTTTATTGCAGTCAGCTTGAGTTTGAACAATTTTGGTTATGAGGTTTACTGACTGAACTTGCACCTGAAAAGCCACAATAATTCAAGCCCTTCTTGAACAATTTCCTACCATCGTTATTAGGCAGGTCAGATTCCATGACCCAAGCCAGGAGATTAATTTCGTCATTTTAGTCGGCAAAAAATTCTACGATATAATATTCAGCAGCGTAGTACGTAGCGGAACGAGCCCTGCGGATAACCTCATCAAATAGCATAATCCACGTAAAGGAGTCATCCTGGTAGTGCTAGAGCGTGTATGTTTGCGATAGCAAGCCCTGGACAACCATAACCAGACTGCCAGTTTGTTCTTGCACCGTAATGAAAAAAGGCTTTTGGGTGTTCCAGTACGTGCCCGTGTAGGCACTAAGGGGTCTAGGGGGCTTGGTCCCAGGAGTCCTTTTATCGTCCAGCTCTTTTTAAAAATTCTCCAGGTGCTTGACTCCCTCGTCGTAAAACTTCTTAGCGAGCTCCACATAGTCGTTTAGCTCCTCAATATGCAGAACCGCCTCGAGGAGGAGCTGTCCAATCAGGTCGGCTGTGTCGATAATGGGCATCAAGTTCTGGAGAACCACCACGCCTGATTCAACTTCCGGAGCTAGGTAGACCACCGAAGTGCCACCCGGCATACAGCCATTATGCTAGAGTACCAGTGACGAGTTTCCCTTGCCCACGATGGGCCCATCGCCGAAGAGTGCGTTGCCCGATAGAAGTCCCAACCTTCCTGGGAGCTAAGACGTGCCCCAACCAAACGCATAGCCCTGCTCCCTCTACAACACCCCGGGAAGCCGTGCATAGTTGGTCGTAAGCATACGACAATTTTTCAAGGGAGAAAAGCCAGAAGCATCGGAACTAGAGGAGTACTGAAAATTCGTTTCGTGTATGAAAGTTTTATAAAAGGTCAACATATCGCTATGTCGATTTGATCCCGCCTGCCACCTCCATCACCGTCCCCTTTCCGAGCGCCGGCCTCGCAATTTCGACTAGAGAAAGGTCTTTGAGGATGACGTCGCACTTGGCCTCGTTGTCGTCTCCAGAATCCCACACCGTCGATGTTCTGGACACGCCGAGCGGAGCAAACACGCGCTCATGCAGAAGCTCAAATATCCTTCGATCGGTGTTCTTCTCCAGAACTTGGGCCACAATCTCATAGCCCCAGTTATTGTACTCCAAACTCTCGCGAAATGGCCGTGACACGGGCAAAGTCGGGAATGTTGCAAGCACCTAGAATTTGTCCAGGTAAATCACATTGTCGGCCCCCATCCACAAATCGTCAAAGCTTGCAAGGCCGGTTCGGTGGGACAGCAGGTCGACGACCGAACAGTTCTCCTCGAGCTCTTTGCTAGCGTTGCTGGCAAACTTGGGCAGCCAGCTCTTAATCGGCTTGAACCAATCCACCTCTCCCTGGTGCACCTCAATCCCCACAAGAGCTGAGATCAGTCCCTTGCTTAGAGAATTGGTGTTGTATCGTGTGTCGTCATTTGCTTGCACCTTATTCTGAACGTCGCGGTAGCCAAAGTGAGACGTTCCAGTCGTCTGGCCGCAGTGGATGATGCCGATGCTGACCCCAGACGTACCAGTGATTTCCATAATTTCTTTGACGGTGAGCAATGCTCGCTCAAGCTCAAGGTGCATGGTGGGCGTGTATGTGAGCGTTTGCTGGGGAAAAGGGGGAGAAAAGTTGCCGAGATAATTGGTCACGACCAAGTGGCTAATCAAACACCAAGTCCCAATGGCTGCCAATTCCGTCCCAACACACGGTTGCGGGGCCTGGCCTTGAGAGGGTTAGATCCCCATATTTGGGAAAAATACATGCGTTTGAAGAGTGTGAAAGCCAGGATCGAGAATCACATTTAAACCCTCGAGTCCGAAGTGAAAGAGGCCATGAGTGAAGTAGTCTAATATTACCATTCAAAAGGTTCATGGCCTCAAAGCGAAGTTCCCAAATGCAGATGTTCTTGGACAGCCCGTTTTTACTGACTAGCAGAAAAATAATCTAGGCACTGAACTTCCACTTAAGTACGGATAGGTAGGTGACTTGCCATCTTAATCAAAACAATGAAGTCTGAATAAAGATGACAATTAGTCTATGGATCAAGTTCCTAACTTAGATTCTTGGAAATCCCTTCATGTGTGTAACGACCTTCGGTCTTGATAGATCATCATTCAATAACCCACCATCGCCAATTTGTAGTGAGTTACTAAAGTGCAAAAGCCAGAGAGAAGGAGTAAGTGCGGCCTTTGATCTGGATAATGAGATAAAGAGACTCAAATATTGAATTTGAAACCCACTTGACGCACGGAATAGAATCAGAGCATAGAACTTGAACTAGAACTAAAACTAACTAGACCCCTCAATCGCTCTTTGGGCTGACTCGGAGACCATCGCCGGCGGGTTTCTTCGTCAAACTTGGGCAAAATCGCAGGAAGCCATCCGAACCACTGACAGCTTGCCAGGCAGAAACACTACCGTCACACAAATCGCCAAGATGATACACTTGTTGCATACATCACTTTCGATGACTTCAGGTTGAATATGGCTTCAAAAGCTAGGGGTATAAACCCAAAAATTCCATGAGATCTTTAGAAATGTAGACGTCGACATCGAGTCCTGGAACGACGGCCACACGCACGTGGAGGGGCGTTCTGCCACCAACCATGATAGTGACGTGGGTGAAACGGTGGCCGGATATTTCCGAGGGCGGTACTCTCGGAAGTCTGATGGAGCCCGATGGTGCATAAGCCGTTGTGAAATCGATCAGATCTCTTGCTCCTTGCGGCGCTGCAAGCAACCATTTGATCCATGCATCGCCGTCCAGTTCTTTCCGAGACAGTCGGAGCCTGATAGAGACCTCAGGTACGGCCTCGGCATAACCAAGCTGGATGACACCGCAAGCGGTCAAGTCACTGGGGGTTTCTATGGCTCCCCTCAGTTTTCGAGAGCCATCATCTGGTGAAGTGTTTGCGTCCGAGTCGTCTGAGAAACAGGAAATCTTTGTCGGTTCAAGAGTGACGCTTTTTGAGGCCCCGCATACCCAATAGTGCTGCGGGCATCTTCTCCTTGGTGTCTCTCCCAAAGGACCACGATCGTCGCGCACGAACGTTGTCGGTCCTCTCTGTCGTGAAGGTATCCACGCTTGCAGGCGAGCCATGAGTCGCATGTGGAGGTCGACGGCAGTCAGTGGTCGCCCCTCACGGACAGACAGCGCAAGCACTTCGTCCAGGTGATATGTAAACGAGTGCTTGCCTGGCTCGGCGGCGATTCCGTCGAAACCTACGGCCGAGATGACTTCGATGACGTTCCTTTGCTCAGGCTTCACGGTTGTCGGGCTTGGGGGGTGGAAAGCATGGCAGCAGTCGTACAGAAGGAGAAAGTCTGAAACAGACTCCTCAATCAGGGCTTGAATTGACCCAGAAAACAGGGTGGTCCCCTCGTCTCTGCGTTTGCTTCAAGTGTTAGTGCACTCCTAATGGTAGGTATCCAGGACACCGTGAAACTGACGATAACCACAACGGCGCCCCGCCCGGCTGTGGGTTTGGAATTGCATGTCCGCCATAGTATAGAATGACCAGGCTTCCCTCGGCATCGCTGTCTCGGAGAAATTGAACGAGCTTCCCGCTGAGCTCTAGGCTAGGCTTCTTGGAGCTTATTGTCCAGATCCTTGTGTCGTAGTGGTATATCTCCCGAAATGTTGCAGCAAGGCTCGCTACCTCTGGGGCCACGCTCAGGTCATCCTCCTCCCAGTACAGTAACAGTGCATAGACTCTCCTGTACACGAAGCGGTGGTTCCAAGCCCGGCTGGCCACTGTCTTTATCCTCTCGGAAACCCGTTGAATTTGATCTGAGCCATTGCTAGAAATGGTATGTATAAATGGCGCTTGTGCGGATTCCGAGGGGTTAACCGAGGTCACGGCCTGGGCCACGCTGGCTGGGCTGGTAGTACACTGCTCTTGGGACTGACGTGGTCCTGCATCTTCTTCGTCAGAGAGCAGGTTTGCCTGAGACGATGAGGCGTTGTATGCGCTGTGCCGAAGTTGAAATTGTCGATTGTACCGGCCCGCTTTCTTCAATCTCCTCCCCATTTTGGGTGCCAAAGGGTAAATTTCACCAGATATCTTTTTCTGGATATGTTAGAAGTTGTAGAGTGATGAGAGACGACAAAGAGAAAAAAGCAAGCAAAGTCGAGGGGCCGCCTTGATTTTAAAACCAGTGAGGTTTTTCGAGGCTTTGTCAGTGTCGTCGGTGTACCAAATCGAACTAGCTGAGCCTGTGTGAGTTGATTGGACCGTTGAAAGGTTGGGCTGAAAAATGATGCAGATGGAGTGTTGGAGGGTGACACAAGAGTTTGCTCGCTGATCACCGCCGCAATCCTTCAGCCACACATGGTCATTTGCCAATCCCGCCAGGGCAACATTTATATCACCATCTCCCTCAAGCAGCGACATCTCATGTTTTCTTAGTGGTGTCGGGATTATGGTTAAGGGTTGCGACAATAGGGGCTTTCATTGTAGTATAGTTCCGAGCTTCAGCAGCGGTGGATTAATTCTCGTAATGCATCTACTTGGAGCCAGTCTTTCCTGTGGGAATGCAGAACAAGATGAGTCTTTTGCCCTTCACGCCTTCCTCACCATCGTTCCAGTCGGCGAGGCCCTTGTCAACACGATAGTAACCGCGTCTCTCGAGCTGGATGATATCATCCTTCTTCAGATCCGCAGTAGCCGCGTCGCAAACCGCCTCCTCCATTGTCTCAGTGACTTCAGTTAAGAAGTTTTCCAATGGCTCATCGGAATCCGGGAGGACATCAGTTTTCAGCAGATAGTCAAAGTCCCACAGCTCAGCAGGCACCAACTCCTGGTCCTCGGAAAGCCAAGTGACTTTCTTCTCGGTAGACTTGACATCACCCGTGAGATTCAGCTCGCAGGTGAGGCGAGGAATGGGCTCGCCGCTTCCAATCTCGCGAACAAAGGCATTGCCCCACGCCATGAGAGTGATTTGCTCGCCATCCTTGAAGCTGTTGGCATCGGCCTGATCCAGGAGAAGCTTGGACGAGAATGCAACCTTCTTGGTCCCAACGTCTTGGTTCTTGGGGTGCTTAGGCTTCTCAGTCAAGTAAACGGCGGGGGGCGCATCAGTTCCCGTGAGAGTGACCTTGACAATGTCCTTCTTGGAGATGGCAGTGTGGCGCGGCGCAATAGGATCGATCACCTTCTTGTTGCTAGCCCAGAAGTTGGTCCAATCCATGTTCACGACGTTGCGGCTCGGGCCCTGCTTGATGATAAAGCTTCTAAGAGCTTCAACCGTCATACCGCGGCGTCGCACACCTGCAAGGGTGGGCATTCGGGGATCGTCCCAGCCCCAGACCCGTCCGGTATCGACAAGCTTGGCCAGTTTCCGCTTCGAGAGGAACGTCTTGACAAAGTTGATGCGGGCAAAGTCCCACATATGGACTTGCCGCAGCTTCAACGTATCAATGAACCACTGATACTGGGGATTTCTGTCGGTGTACTCGGTGGATCTCAGGGCGTGAGTGACACCCTGATGAGAGTCGACCACGGGACTGTGGAAGATAGGTCAGCGATACGGTCCAATTCCAATCAATGGGGCTACTTAAAGTCAGGGTTAAGACACTTACCACGCAAAGTCATACATGGGATACACCTTCCACTGGGTACCTGTCCGGTGGTGCGGAACGTCGACATTGCAGCGATAAATGACCGGATCTCTCATGGCCTTATTCGGATTGTCCACACTCAGTTTCGCGCGGATGCAGTTCTGGAGCCCTTCTTCGGAGCCCTTCTTCATCTCCTCAAAGATGCGCAGTGTCTCCTCGATGGATCGGTCTCGGCGCTTCGAAGGAGTGCCGTTCCAGCGCTGCTCTCGCATTGTCTCCTGGTCGGTGTCATCTGCATAGGCGTTTCCTTCCTTGATAAGTCGGATGCACATCTCGTACAGATACTCGAAGAAGTCGGACGTGTAGCTAACGGAGTCCGGCCTGATGCCTATCAAGGCGAGATCCCTGATGATTGCGTCCTGGTACTCCTGCTTCTCCTTGGACGGGTTCGTGTCGTCGAGCCTCAACAGCAATTTTCCGTCGTAGGCCTGGTGGGCAAAGTAGTCCGAGAGGAGCGCGGCTTTCGCGTGTCCAATATGCAGGTATCCCCTGAAGTTTGTTAGTCCGGTTCCTTGTCCTAGCAAAACATGTGTCGGAGAGGCTCACGAGGGCTCGGGCAAGAACCGTGTCACTACTCCCTTGTCTGCGTCCTGCAGTGCCAGGGCATAGCTTGCGCCGGCCTTGCTGGCGGCAGCAGTCTTGGCCTTTGCAGCAGCATCCTTGGCCTTGACGTCAGCCTGGATCTCGGGGTGGTTGTCTTCGATCCACTGAAACCAGCGGGCGAGGTTGGCAAGACTGCCTCTCTTGATGAACGAGACAGCAGCGCGGTTTCCACGCAGAGCAAGCCAGAACTTGGTGTCGATTTCGCCGAGCGAGTAACCATCGAGATATGTTCTCAGGACCAAGTGCTTGTCGAGCGCTTGGAGGGTTGGCTCAAGCTGGCGGAAATCCGCCGCGAGGAGGGCCTCCAGGGGCTTAAGTTCATCCAACTTCATGTTGAGTGCGCGGGGAGAGGAATTGGATAAGTGATGCTGTCAGGGTTGGGAGTTCCAGGATTTGGTTGTCAGGTCAGTTCAGCAGTCAGTTCAGCACCTGTGAGTCAACAAGTCTCAGGTTTTGGAGGGGCTCGCGATTTGTGGCGGGGTAAATCGTAGACAGGCCGCCAAGGCATTTCCTGCCGGGCGGTGAAGGGCGAAACCCTGGGGAGTCATGACCCGCTGAAACCCCAGCACCCGTTATCGCCTCAGATCCAAGGCCGCAAATTCGAGACGATGGCACGGACCCTGACCCGACCTTTTTTTCTGGTGTTCCAATTGAAGCTCCCAGTTCGCGATTGACGGCTTGGAGGGACAGACCATCCTCGACTCCTCCCCCCCCATGGCCTCAACAAACCAATGCATCGCCTCGCTGGCAAGGCTCAGCCTACGGGCGCCCGCCAGACCGTTAGCCGTGTCGACAATACCAAAGTTCCTCGCCCTGTCGGTCGCGACCTCGTTCGTCCGATATGCTGGAGCAGGAGGCATGCGGAAACGCCCCGTCAAGAAGAAGAAGATGTACAAGACATTCCGCTCCTATGACTTGAGTGTCATGGAGCAGGTCTCCCTTTGCGATGCCATGAGGTGTGTCTGATACTCCCCTTACAGTCGACAACACATCACTCGTTGTATGCGATGTGTGTGCGTCGTTACTGATTGCCCCCATGATAACAGATACATCCGCGCCTGCGAAGTCGGACACCCGCCCACGAGCATCAAGTACGAGGTCGCCGTCAAGTTAAAGTCGGCCAAGAACGGGCCCGTCATACGAAACCGCATCCGCCTTCCCTTCCCGGTCAAGACCGACACGCGCGTCGGCGTCGTCTGCCCCGAGAACAGCCCGCTGGCCATTGAAGCGCAGCAGCTCGGTGCCGTGGCGGTTGGAGAGGAGAGCCTGTTTGAGTCTATCCGGAAGGGGAAATTCATCTTCAACAAGCTGATCTGCCACACGGACAGCGAGGCGGCGCTCAAGAAGGCCAATCTGGGCAAGCTGCTGGGTCCCAAGGGCATGATGCCTAGCGCCAAGACCAAGACCTTGACGAACAATATCAAGGCGACGATGCACGAGCTGGTTGGCGCAGACGACTTTAGAGAGAGGGACGGCGTGGTGAGGCTGGCTATTGGGCAGCTGGGCTTCACGCCCCAGATGCTCGCCGATAACCTCAAGATGTTCATGGACCAGGTCAAGTCAGACATGAACGCCATCGACGACAGCTACTCCAAAAAGCTCGACGAGGTTGTCCTGAGCTCGACCCATGGTCCCGGGTTCAGCTTAAACGGCTCATTCAACCCCACGGACGAGAATCTTAAGGTCGAGGACTTGCAGTCAGTCATGTAAGGCTATGAAGGGGCGACTATTTTTTGTATCATAGTTGTAAGCGATGTATTATAATTCGAAACGGCAAAAAAGAAAGCGTGTCTATAGCTTTTGGGTATCGATATTCCGGCCGTAATACTTTTTTGGGGGAGGCTCAAAATGACCTTCCACCGGACTCCTTCCGGTCGTTTATTTTTCTTTCAAGACCCTGACTGCCTCGGCTTGCGCATCCAGGGTACGATATATGCCCAGGAATTTGATGATTCGCCCTTGGCCTCTTGCTCCTGCCCTCCGCGCCTCTTTCGTAGCTGTGCTCAAGTCGAGAAGTATCGTATTCCGACACCGTATGATCCTCTCCTCCATTTTCTTGATGTAAGGCAAGTCCCTCCCAATAGAACTGGCAAGCCGATCAACAAGGACATAATCCCTTGCCAGGGCAGCTAGCTTGGATGGGCTACTGCAAACAAAACCGTCCTCGTCTTCCGTATCATCCTCATGATCCCCATTTATATCCCCCCACTCTTCTTCGTCGTCATCGTCGTCATCATCATCATCATCGTCGCTGCCGTCCTCGTCCTTCTTGCTATGTCGACCTGGTAAACTACGAACCGCGAGCCGCGCTTCCAGTTCCAAAGTGCGTTCGTCGAGCTCGAGCATCTGCCTCCCCAGTTCGGCGGCACTCTTGACGTCAAGCAGCTCCTCATTGAGGCCGGCTATCTCGACCCTGCGCTCGCGGACGCGGCCCTGCACCTCCTCGACAGCGCGGCGGAAACCCAGCAAGGCCACGCGGACGTCCTCGACGCGCTCCTCGCCGCCCTTCAGCTCGTCACCCAGGCTCAGGAAGGACGTGTAGTTGGAGTTGACGAGATCGAGCAGCTCGGCGCTGATGGCGGAGCTGCGGTCGCGGAGCTCGGCGTGCAGGTCCTCGAGGGTTTGGTGCCGCGCCGAAGTCCCCGTATGCAGCGCCGAGAGGTACGCTGCCGGGTCGAAGTCCGGGGCCAGAAAGTCACGCCGCGCCAGCGCCGCTGGGAAAGGAAGCGCCGTGTCGTCGTCGTAGTCGTCGCCATCGCGATCGCCCCCACCGGAAGAAGAGGGGGATGATGGGAAGTTGAAGCCCGAGTACGAGGAGGCGGGCCGTGAGGTCGGCGAGGGCAAGCCGAGCTGCGCCATTGGTGGTGAGTGTGTGGAAGATGGACCGCAGATGCAGGTTGCAGATGCCCACGACAAAGGAGAACGTGGCGGGCGGGATTGCTGGAGCTCGACGCTGACTGGTTGAAAGTGGGAAAAGCGGGTCTCAGTCGTTTGTCGGGATGCTTTTTTGTGGTGATTGCGACGGCGGTATTAAATTCGGACTGGGATGCGGGTAAATTTCTATCATAAATGGAGAGAATGGATAAAAAAGCTAGTTATTTTAGGGTTCGGGATGGAATTGTGGATTCATTGGCAGCATAAAACAGCCGTTTACCACCTATGAATGATATCAAACTTTCCCCGAGTTGTTAGACACAAGGCTCAATATCCCGTAGGTGTATAGCTACCTCACCATCTAGGATACGGCATCGTGGTTCGCTACAAGTTGAAACAACTCGAGGGCTTGGTTTGGAATGGGATAAGCTCATGTTTACTGGCACCAGTAGAAGTAGACAGACACCAGTACGGATCACACACAAACTGATATCGTACCGTTCACCAAGCTTGTGTTCAGTCAGCCCCTTCACTCAGAGCATCTGTAGTGAGGAACAAGTATCTGTGGTCGCATTCTGAACTTTCTATCACCAGAAACCACATTGCCCGAGTTTCAAAGACATCGCCAGAGAAGTAGGTAGTTACTCAGGTGGAGGCAGAGAAGGGAGCTCGACCTGAAACCTAGAACTAGAGGGGTTGCAGTTCAGATTTCTGGATGAGTGGTAAGTGGTATCGAACATTCATGGCAAGGCTTCACTCGGGTCCGAAATCGCTTGGCAAGAAAAGGCCTTGTATTGCAGTGCCGATTAGATCCTTGAGCCTTGACCGAGTGTTTGGTGATTTCCCATTTTGGAAGCGGTCAAGCCTGTTTTTGAGTTCAAGGTTCCTCGCCCAGCTGCTTGGCTGTCGGGCATGGCATGCTTGAAAAGTAAAGGCGAGCAACTGCACGAGTGGAGCATGCCAAGCGGATTTATCTAATCTGATCGATTGATTTGATCCCATCGCTCCTCCCACCGAATCACACCACGACCTTGCGCACTTTTCTCCTTGCCAAGTTTGAAAATTGCACAATGCCCCTCATCTGCCTGATCTGACCCTTCACCTTGCGCCCGGTTGAAGAGTGCTCCGATCAGGGAGCTATCAGCGTTCCAGACTTGCGGGCTTGAAGGCAGTGCCCAGGCGATTTTCCCACCTCGCAAACCCCTCCTTTCACTCTCTTTCATCATTATCGCCCACATTATTCTGCCTGTCAGGCTCGCCCGTAGCTTCATCACTCCCCCTGACGTTCATTGTTCGTCCCTCTGGCCCTTTAGAAGCTATTCTTCTTTCATCTTTGGATCCTGGACTCGGGCCTCCTATGGGTTATTCCCCATACCCTTGAGTCGACAGTGAGCTGCAATTGCCCCACCCCCGGTTCTCGGCTCAGAAATGCGACTTGCGAAAATCGCCCTGGCTCCCGTTGCGACATAAAAAAAAATACACCAACCAGATCTTCCGAGCACAGAAAATCGCTGTTGATTGGCAGCATTGGGAACCTGAATCGGCACTTCACTGCTTTTACCGCTTGGCAGCTGGATTTGAGTCAAAGGAGGAGGGTGACACTACTCCTTTTCCGAGGATAATGCCCGTCAACACAGCGGTCAACAGGCACTTTGAGAGCGCTGTATCCAGCCCCGCATCTGCCACCTCGTCCTCCAACGTCTCCACCCCGACATCGACATCGACCTCGACAACTGCACCTCAAATCACCATTCGTCCCAGCACCGCGAACAGGCCGCCTGCCAGTAATCCCTCGGTAGCGGGGGCCAGCAGGATTGCCATGTCGTCGGCTGCTTCGCCAGGCGCCATGCCGCAATCAAAGCCCATGACCATGACGACCAAGGAATGGGTCATACCACCTCGGCCGAAGCCTGGCCGCAAGCCTGCCACCGACACCCCGCCCACGAAGCGCAAGGCACAGAACCGCGCCGCACAGCGAGCATTCAGGGAGCGTAGGGCCGCTCGCGTCGGCGAGCTGGAGGAGCTTTTGGACGATGAGCGCGAGGATCACGAGCGCACCGTCCGCGAACTACGGGAACGGGTCGCCCACCTGGAGAGTGAGACACAAACTCTGCAGTCGCGGTGCCAGTGGTTGGAAGCTCTGCTCGAGAAGGAGCGCCAGGGGGGGGACGGCGCCATGGCAAGGAGCTGGGACGACAACTCACAGAAACAGCAACAACAACAACAACAACAACAACAACAACAACAACAACAACAACAACAACAACCAACGCCCCTGGAGATGTCGCTTTCAGGACGGCACTTACAACCGTTGGCGCCGAGAAATACTACTACAACAGAATCGGTTGGAATAATAGCAGAGCCACGTCCCATGGCACAGCCCTTCTCTATCTCTCAGATTATCTCTCCGCCCGACGAAGCGGATGGATCCCTTGATATAACCTGCGGAGCCTGCCAGGCTAATGGGCCATGCGCCTGCGCGGACGAAGTTCTTCGAAATACAGACATAATCATGGGGTGTGGCGGCTGCACTATTGATTCGAGGTGCGCGTGTCTCGAGGAGTCGATACGAGCTTCGATGGCGGCAGGCGATTTGAAGCGGCCACTGCCTCCCAGCTCACCATCGTCCTCGATGACACCGGTTGAGAAGAGGCAGCGTTCTGACACCACTGCGGCTCCGAACCCGATGGACATGGAGACTGACTTCACTGCCATGTTTGGGTCTCAGAAGAGCAAAGTATCAATGCTGCCGGTTGTCCCTCTGTCAGAAGTACACATGCACACGCAATCCCAGCCGCCAATGGTGTCCATAGAGGCCAGGGACGACTGCGGATTTTGCAAGGACGGGACGTACTGTGTATGTGCGGACTCTATGATGCTCGCTTCTATTTCCTCCTTCTCCGCACCAGGCCTTCCTTCTGGTCAACAGCAACATCAACAACAACACCAACACAACGCCCATCAAATACATACCCCTCCCCCGTCAGAGGACGATGTTGCCCCTATACCAATGGAAGTTACCGCGGCTGGCGCGATAAAACTGCCGAGACTTACCGGCCTCAATCAGTCGGTACAGCGAACCAATGCTGCCTTAGCCAGGCCCGCAACCACGAAGGCTCCGGGCGGCGGATGTGGTCCCAATGGGCCCGGCACCTGTACGCAGTGTCTCTCTGACCCAAAGTCGGGCCTCTTTTGCCGCTCGCTAGCAGCGAACTTTGAGAGAAACAATCGTCAGAAGCAGGCCGGCGAGCCTGCGGGCACAAGTGGAGGAGGATGTTGTGGCAAGGGTGGTCCTGACGGATGCTGCAAAACAGGAGAGAGGCCAGATGGAGTTGTCGTCGGTAATAGCAACTCTGCGGCCAGCGGTCGCCCGGCCGCTAATAACAATCCTGTGAACGGCCTCGGTCTCAGTCTGTCGTGCGCAGACGCGTACAAAACGCTGGCCAGCCACCAACACTTCAACGAAGCAGCCGACGATATTGGGTCCTGGCTGCCCAAGCTGCGGGCGGTGCCCATCCTGCCCGAGATGAACCACAGCGGCCGTGGCCATCTCGCAGGAGGAGGGCGGGCACCAATCGAAGTCGAGGCGGCTAGCATCATGAGCGTCCTCAAGGATTTTGACATTCGCTTCGGCAGGGGGGAATGAGAGACAATTGACTGAAACGGATGGACTAACTGACGGACTAACTGGCGGACTAACTGAATGAATGAGATGCGCGCATAATACTTACTACCTCCATATTTCCAATGCAACACAACTGCTGCTGCCACCACCTCCTTTGGTGATTGTCAGCGCTTGAATATCCGCCGGGGCCCTGTTGAACCCTTGCTTGATTGCGTGCTCTCGGGGAACCCGTTCCGGTGCATGTTGATTGTATCATGTGCTTTACCAGAGTCGGAAGAGCAGGCTTGGGGGAGGGGAATGATGGGATGTGATGGCCGCTCTTTGCATGCGGCCAAATCTGCGGCCACCAGGACCGGGTAATCAATCACCTTTTCCCCCTCAGGGTATTGCGCGCCACCACCACCGCTGAACAAACAGCAGATCCAACCAAACCCTTTTTATTATCTCTCTCTTCTTTTCTTGCCTTGTCCTGTCTGTCCCATTCCCGTTTGTCAGCTATCGCTTTCATGATACTGGAGCTAAGTCTAGAGTACCTATGCAAGCTAGCGGGGAATGTCTCGCGAATCCCCCCACATTGGTTGGTGATCAGTCGATTTCTCGGCGGCTACCTAGCTCACAAACTCCTTTTCTTGATTCTGGTCCATGTTTGCAAAACAAATGCATGTATGTATGTGGGCATGGTCTCACACGCCGGAGGCTGAGATGGGAAACGGGAAGTTATTTTGTCTCACGAGTATTCTTTTCTGTGGAAGATCTGGTCGACGAAATGGACCAGGCAGCTACATAATAACTACCTTGACAAGTTTTGAAAAACCATGCATGCAGGCAGGTAGGGTTGACATGAGTGGACATGAATGATATGAAAGAATGCAGGTAACTCAGAGAGCTGCAGAGCAATCCCCTGAAAAAAATGTACACAACCCAAAGTTAAGATTTGCTTGCAAAACATGGTTTGGGACTACGCCCATGCAGCAGAAGACGACTGCAGTTGGACGGAGGCGAAGGAGACAAGGGGGAGGTTCTGAGTTGGTCGCCGAAAAAGAAAAAAAAAGGTAATATCCGGGAGGAGAGATAGGAGTTGAGGAGCCAGTGGACATATGCGCTGGACAACTGCCGTGTTGAGCAAACGCTGCAGTTGCGCTGCATACATACATGGCTAGGCAACCGACGATGCAGTGATAATGGAACTGCTGCAGCAACTGCTGCAGGAGGTTTTGTACAAAAATGCTTGCGTGCGTATGTAAAAGATTTATGTAAGGCATGGTACATAAGGTTATGGGTTTGTGATCTGGTTAGGTTAAAATATATGGACACCACACCTACCGAACACCCACAGAACCCTTTTCTGTAGAACGTTAGGTTGGTTCTGTTACAGAGAGACAAAGATGAATAAGCACCTTTCCACTCGTCGCAAAATGCAGTTTGTGTCAGAAGCATAAATTAATTTGGAGAGCAAACAACAACGTCACTAGGCATATGGTAGGTAACTTGGAACTTCAGGTGCCGTTTCACAGCCACTCGGCCGGCCATTCAGCGCCGGGATCTGCCGCCCTATGGTTAGCTGCCGTAAGGGGTGGGTCACCCGGAAGGTCCGCTCTGGTCTCCCGGCCCGCAGCTATGTGTAAGTTGATAGGTTACTGCCTGTAAGGGGCAGGCCGGGCAATCGGAGCCATCTAATCCCGACGACACTGCGTCTGGGTGTGCCGATGATAACATGAATGGCACCCGCCGGAGGACTGGAATGGAGCTCTGAGCCTCTGACATGCAGAGATGGGGGTATGTATCCTCCACGAACCTCACGAATGAGAGGCGTTGAGGGTTGGCGTGTCTCAACATGGCAGTAGTCAGGGGGCATTGTGAGATCTTGGTTAGTTGCAGCCATGATGCATGTCCTTCGCATGGTGTCTTTGCTTTAATCCGGATCTGGCTTTAATCAGTCAGATCCGGGCCAGATATTCTGGGTCACCTTTCCCGTTGGGGCCTCCAAGGCGGTCCGCGACGCTGGGAAGTCGGGACAACGTCGATAGTCGTTGACGCATGACAGTATCAGGAACGCAGCTGCTGGCAGTGGTGTTGTTCGTCGGCATTGGGCGATCGCCCCTTGAGGAATAAGACAAAATCGCGGGAGGAAGAGGCCAAAGGAGCATGGGGCCAGGGGGAGGAGGCGAGCAGGAGAGGCAAGCAATGGTGGCGTCGTATGATTGGTAGTGATGGCTTGTTGAGTTGGCAAGACCAGGCAATGCTGCTGGGTTCGTCGATGCAGGCAGGACTCCGTCTGTGTGGTTTTTGGGTCGTGGAGGGCGGAGATTGGCTGCATTGGCCGCGCTGGTCGTCAAAACTGGGCCCCCTAAAGGCAAAAAATAAAAGGCGGGGGGGCAAAAACATGCAAGGCCAGCTCAGCAGCAGGCTGTGTGTGGCCTGGAAGGGAAGTCATCGCAACGCTTCCATCCGAGCGGGTCGTTTCTCGGAAACAAGAGGCAACAGGAACAAAGAATCGATATTTGATGATGGCGATGCAAGGGTGCTTCGGCTGGTTCATTTGCTCTGCTGTAAGGTAAGAGTCAGAGCGAGGCAAGGCCAGGCAAGGCAACCAGTCTCCTCATATCTCCTGAGATTGATTGCCTTGCCTCTACCATGCTGTCTGTCTTTTGTTGTCACGGTGGGGATTACTGCGAGTGGTGAGCTGGTCTGAATTTATCCCTTTCTCTCTCGCAGTGCCTCGAAACCAACAGCTTTGGGCATTAATTCAAGAAAGAGGGGGATGGTGATGAAGATGAGTGTCATGGACTGCTCAAGCCGAGCTCGAGGGCAGGGGCGGCAGTGGGCGGCTCATGAGCCGCGCTGTGAGTGTTGCCCTAATAAGAAGAAAGATGCTGGGGAAGCAAGAGCCGAGCTGAAGGAAAGGGGGCAGAGCCACGACGGCGACTGATTGGGGAGGCAAGCAGCTGAGGTCGTGTCAGGCTCATGTCGGGCCATGGCAATGGGCGGAAACAACTGGCAAGAACACAGTCATCCGCACAGGATCGTTCGGGTCAGCAGCAGGCAAAAGGTGTGCGACGCGCCGTCCAAAGAAAATGTAGCCCAGAGATGCAGTGAGAGTTGCACGGGGCCAGCTCACAGCTGGGGTTCCCGCTGGATGACAACGGGGAGACAGATGGAAACACAAAAAAGAGAGTAGACTTGAGGTGGAGAATGAAGATGCATCTGCACTACCACTGGACCGCCTGTGAGAGCTGGGAGGAGTTGTTGCTCTAGGTGAACAAGGGGCTCGAGTGTGCGGGCAAGGTCCACAGCCTACGCCAGGCAGCCGGGGCTGCTGCTGTTCACGGTTCCATCTGCCACGGGGATCCCTTGGGCCCTTGGGCCTTGGCTGGGTTGGCTCGAGCTTCCATGGCCTGTCCCGCCCGCCCAGCACCCTCATCTGGACTAGCGCCACCGCCGTCCCTTACCCCACGCTTGGTACACCAACACACTGGAGGAAGGCGCTGCTGCAAAGTGCCAGGTGCTGAGGTACGAGAGCCTGCCTTTCAGAACTTCATTTTCTTCCCATTGCACCTATCCGAGCTGTGTATTGAACAGCTTCGCTTGCTCGCCGTCAGACGCCTCACCGGCGACCTCTCACCATCCACCACGGAGCAGCGAGCTCCTCCTCCCCTTCACCAGAGACCATGTACTTGCGGGCGATCTGAGTGGAGAGAACCTTGGTCGCAACCAGGCCAAGAGCTCTCGTCCCGACCACCCTCAATTCGCGCCCAACTCTCCCTCCTGCCTGTCTGTCAGAACCTGGCCCATATTTGCCGAGCATAGGAAACGGAGCGCCTTCTTTCGGGTCGAGCTTCCAACTCCCACTGCTATAAGCAATCCCCGCCGGTGGTAGTGTCTCGACTCGACTCACTTCTCACATGGGCCCATTATGATATCCATGCAGCGCTCCCTTTCCTCGCCTGTCGCTATTCACTCGTCGCCGCGTATGTTGGAAGTGGCTGAGAGCCGGGCGCAGATATACCTGTATATAAGTGGGCGTGCGTGCTGACTTGTGTCTTTGCCATCGCAGCTCTGTCGGCCACCGCATCGAGGTCGCCCACCGCATCGAGGTCGCCCACGCCGTCTCCCTCGGACAACCATGTCGAGGTTTCCCACTCGCGACGCTTTCGGTCCAGGAGCCCGCCTCGCGCAAACAGAGACGTCATGGCTACCCCAGGGCGCCGCAGCGACGACCTTCCGAGACGCTCCTCTGTCCAGCAGGCTCCAGGCTCGATTCCCAGTCGCAACAAGCCCATCATCGACCAATCGCCCGCTCCCTCGCCTGGGCTTGCGCCAAACGACTCGACCGACAGTCTTGAGACAGTGGGCAGCCCCCAATCTCCGCCAGATGACAAGCCAGGCAATATGAAGTTCCTACGGCCGTTGCTGACGGATGTTTCGTTGTACACGAATCCCAACCTGGGCCCGGAAAACGACGGCACAAGCCTGGAGGAACTCGCCCATTTAGTGCGACTGTCCAAGTATCAGGAGCGCAAGCGCGCCAACACCCGGATCCGCCTCCAGAGGACCTTGATATCCACTGCCCTGTCTGCCCGCCTGATGCGATGCGGCGAGATTGCCCACCGCAACCTGGTGGACTGCTTCCGCGGGGACGACAAGAAGACATTCGCCGCCTTGTACAACGCCGTCATCGATGTTCGGAAAAGTTGCGATGAGACGCGCCGCTATGCGTTGCTCGAGCCTGAGATGGAGCTAATGCAATCGTCTGGCCTAACCTCGACCGACAGCCTGGAAACGCCCACGGGATCCGTTGCAGGCGGGAATACTAACCCTGGTATCGCCACGCCGTTCCTCAGTGACATCTCTGCATCGGCTCGGGAAACCTTTTTGAGCTTTCTCAATCAGATTAGGACTAACCCCGACTACTTGGCCACGCGAATCGCATCGCTGAACAACATAGAACTGGCGGCACTCACCAGTTTTCACCAGGCCCTCGAGCCCATTGAATCCGTCCTCCCCTACCATACTCGCCCCTCAGGTCGTGGAACATCCGGGGCTTCTGTCTTCTCCGGCTCCAGTGGTGTTTCTGGAGCTGGCGGACCCGGCGGCCGCTACTCGACGCAAGAACGGAGCGCCATTGAGCGACTGCTCTCGTTCCAGAGACACGACCCCATTTCTGCACTCATCTATACATGCTTTGCTAATTCGGCTGGCCCTGACAGTGCAGAAGACAAGCGCAGGACCGTGACCTGGGCCAATGCATGTGCGCGCTTAATATCGACGCAAAAGACTGGCGGTGAACAGACGGTCATTTCGGTGCTCAATGTTTGGATCTCCATGCGTGACTGGGCTGGAAAGTCCAATATGGAATGGTATCTCATGAAGATCCTCGAGGATGGAGCCTTCCTGCTTGATCGTGCAGAAGACCAGCACGGGACTCGCTTCAATATCTCGGACTGGACCTCCAAGGACCAGATTGCCGCCGAAGAATTCTACACCAGGGCTGTTGACGAGCTGTTTGAAGTCATCGACGACGAAGACGCCACTGGCATTCCCGAGGGCCTGATTGAACTTGGAAACGAGATTCTCAAGCGCTTGGACAAAAAGGTAGTTGAGAGCACACGCAGGTGGCTGATCGCCAAATATCTGTTCACCGTCTGGCTCCTCGGCGTTGTCATCCATCCAGAAGCCTATGGCATGATGGCCGAATACCACATCACCGAATACGGCCGACAAAAGATCCTCAAGGCGGTCGCTATGCACGCTCAAAAACTCGTTGTTGACATGCTCCAGAGCAAGACTCCCGTATCAACGCCACCAAAAGTGAAGACTCATATTGAGAATATCTACAGCCGATTCAAGGACACCAAGTTCAAGAAGAAGCCAAGACTCTTGCCAGCGAGATCCATCACTTCTCTGAGGGAGACAACCGAGGTGCACCCCTATTTGGTCCTTAGCCCCGCTGATCTGGCAACACTTGTCAACGCCCTCTTCCCTGAACGGAGACCACAGTCGGCGCATTCTGGCAGCCTGCGATCCGGCGCCCCTTCCATATCAGGCTTCTCTGCCGTCTCCCAGCCCATGTCGGTGAGGACAACACAGAGCAGCTTTGATACCATGTCTGTGATTAGCACTAGTGCAGAGTCATTCGTCAGCGATACTACTACCTCTCGAGAGCCTCTCTTGGATGAAGACAGCCCACGCCGGTACTCCCCTCCAATTCAGGACTCAGCTGGCCAGAAGCAGACAAATAATTATGAGGACGACGGATACCGACTGCGGCTTGCGATGCAGGAAATGGCACAAATCCTCGGTCAAGAAGTTGTGTTTGGCTCTTGCCACCCATGTGCTGAGCGGTGGGCCGTGTTGTTTATCTCGGCCGATGGAACCCAGCTCTCCACGCAGATGACATATGATCCAGACGACGACGTCGAGGAAGAGGCAAACTCTTCTACAAGCGACACCGAGGGCGACGAAACTGAAGACGAGCGCCCAGAGTTAGACAAAGACTACCACCAACTTCGAGACTCGATTCTTAAACTCGTCCAAGACTACGAAATCCCGCAGAATCTCGAAAACGATGGAGCCAAGAAGCAGACGTTCAGCAACCGCGCGTCAAGCTTGAAAAAGTACCGATCAAAGAACAGGATCATCACTACTATGGGAAGTCGCAATCCGTATCGCCAGCGCGCACAAAGCTTTGCGAGCAGTCAAGCAGGGAGCCCTCCCAAGAGCGCCAAAGGGAAAGAATCAGCCGAGTCTGCAGAATCATCGTCCCCTCTTATCACCATGCTGAACGCAGCCTGCTCTCAATCTCGTGCGCAGTCCGATTTCGTCTCCGCTCATCTCTACTGGAAAACACTCCAACAACTCAGTTCATTGACCTCTGACTCGCTTCGGCGTGATGGATTTGCGACATTGCTCAACATATTTTCTCGCGGCCCACGCGACTCCATCCGCAGATCTGCCGCCGCGATCGAGCAGTATGACGCCTGGCTGGTATGGCTCAAACAAAGCCAGGAAAGGGCAGAGGGGCTGATAGACACTATGATGCGCCGGCTTCGAGCCCTTCGCGACAAGATGTGGTACGTCACAGACGTTCGCAACTCTGCGCCCTATGAGGACTCACGGAACATTGCTGCTGCGCTGAAAACCATGGGCCTACCTCGCAGGTGGGATCAGTTCCAGAAGAAGAGAAGCCAAATGCAGCGAGGTCCTGCCTCAAGCTATATCCTTCGAACAGAATCTCAGATTCTGGACTTGCTGGCGGTGTCAGAGGATCAAGGTGGCCCCAACAAGCTCCGCGACGAGCAGGCCGAAAAGACTTCTCGATGGCTGCAGCAATCTGGCATAGAGAATTTCTGCCGTGGCGAAGAGCGAATACACCGGTTCTGCTGCGAGGTGGACAACTGTATCAATAAGCTGGTGGGCGACAGCATCATCGATGGACCTGTGTTGTGGTCAAGCGAGTTGTTTGCACGAGACCGGCGAACCCTCGAGGGTGCAAAGACTCCGAGGGATCGAGACAGCCAGTCGGTCTGGGATGATTCGGTCAGCGTTGTCAGCGATCCTGAGCGGAGATTTGTCCCGGCTGGGCGCACACCATCCGCTACGGGAGGGTTGCGGGCACTGTCTGGCCAGAACATGAGTCAGATGTCCTTTGACTCTAGCCGCTTCAGCTTCTCCAGGGCGAGCACGGTCATGTCTGACATTATGGATGGGCAGGAGCATTTTGGCGCTTCCTCCCCAGTCCATCAGATTGACTCGAACACAACATTCTGGTCCCCCTTTCAGCACCGGGCCACCTCTCCAAGTACTACATCCAGGGCACATTCGCCAACTACAAGTCTGACCAATTTCTCAGGCTCTTTCCACCCTCCGCAACACAACCATCTGCCTTCGCATTCTCATCAATCCACAGGCCGACCTGGCACGTCGGCCTCGTCAAACGAGACTGTCTTTCAGCAGCGGCTGTCAGAGGACAAGACTCGCTTCCTCGGTGAACTGAGACAGACCCTGACCAGTCTACTTCTATCTGACCTGGGGAATCATGTCTTTTCTCGCGGCTCAGAAACGGATGCATGGTTTGAAGGCCTGGGTCAGGAATGTATCGATCGTCGCGAAGCCATCCAGCGCCGTGCGCGTCAGGCGCTGTCGCGGGAGAAACGGAAGTCTGCCAAAGCAGGGCTGAAGCACCGCATAATTGAGAAGAAGAGAAGCTTTAGCGACCTCCGTGGGACAAGTAACAATGACGCTGCCAGCGACAAGGCACACTCTGATGTCCAGAGTCTAGGTCCAGAAACAGCCAGCTCTTACTTGCAAGCTCAAGTAGCCTCCCAGAGCGGTAGTCACCATGGCAGTGTTCACGGCGGCAGCGTCCACGGAAACGAAAGTTCTGCAACTAGCGATACCATCTCTGCCCAGCGACAAAATCAAGAGCCAAAAAAGGACCCCTTACCTGATTTCCCCTTCACAAAGGCTTATCAACGACTTCTGAAGATGTTTTGTGTTCATCCAAATCCCTACATCAAACTGAATGCACTTTCTGAACTGGAGCACTTAATCGTTGCCTCATTGAACTCGGGTTCCCGCCGATCTCGACTGGCATGGGCGCGTTCCGAGCTAGGCTCCGCGTCCTCAGCCACTGAAGAGCAGGGGCCTGGCACTGGCACCGGCACAGGTCGATCACAGCCGCTCGAGGAAGCCATTGACAATATCAAGGAGCGGCGCTCGCAAACATTGTTCCAAGGTCCCTCGTTTGGGACAGGTGGTCATGGCCCAAGCGGTCGAGTGTCGGGAGGAGGGGGAAATATGGAGACTCGTTCCGTGGTCTCCGTATATCCTGCGAACACAGATGCCATCGCAAATGTCTTGCAAGCTCTCTTTCGAGACCCGTCACTCCGGCCAAAGACTTTGTTTCGAGATCTACAGTTTATCGCATCTTTTGTGCCTCCTTCGGTACTTGACAAAACTGAAAAGGGAAAAGCGTTCTGGGATGCTGGGCTTGCTGCACTGGGCTTGAAGCAAGATGTCTGCCGGACCATGGTCGAGGTCGCGGACGATATTGTCAAGAACTACACGCAAACACGTAACGGGTCTGCCAGTGCAGGGAGCGGCGGTGGGAGCGCCAGCAACAACAGGCCTGGAACAGCAAGCACAGCAACAGGTTCCAACCCAGACTCGAGCAACACTGCTGGACCAACGACTGAACAGCCCTCGCCACCTGTCTCTCCGCCGTCTCCACTCCCACTGACAACACACTCGCTCGCCGACGCCGCTCGCATGTGGACCATTACGGCAAAGGAAGGCGACTCCACGGCGCAACGCGAGCTCGCCATCTTTTACCTGTCCAATCCAGAGCTTGTACCCCGTACCACCTTGCCACTCTGTAAGCCTCGCGAAGTCTTCAAGCAGGCTGTCATGGAGAAGTATGGCGGGGGTTCCTCTGGTCGATCCGGACCGACGGGCTCTGGGTCTAGCAGGTATCATCCAAGCATGGCCACGCAGGCGCAAATGCAGAGACAAGGTGGTAGCGGCGGTCTTGGTCTCGGCATCAGCAGCGGTAGCGGCGCTGGTGGTGCAGGGACCGGCGGAGGCAAGGACGATGCCGCCGGCATGGGACCAGGCGATGTCCGGAGCAACCCGGCGCTCATGTGTCTTGCGATCCATTGGATGGGAGCAGCAGAGCAGGGCGGCGACGAGCTGGCCAGGACCTTTATGGCCCAGAACGAGATGGGCGGCGGATTGATGGACTGATGGGATGGGTTGAAATGCAGGACAACAAACCACACCTCTGTCTCATTATTATTTACATACGTTTCATTCTGCCACTCAACTTATTTTATATCCCTTTTACCTTTTTTTTTTTGCGCCCTCTTCCCACTTTTCCCTCCTCGGTTGCTATGCGGTTAGCTTTCACTTCTGTGATAGATTACGTTTCTCGCCCTTGTTTGTTCTTTTCTCAGCATCGTTTAGGTCCAGGCATTTGTTGGAATCATGGATGGGCTTTCCAGCTGCCTGCCATTGATCATTTTATTATCGCATTTAGTTGCCCGTCGCTGACATATCTTACACCCACGTTCCTCTCACACGAATCAGGCAAGCACCCCGAGGATAGATGCTGGGTTATTTCGTCTGCATCTCCTTCTCCTAGGTTATCACGGAACCCTGTTGTGTTTTCAGCAGCAGGTACTTATCGGTCTTAAGGGATGGATACATTTTTGAGGGAAGCAAAGCGGAGCGCGTATTTGGATTTGTTTGACTTGGATTTGGATTTTGCTTTAACACGGTTGCGGCGGATATACCAACTTATTTTCATCGCGTTTTATTGTTATTTTCGCGACATATTATACCATCATAGCAAGTACGGACTAGAGCATTTTTCGGATATTTTAGGGTCATTTAATTTATCACATTACGGTGTGTCGTATCATTTGCAGTTGAAACAAAGGCATTCGCTTCATCAAAGTTGTGTTTGCAACGAGGTGACCTTGTGACCAATTTGAAGTGCCAAGTGGAAAAGCCAGTGAAGCACGCACGCGCGACAGCACTTCGGGAGACAGCGAGGGATCACAGCTTCAAAGAGAATTCGCGGGGCGCTGCACAGAGACACGAACGAGTGACAGACATGACAAGATCGGCATTTGCAGACACATAGTGACTCCCCGGCCTACACATCAGGAGCATTGCTGGCTGCCTGGCAACGTCGCGATAATATGGCTTACAATTTACCAAGGACGAGAGAAGCTTCTTCTCCGTGTCGCTACATGAAGCAGCGATCACAGCGAAAAAGAGGTTTGGTTGGGTATCAAAAATTCCGACCGGAACGGCCCCGAAGGACAATTCATAGCGGCTAGCACCACGATGTGCAATGCAGGCTCTCCGCTATAGTGTAAGGGTTTCTTGATCTCCCTACACTCAATCAAGGTAAGTATGAAGAAGAAAAGAAAAAGAAGAGGAATAAGGGAGCGGGTGGCCGGTGTTATATACCCCATATGGTGGTCCGTGCACATAGCAAATTTTGCATGGTCCGTGCTGAAACAATGGGGCTGCACGGAAAGGCGGTCAGAACAGGGAGTAAAGTGTCCCGCGAACTTGAGTCATCCACACGGGTGGCAGATCATCGAGGCGCTAGGCGTTGGGCCCCCGTTGTCAAAAAGTTCGGGTTATTCACGCCGGCATCACCACGTCTGTTTCTGCGCTCCCAGTACCCCGCCAATAGGTCAATTCTCTTCTGTCCCAGGTTAGGACTTGAACCCCCCGAAAATTCAGTCAAGATGCCTACCATAAACGTGGACAAATACGCTCTCTTCGAGGCGCTCGGCGAGCAGTAAGACAGCTACCCCACCATTCGTCAACATCTCCATCCCACTTCTTGTCACTTTCCCACATCCCAAGACAGGCGCCCCCATGCTGATTAGAACGCCTTTGCCAGGTATACCGCCGACTCCTTCCAGCAGCTATGCTTCGACTTTGGTATCGAGCTCGACAAGGACACCGAGGAAGACCCGGCGCGGCCGCAGGACCAGGCCCCTGAACTAGCCATCGAGATCCCCGCCAATCGCTATGACATGTTGTGCTTCGAGGGTAGGGCGATTCCCAACGACGAGACGACTTTGCGCCGGCATTGTATACTGATGCCAGACGTTTAGGAATTGCCACGCACCTCAATATCTTCCGGGGCAAGCATGCGACACCAAACTACAAGCTGGTTGACATCCCGGAGAGCAAGATGCAGAGCATCACGGTCACCAAGGAGACTGCCGAAGTGCGCCCATATGTTGCAGGCGCAATCCTCCGCAACATCCAGTTTACCGAGGCCACATACAACTCGTTCATCGGTCTCCAAGACAAGCTCCACATGAATCTGGCTAGGCAAAGAACACTGGTCTCGTGAGTTACTTCAGCCCGCAGCAGGCTCCAGCGTTTGTGGCGCGCAAAGGCTAACCGTCGACGAAAAGTATTGGCACCCACGATCTCGACACAATCCAGGGGCCGTTCACATACGAGGCTCTGGCACCAAAGGACATCAAGTTCACACCCCTCAACCAGACCAAGGAGATGCACGGCGAGGAATTGATGGCCTTCTACGAGACAGACAAGCATCTGGGCCGCTATCTCCACATCATCCGTGACAAGCCCGTCTATCCTGTCATCTTCGACGCCAACAGAGTCGTCTGCTCTCTTCCTCCCATCATCAACGGCGACCACTCAAAAATCACGTTGAACACGACCAATGTGTTCATTGAGATCACCGCCACCGACCAGACTAAGCTCGATATTGTTTGCAACATTATCGTCGCCATGTTCTCCCAGTACTGCGCGGAGCCGTTCACTATCGAGCCAGTCAAGATTATCTCCGACCATAACAACACGACCCGCATCACACCCAGCCTGGCAGCGAGGACAATGGACGTTGAGATTAACTACATCAACCAGTGCTGCGGGCTTGAGGAGTCGCCTGAGTCGATATGCAAGCTGCTTAGCAAGATGGCGTACTCTGCCAAGCCATCAGAGGACGGGAAGTTTGTCAAAGTTACTGTTCCGGCAACGCGAGCGGATGTGTTGCACGCGTGTGATGTAGTAAGTGTTGCCACGAGTCTCGGCATACGTTGCGTACTAACACCGTCATAGATGGAGGATGTTGCGATCGCATATGGTTTCAACAACCTCCCCCGCTCGTCGCCAAACAAGTCGGCCACTATTGGGCAACCTTTAATGATCAACAAGTTGAGCGATATTGTGCGCAATGAGTGCGCAATGGCCGGCTGGGTCGAGGTTATGCCGCTCATTCTGTGCTCCCATGAGGAGAATTTTGAGTGGCTCAATCGCAAGGATGACGGCACAACTGCTATCAAGCTTGCGAATCCCAAGTCGATCGAGTATCAAGTCGTGCGGACTTCCCTGCTGCCTGGGTATGTATTTTTGCGCCGGATATCCATTTTCAGCCCTGTCAGGGCTTTACCTCGTAAACACGCCCAAGGAATCTATCTTGGTGACCTACTTCGGATACACACACAACAAACCCAGAAACAGACTAACAATACTGAACAGCTTGCTCAAGACTATCCGTGAGAACAAGTCCGTTGCGCTTCCCCTGAAGATCACAGAGACATCAGATATCGCCCTGAAGGATGATAACTGCGAACGGCGCGCCAGAAACGAGCGCCACTGGGCCGCAGCCTTCTACGGCAAGACCAGCGGCTTCGAGGTTGTGCACGGGCTTCTCGACAGAGTGTTGTCGATGCTCCGTATCTCGTTCATCACGCACGAGGAGGGGCTCACGGGCAAGAGTGTCGACTTCGAGGTGAAGCAGAACCCCAGCCCGGCAGACGGTTACTTCATCCAGGAGATCAACGAGCCGACCTTCTTTGCCGGCCGCGCCGCCGCCATCCACCTGCGGCTGGGAGGCAAGGTGCATCGGATTGGTGAATTTGGCGTCTTACACCCTACAGTTCTGGAAAAGTTCGATTTAAGGTACGTCATGCACTCATTGTTGTTGTAACTGGGATTGGGTGACTGATGGCTGACCAAAACCTGGCAACAGATACCCGGTGAGCACTTTGGAGATCAACCTCGAGGTTTTCATGTGATGTGCGAGAAGAACAAGCAGATAGCAACTTAGATTTCTAGATGCTGGACATGAGAGCGAGTGTTATGTCGGTCACAATAAAAGTCTTGGGCGATTTCATGAGCTAACCTACTGTTTCCATGCCATTCGTGGAGCTGAGAGATCAACTTGGAACGGGACTGATGGCTGGGTTCGGGCCGGATATAAAAGGGAGACTTGCCGTCCAACGTGACGTCCGATGGAGTCCATAAATCCGTGTGCTTGCGGGGTTGCGGCTGTGGCCGTTGGTTTAAAGTTACCATGGCTCCAATTCCAATCCCAATCCCAATCCCGCGGGGCTCGACCTGCTCTAGAACCGGACCCAGATCTGGCGATCGCCTTGTTTTCTTGGCACCCCATCCACCGGCCAGCCAGCCAGACGGTCGAGGTCTGGAGTGACGAGGGAGGGGGCGGGGGGGAGTAAATACGCGGCAAAGAATCCCGCCACATCAGACTCCAGAGTTCTTCCTTCCGATACTACCTACCATATGGATTACCATTTATTATAATCCCCCCCCCCTTTCCCTGATTACCTATTTTTATATTTTTGTTTTGTTGGTTGTTATGTAGTTGTTGTGGTTGAAGACTGGTTGGTACGAGTGGAGATTCTTTCCCAGGTACATATGTACGTACGCAGGGAGGAAGCTGACTTGCTGACTCCTCCTGAGTGATCAGCTAGCTAGGTTTTTTTTACCCCTGTTCCATTCATTCCATTTCTTTGCCTGGGGATTTGCTACTTAGGTAGGGGTAGGTTAGTTGCGATACGCTCTGGTTATGCGCTTTTGTTGGGTTTTGCTGCTGCGTGTTGGTGATTTATTTGTGTTAAATAATGGATGGATTGTGGGGGAGGATCACTAATGCCATTCTCTTGGTTCTATATGAATACACGTGTAAAAAAGGTTTCTGGCTGGGCGCGTATACAAGAGAGGCCGTTACTGTCAGGGGTAATAACAACAAACGGTGAGGAGTGTTGTCTCTGTTCTGGTTGAGCTAGGGATGGAATTGAAACTTTGATGAGGTATTCTCATAACTGCCCACTTCGAAACATCTATGGGTGTTATAGTTGAACTTTGAAAATGATGACCAAAAGAGAATACCATGGCTTTCTTCTATCTTTCTAATAAGCATCCGTACCTGGTTTTATTTTTCCTCTCATCCATCCTTTGGGAGTAATTTATGCCTTGTTCGGGCAGGTGCCACAGCGTCGGCCCGCTCTGTTGGAACGCCACAGCCAAACTGACATGGACTTCAATGTGCACGTGCGGCGACGTGGGGAAACCAACGCCATTCCCGCCGACGATCCGTGGATGATGACACCTGTGGACCTGTGTGTGTCAGATTGTCAGACGGATCCTTCGCAATCTGCGACATGTCAATCAATCAATCTGAATACAAATGGGTCAAGCTGTAATCATAATAATTCGTGCACTGCAAAAATAATCCGAGGTGCAGTAACATCCGTAAATCTCGGTGTAACCTCCCATCAAAAAACCCGCCGGGCGGGCAATGAGAGCAGATTGCTACCTAACCTGGCCTTAAAAATGGTTGGTACTGTAGTGTGTACTGACAGTACTACAAGTCCGCAAACATCTCTCGATGGATCTCATTGGGGGGCTGCAGTTTGTTTGTTTTTGTTATCGGGGCTATCTTCATCCCTATCTCCGTGTGCAGTACCTCCATATCTCCGCGCCCGCGGGGTCCGTCTGTCAGAGATGGAGGGGCGCGAGCGGGAAAGGGAGAAGGAATTTCTGACTCACACAACACACACCCCTTCGTTTCGAAAGATTGTCTGGGCATCATCAAACGTCACCATGATTACCTACCCATTCACCATTTGCCATTCAACGGAATGGACGTCGGAGACTTTTGATGTCCGCGCAGAGTCGGAGTGATCGGCA
Organism: Lasiosphaeriaceae sp. G1095; assembly: GCA_027569635.1. Taxonomy (NCBI): domain Eukaryota; kingdom Fungi; phylum Ascomycota; class Sordariomycetes; order Sordariales; family Lasiosphaeriaceae; species Lasiosphaeriaceae sp. G1095. Next base: position 41,807 of record JAPDFK010000010.1, on the reverse strand, counting down.
ACGCCGGCCGAAGCGATCTAATCTACTGGCTGGCTGCAGGTCCCTCAGCCTCTTTCTTTCTCGTCAAGTTGACTAATCCAATTCACGGTACACTTACAGGAGATCGCATCGAGGCTTTTGCTTTTGGCACTGCTTGGTGCTGACGTGGGATTTCGAAGCAGTTGCCAGTACGACACCGAATCGCTTCTCAACCTGTTTTCGGTTAGCAACACGTGCGCAAGCGATATGATAACGTGGAGCAAACTAGAGATGGCTTCAACCCCCCCCCCCCCCAAAAAAAAAGTTGTGCTTTTTTTCTTCTTTTTTTTTTTTAGCGGGCTTCTTGGCTGCTTTTGAACCAACAAAGCCACCGCCATAATGATTCATCCACGGATGGTCCACCAATGCAATACATGAACGAATTTTTCATCCCAGGAGAGCCTTGCCCCGGGTAGGAAGCCGTGCGAGATTGAACAGACGGTGAAGCGAATCCTAAAGGCCGCTCCGGATCTGATCTGCCGCCCAGGCTAGGGGCTTATTTTCCTGAACGAGACGAAGACATTTCAGTTTTCTCCAAGCGCAAAATACCAAGAATACTAATTGACTCAGCTTACGCCACAAAGTATGCGAGCGCCAGCCAGGCCACGGACTATGCTAAAGTGCGAGTGTGCGGGAACTGGCTCGCATTAAATCGATCGGCCAGGGTGTTGCTTCCGCCGAGCACACGGAGATCGAGAAAGTTGTGGCCTTGCTGCCTGTTATTATGGGCTCGAGCCAGCATTTTGGTGGTTGGAATTTTGGGGAGCCCCCGTCGTTTGTGCCGCACCGCTTCGGTGCTTGGCAAGCTTGGTAATTAGCCTGGGGACGGGCATCCCTTTCACTGCGAGCGAGCGAGTTGGACCAGTCCCAAACATCAACCCTAGCCCCGATACTTGGTGACATAAGCTGGCAAGTCCAGACCGGGCTGAAGACGGCCATCATGATTGGTTCCATCACGACGACATGCCTGGATTCTCCCGTCCCAACTCGGCGGCACAGGCCGGGTTGGGGAGTGTCTTTGGGGGTTTGGGCTTTCGGGAAGCCATGTCCTGCGCCGCGACTAGGGTGCTTTCTCAGCCCAAAAATACGCCAGAGTTACATGAAGGCTGCTGGCAAGGTGTGGCGCCCACACCACGGCCACTCTGATCTCTCCGAGGACCGAAGCAGTCATGACGGATCTGCTCAGCAACAAGTTACAACAGCGAGTCTCGGCGGGCCAGTCATCAACTATGGGACTACTGCCTTTGAGCCTGACGGAGCTAACACGGGGGGGGTATTGGGGCATTGGGGCATTGGGGCCATTGGATTCCGCCGTGACAAACGCTCTCTCGGACTTTAGAGCTTTGATTTCCATCTGAGTCCGTCCATCCTGCAGCCCTGTTCAAACGGTGCCATTCCAACTTCCCTGTTGACAACCCTTGCGGCTGCCATTTTACGGCGTCAACAGATATAAGTCTCTGCCCGTCCCGCGTGGCTATCCTAGGGTCTTTCTTTTCATCTTCCCTGTCACACAAGCTCTTTCGTCCATTACCACTTGCCTCTCCTTCACTTGGCCTGGTAACAAAAAGACAAACGACACAAGCCTCCTTGTCAACCATGACGTCCACCACTCCCGAGACAGTGCCAGCAATGGCATCGTCAACTGCCACCCTTGCCGAAACGGAGCAGCCCGCTACGAGCGGCGAGATGGCGGCCCCGTCCGTAACCGCGTCAGCGGCTCCATCACATCTGAGCCCCGAGACAGACACCGCAAATGCCTACCTGAGCAGCGATTCCACGCGTGCCCCGTCACGCGCTGCCTCGACCGTCGAGAATGACAAGCAAACCGGCAATGACACCGATAATGAGAAGAAGACCGACAACGACGACACGGCGAGCACTGGCGAGGAAGCTGCCATTGTATCCGACGAGGGAGACTACCCCAAAGGAGTTGCTTTTACCTTTATCGTGGTCGCCCTGGTGCTTAGCATCTTCTTGGTTGCCCTGGATATGACAATTGTCGCAACCGCCATCCCCAAGATCACAGACGAGTTCGGCGGCCTCGAAGACGTTGCCTGGTACGGATCTGCTTTCTTCATGACCGTCGGCGGCTTCCAGTCAACCTGGGGCAAGATCTATAAGTACTTCCCCCTGAAGATCAGCTTCCTCGTCGCCATCTTCATCTTCGAGCTCGGCAGCTTGATCTGCGCTGTGGCTCCCAACTCGACTGCCCTGATTGTCGGACGTGCCATTGCCGGTGTTGGTGCTGCTGGCATTGGCTCGGGCGCCTATACCATCATCGGCTTCTCAGCTGAGCCCAAGAAACGTCCCATGTTTACTGGCTTTATTGGCGCCTCGTACGGCATTGCCTCTGTCATCGGCCCCTTGCTGGGCGGTGCTTTCGCCGATCACGTCTCTTGGCGCTGGTGCTTCTACATCAACCTCCCCATCGGTGGCGTCTCGGCTGCCATCATCCTCTTTTTCTTCCAGACACCCAATCGGGCCAAGCCCATGACCGCGCCCATCAGGGAGAAGCTGCTGCAGATGGACCCCGTCGGTACTGTCTTGGTTATGGGCGGCGTCATCGCATACATCCTTGCTTTGCAGTACGGCGGCCAAACCATGCCCTGGAACAGCGCGACCGTCATCGGCCTGATTGTTGGGTTTGTCCTCATCGCCACCGTATTCGGTGTGTGGGAGTGGTATAACGGCGAGCGGTCCATGATTGTCCCGCGCTTGTTCCGCCAACGCACTGTCTGGAACAGTGCATTGTTCGCGCTCTTCTTCTCGGGAACCTACTTTGTGATTGTTTATTATCTTCCCATTTACTTCCAGAGCATCGATGGCACCAGCCCTACCGACTCTGGTGTCCGTAATCTTCCCCTCATTCTCGCCGTCACCGTTGGAACTATCGGCTCCGGCGCCAGCATCTCACAGAATGGCGTCGCTGCTCCCCTCATGGTAGGCGGTGCCGCTGTCGCCACCATCGCTTCCGGTCTGCTGTACACACTCGACATCGGTACCAGCTCGGGCAAGTGGATTGGCTATCAGATTCTTGCCGGCTTCGGATGGGGCGTTGGCTACCAAATCCCCATGATTATCGGCCAAGCCACTGCTAAGCCTGAAGAACTGTCATCTGTAACCGCCATCATCTTATGTAAGTTTGACCTCATACCTCAACCTAAATCAGTGTTCATGCCATACTAACAAAGTCGCAGTCTTCCAAACCATTGGCGGTGCCTTGTTCGTGTCCGCTGCCCAGTCCGCGTTCATCAACCGGATGATTTCCAAGGCCGCCGAGACCGTTCCCGACGTCAACCCCATGATGATCCTCGCGACCGGTGCGACCCAGATCCGCAACGCCTTCACCGCCGAGCAGATCCCCGGCATCTTGCTTGCCTACATGGCTGGTATCAAGCTGACTTTTGCCATCACCATTGCCGGCATTGGCTTCGCTACCCTCCTGAGCCTGTTCGCCAGCTTCAAGCGCCTCAATACCGAGGCCATCACAGGCGGGGCTGCTTAACCAACCTACTCTCGTGCATCCATCTCATTTTATTTTTTTCCCTTTCGTTTATTTTTTGCATATACAGGCAATTATTCAAGTACGTCTGGGGTTTGTGGGAGGCATTCATTGTACTCCCGAGAATAAAGATACCTTGCCGACAGGCACCACACATGTCTTGTGGAGAAATTTTGGCCAGGCATTGGCTCAGTCTGAGAATCATGGAGGAGGTTAGATACCATAAACCGGGGTGATGTCTTATTCGTAGACTGGCTTGGTAATGGGGTGGCTGCTGTTTAGACGGATGGGTGGGACCGGGGCAGGGCACTTACTTGGCAACATACCAACAAGTTGTTGCACTTGTATGAAAAGGCGTTTAGGAGTTTTATTTAGAAAAGCGGATAAAGCGACGACGAACTCAAATTTGTAATTTTAATGCCTCTTGGGCGGGGAATACCATCTCTACATCACCTATCCATCCATCGATCCATTCATTCCTTTGTTCATTCATCTGCCATTCCAAAGAAGCTGAAACGCATATACGCTGGTGACAAAAACATCCGCCCGAGATGAAGAAAAGAGACGGAGAGATGAGCTTGATTCCCGAAGCTTTATTCCATTTCTCTTAATGAATTACCCATGACAAACCAAGGAGGGAAAGGCCCTAATAGGAACAGTATGAGAATGGAGCAAATGCCGAAACTGAGCAGGGGAAGGCTAGAGAGTACTTTGCTCTTGTGATTGGTCTTCCAGGACACCTATGTTAGATGTCAGGGCTAAAAGCGCCCCACCGGCCCAGGCTGTGGTAACTACACTGATTGTGTCCATGGACGAGTGAGTAGTAGAGAGAGAAAACGAAGCTGAGCGGTGAAACGGAAAACTACCTAGATGAGATCAACGGAAGTTTCAATTATTCCATGAGGAATGGTATAATTAGAAGCGTGATAAAACGGAGAGCTAGAGTTTTGTCACTGCAGGGATTCAAACTTTGAGAATCCGGCATAAACCGCCAGATTAATTACTAAAGAGTGCCAGACTGTAACACGCACTAATTAATCTGATAAACATTACCAATACAAACACTCTATTGATTTCCAGAACTTTGATATACTCAAGTTTTCCCCAACCCTTGTCCAAATTCATGTATGAGATAACCTTCAAGTTCCCTCCTCTTGGTAGAAAAAAACTCATCTCACTGATTTCCCACAACAAAGCGAGCCGTCGCGATGCGCATTCGCTTCCCCGTCCAAATTAGGGGAAGAATTAGCAACGAGAACACGCCCATGATGACGGTGAATCCACCAAATGGGATCAAGAATCCATCTTTTTGCACCCACTCGATCACAAACAAGGTCCAAACGAACGGTACGATGCCGCGTAGGATGCAGATCATGACAAAACAGTCGCTGGCCAGTTGGGCGTATGCGTCGATAAGCTATTGTAATTCATATCATACGTCAGTAAAAAAAATAAAGAAATTTAAAAAAAAATGTAAAAAAATATAAAAAAATATAAAAAAATATAAAAAAATATAAAAAAATATAAAAAAATATAAAAAAATATAAAAAAATATAAAAAAATATAAAAAAATATAAAAAAATATAAAAAAATATAAAAAAATATAAAAGAATATAAAAGAATATAAAAAAACACATTTGATACGTATTTTCTGAGAGCTGGGGAAGTGTGATATGAAAACTCACATAGCTGAACCAAATCGATGGAACTTGGGCAAGAGCGAAAGACACCATGCCATAGGCAAACTCCAGGCCAACCCACTGATAGCGTCCTGGATACTCTGCGCAAAATCCGAAAACCAGAAGCCCGCCTGTGGCAATGGCCAATGAGGGCAGCATGATGGGGATGCGGGACTCGGGCTCGGCATATCCGTGGTCCTGATTCTTTGCCAAAGTCTTAAGCCGTCTGTCTGCGAGAAGGCTGGTGAAGAGGCCGCCAAGCACGATGCCAATCAAAGCGCCGATGAACAAAAGGCCCGAGTTTTCTCCCCACTGATACGGAGGGAGATCAAGGATCTGTGGCCCAACGGTCGACATGACTGCCACTGCACCCACGAGTCCGCCGTACTGGAACATGACCACCCAGGTAGCGGGCAAGCGGAGGGTAAACCACGGCTTTTTGAACTGGTATAGCAGGTTACCTCTGTACATGCCAATCTTGATGAACTGCAAAAAAGTGAACGGCGGCTGTTGGATACTGCTGGTGACGGCCGTGGCTCGGGATGACCTATTTTGCTTGGACACTTTGGAGAACCGCGCTGGGGTGGTAGCTGACGATACGTCGCCCGACGATGAGGTCTGATACCAAGTCAAGGCCGGGCCTTGGTCGATTGAGCCCACAAATCGTGAGGGCAGAGTCATGTGCATCGATGGCAGGGACACAAGGCTCAAGTACGGCGCCGGTGTTCGTGGCCAAAAGCGTGAGGTCCGCGGGATATTTCGCTGGATTGGAAGGCAAAGTGATTCCCGCTGATATATGGTCTCCGGGACCAGGAGCAGTGTGAAGAGGAAGGTGATTCCGGCCATCACGGCGTTCACCTCGAAGAGAGAGAACCAACCAAGTCGTGAGGCGATGTATCCGCCGGATATTCCGCCAACAACAGACCCACTGGCCAGAGATGCTGTGTAAAGTGCCTATGGCCAATGTGTTAGGAGCAAGTCCGAGGGAAAATGAAGCCCTTCTGGAGTAACAAACCATCCAACCGCCTCGTTCGTGGACAAAAAACATGTCCCCCACGATGGCCGGCGCAACCGTCTCGGAGGCCGAACTCCCAAGCCCTTGGAAGACTCTGATGACAATGATTTGGTGGAAGTCAGCAGTGGATATTCCACAGGCGCTGGCGATGAGAAGGGTCATTGTAGATAGGACGAGGATTAGTCGGCGGCCAAAAACATTTGCCAGAGGGACCCAGAAGACATTTCCGAGGCCGAGAACAAGAACATTAAACTTTGAAATAGTATCAGCGAGTGAATCGACGGCGGCGTTGGACGGGTCAAAGGGTGGAATGAAATATTACCGCAATGAACTGCATCAAGTCATTGGGCGACTTTGGGTTCTGGGGAAAAAACGAATTCCATATTGGCAGGGCGGGCGCCAGCGAGGCTGAGACAAAGTTGGAAACGAAGGCATAGAGTGACACGGTGGCCAGACAGGCAATCTTCCTCCACTGAGCCCAGTTGAGGGGGTCTTCCGGATGCGAGGTTGGTACAGGGAACTTGGCGACACGATCAACATATCTGCCATTGCGCTGGGTTATGCTGTGTTCTGCCAATGGTGAGTTTGAGGATGTCCAGGCAAGTAGAAAGGGGGGTGGGGGTGAGGGCTGTCTACCTATGAGGCGCACCGTTCCCGGGGGCGTAGCGCCCTTGACGGCCTCTCGAGACAGAGAAAATGCATACTTCCAACCAGGCATGTCGTGAGATGTGAGGAGCCCTGGTTGATGAGAAAGAGTGACACCCAGGGCTGGGGGATGCCGAGAAGAGGCCAGAAGCCATGGCCAGTGCTGGTGATATGAGAACTCTTATCTCAGCAAAGCGGTGATTTTCAAATGCCCGAGATGGATGGCAAGGTTAAAAGTTAGCATATATTCTGCACGTTCAAGAATTCAAGAAGGTTTAAAATTTGGGGAAAGGACCTTGAACCGTGATGTTCCTTGGCCTTGAATGAGTTCTGGCCTACGAAGAAAGTTTGGCAGTCAATTGGCAGTTTGGCAATTTGGCGCCAAATAGGCGCCAAATATGACACACAATCTGGACAACATGGAAGGGCCGACAGGCTCAAGGCGGTGTCTGGAAAGATGCATAAGATATGGACCTAGGCAGGAAGGTACGAAGCAAGATTAAAGAAAGAAATACACCTCATACGTAGGTGCCTTCCCGACTTCCTTAGGATCTGCCCATTCGCATGCACTTGCACGCATCGAAAAATATGAAAATGGATGTCGTGATTAAGTTCTCATTTCATGCCATTACTGGATCCAAGTCAGGGGACTCGCGTTGAATTTCCCTCCTGCCATACCATGATTGATGTCGATAACGCCAAGAATGCCAACCTTGAATGTGAATTGAAATCGATAGAGTCCGAGCGAGCAGCCCAGTCCGAGCGAGTAGCCCAGTCCGAGTTCTGCTGGTGCGTTGATCCGCGCCAGCTCAAAACCGCCACCAAGATCGCCCCAACACTAACAGTCCAACTTATTTTGCCTAGCGAGATGATAGGGTTCGCTCTTCTTGCTGTTCCCTGAAATGAAGCCAACAATCCACGTCATCGCACGTGCAAAACACAATTTATCGCACAACACCGACCCTCTCAGCTTCCTCAAGCCATCGCGGATGGACTCACTCAGCATCAATATGTCCGAATTGGATATATGGGGCAAAAATGGGCTTCGGATGGAGGGTTCAAGGGTGACTGCCGAAGGAACGGCATGCCTGCAGCGATGAGTGGACACTGGAGTGACTGGAATCGCTGCCTAGCCGTTTGTGGGACAAATGCGCCAGCCATTAGTCAGCCCTGAATTGGACCGCCGTCTCGGCGGAACAACGACAAAGGGGCAAGTAACAGCATGCCAAACAACCAAACCCAAAACCCTCTGTTCTCGCCCCGCCGTGGCACGGCTTCATTTTGGAAGGCGCTTTTCTGGAACGCTTTCACCAGCGGCCAACATATCGTCGCAAGTTCCAAAGAGCTCAAACCTTACTAAGGACTCAGTTAAGGCGCCGCCGTGACGACCACCCTAATCCGAACCACTGCGCTTACCACGCGCTGCAGAGGAGTCTGCTGCTCCAGATTAATCATGTCGAATATCCATGTTGTTGCAGTGAGTGGCCCCGCCTCACCAGAGCTCCGGCGTTCGTCCGAGCCGGCGCGAGCAGCCCCCCAGCGCGAATCCCCGTCCGAGGCCACCAAGCGGCGCAAGATACGAAAGGGCACCCGCAGCTGCTGGGAATGCAAGCGCCGCAAGATACGGTGCACCTTTGCCTCCGATGCCGAGTCTGTCTGCATCGGCTGCCGCAGGCGAGGCACCCACTGTGTTAGCCAGGAGTTCCCCGAGGACGAGTCCCCCCAGGTCGATCGGGGCCGCCATATGGGCGATAGAATCGTTCGTGTCGAGGCTCTAATCGAAAAACTAGTCCAGCAGGTTGCCACGGATGGCAGGACCCCAGCTGTCGAGCCAACACCCAGCAGGACCTCGATATCGAGTGACGATCTTTACACTGTCAACCCTAACCCTGGTATCCCAACCCCTGATTCCCTCGACTCGGAGCCCCGGAGGCCTTCTGTTCCCCACGAGCCCCTATTGGTATGATACTATACCCCCCATATAACTCGTTTCGCTCCTGAGTGTATTTCTAACATCAATATAAGGGACTGCCCGCCCTGGCCTCACAGGCTCCCTTGAGGGTAGGCCAGGCCGAGACTGCCAAGTATGAGAGCATCTCCAAGGCCTTGTACGCGGCGTTTCCTTCTCACAAGGACTTCACCACCCTTCGCCAGTCTGAGGACCGGACCGTGTCCTTCTTCAACATGTTGACGTCCAAGTCATACCTCGATATCGAGCGCGAAGGGCTTGAGACGAGCAATTCCCTGTTCAATCTCCCCAGTCCAAAGTCTCACCCGGTGATTCTGGCAAGGCAAATGCTCTCCCTCGCCAACTTTTTTCAATATGTCCATCCTGAGTTTTGGCAAAATCTGCCAGTACCTCTGTCCGAGGCTCCTAGCGACATGATGTGGAGGCTAGCGAATACCGCCATTCGCCTGGTCACCCACAACGACGAGCTGCTGGGCACTGTCGAGGGATTAGAATGTGTCATGATTGAGGGTATGTTTCTAACCAACAGCGGCAATCTGCGAAAGGGATGGCTCACCTTCCGGAGGGCCATGGTCATTGCCCAGCTAATGGGTATTCATCGACTTGGAACCTGGAACCCGCAGCCGCTGAAGATGATCGATCCCAATAAATCCATACATCCGTCTTTTCTCTGGTACCGCATCGTCTATGACGACCGATGTCTCTCCATGATGCTCGGCCTTCCTCAAGGCACGCTCGACAAGAGCATGGCAACTCCGGCTGCATTAGCAACTGACACTCCTATGGGCCAGCTTGAACGCACGCACGCATCAATTATGTCTCGTATCTTGGAGCGAAATGAGTCGACCAATCAAATGTGTGATTATTCAACGACGCAGGAGATTGACCGGGAGATACAGAACGCCGCAAAGCTGCTGCCGAACAAGTGGTGGCGACTCCCAAGCACGGATGACACAGATGACCGCGATGTGTTTTGGAATACCATGCGGCGGCTGAACCAACTGTTTCACTACAATCTGCTGGTTCAACTGCACCTCCCGTTCATGCTGGCAGAAAATTCGCCCAAATTGAAAGACATGAACATCGACTACAACTACAGCAAAATGACCTGCGTACAAGCGAGCAGAGATATTTTGACAAGATTCGTTGATTTCCGCAAGACTAACCGTATTGCTTTCTGTTGTCGGTCAATTGACTTTTTTGCCCTCATGGCGGCAATGGCGCTGCTCCTAGCTCATCTCGACGGCCATCGGCAGAGTCTCAATCACGGTTACAATATCTTTGCCCACGCACGCCTTGGTGACCGCGCCATTATGGAGGAAGTGCTAGAGAACATGGACAATCTCAACGGGCTCAAAAGGGATGTTCTGAGCGAAAAGAGCGCCGACCTCTTCCGACGCCTGCTGGCTGTTGAGGCTGATGCAGCCGAGGGCGGCCGAAGCTACAGCACCGAAAATGTGTGCGGCCACGATCCAACCAGCGGTAGTTGTGATCACGTACTCCGCGTAGCTGTCCCTTATTTTGGCGTTGTGAGGATTGCCCCGGAAGGAATCATCTCGCTGGCACCAAAAGAAGTCGTCTCAAAAGAGAACCCCAAACATCAGTCATCAACACACACTCTTTACGGAGAAGACGACATGAATGGGACAGAACAACAGGAACTGAATTCCACTGTCAATTGGGACTCAATGGCAAGCGCTCTGCCTCCTATAGCCGGCTATCCGCCTTCCCCAGCAGCCGATGATTCAGCACCCGTTCGGGAGGAACAACAAGACCCGCAGTCCAGTCGGACAGCGCAAACACAGTTGCCCACCCCAGTCGAGAGCTTTCACCAGTTTGCACCTCAGTTCCCAGGGGCCATCAACACAGCCCTGGAAGAGCAGTATCCATATCCAGGGCTCACGGCCGGCGTGGACGACTGGGCGTTTCAGGGCGTCGATATGGCTTTCTTTGATACCTTGATGAGAAACAATACTGCTGCTATGGGCTGGACGGGAACGGAAACGAGCACGTCGTACTCCAGCGAGGATTGGGAGAGCTGGAATAATGAAGCTGGCTCATAAAAGAGGCGGTACTGTATTATTATGATGGACACTGGGTATATCTCTTCTCTTGGTTGTGACGATAGACAGGAACCTCAAATGCTGCAGGAGTTCACTTGAGACCAAGGTCTTTAATGACGATATGATTGAAAAAACCGTAATTTTCAATGAGTAACAAATTCGGACCATTTGGAGAATTCGTTGATTTACAAGTATTATGCCATGTATGTGGGAGTTTAAAAAGATGATTGTTTTATTTCTCTTAAGTACTGTTTCCATATTATGAGGTACCATACCTCTAGATCGATCTGTCGACGACATCATAGAAAATATGCCCTTCAACAAAAGCACAGCTAACTGACTCATGTAGAGGAAGCAACTCGACACAAACTTGGGAACGAGTTCAACATCCCCATCACAAATATTAACTCCTACCAAAAAATGTATTTGATAGCTATCTCCTCTGACTTTCTATACGTTGGAATTGTAGTCAACTGTGGGGCGAGCGATGACCAACTGCCAGCCTTATACGAGAATTGATATCTTGTGTTGATATCGAGATGTGTTGTCGTCTCCAGCTTTCGACGCCAAAAATGTCGATAACTTCCGCGAACATGATGCAGTGCCGAAGGAACGAAGAGGGCCATTAAAAGTAGATTATATAAGTTTGTAAGAGAGAGAATAAAAGAAGAATAAAAAAGGATCAATCATCCATGCCCCATAGTAAATGATGAAGCTGCATAAAAAAATTGGTCGGGGAGATGATGCATCACCGCTTGAAAAGCTAGTTCAAGTGCTCCTTCATTCCAAGTTCTTTATTCACCGAATCCAAGGTATTGTATATGGCCCTTCGGTAGCTGACGCATATAAATTCCCTGCTAGACGGGTCGCAAATTCCCTTGGGAAAAGAAGCAAGTGACGTACCTCCCTGGAGTCGATGTCCCATTAACTACAAGGGCTACCGCCAATTGCAACTTTTTCTCTGGGCCAGATGCTCGCCGCTGCGCCACCATCCTATGTTGAATGACTGGTTGCAAAAAGCGGCATATAGACCCTCAGTGGGATTCTTGGCAAGGTTGCAAAGTACGCACTGATTGGATATTCTTTGGGAAATTTCTTCTAATTCATCTAATGAAGTCGTAAAGCTGAGGTCAAACCAGGGTTAGGGTCAGAGACTGAAACCCACCTCAGCGAGTTACAGAGGGGCATCCACCTGCCGGCTCTGACCGCCAAAAATTTCTGGGGAGTGGGGACCCAGCAAGTCTGCACTTTGACGCTTCCCGACCTTGACAGAGGAGGATGAATTGGAACTCATACCACTGCAACACCAACCACATCCATACATCCACATACACAATGGCGGGCTCAACAATGAAAAAGCGCTCTTTCAGCACCGAAAATGGCCCCAAGGGCAGGCCAGTCCGGCCAACCAAGAAGCAGAGAAAGATGGCAGCATACCACAGCAGTTCTGAATCCGAAGACGACGACGATGAAGGCGGCGCCATTCCCTCCAACCTGCTCGACTCAGACAACGAGGACCTAGAGAACATGGAGGTCGATGACGGCGCATCCTCCGGGGGGTCAGATATCGACTCGGATTCAGATGTCGACGAGCGGCCACAATCAGCAGCAGACAAGAAAGGAAAGAAGGCGGCGCCGCAGCAGCAGCAGCAGCAAAAAACCAAGAAGACAACAACAACAACAACAAAATCCAAACCCGAATTCGTCGCCAAGGATGCCCCCGACGGTGAATCTTCCGACGAGGACGGGGAGGAGGAGGAGGAGGAGGAGGAGGAGGAACAAAAAGACACGAGCAGCAAGTCGAAGCGCAACGACTCGGAGGCGTTTGCAACGTCGATCAGCAAGATGCTGTCGTCCAAGCTGCCCGTCTCAAAGCGGGCGGACCCGATCGTGGCGCGCAGCGCCGAGTCCGCGGCGGCGGCGCGGCAGCTGGCGGATGCCTCGCTCGAGGCCAAGGCGCGCCGACGGCTGCGCGAGCACAAGCGGCTGGCCATGGAGAAGGGGCGGGTGCGGGACGTGCTGGTGGCGAGCACGACACGCACGCTCAACATTACCACAGGCGAGATCGAGGAGGTGGTGGACGAGGGCGCCGACTCGACGGCGCGGATCCTGGCCACGGAGCGCCGCCTCCGCAAGGTCGCTCAGCGCGGTGTAGTCAAGCTGTTCAACGCGGTGCGCGCGGCCCAGGTCAAAGCGGCCGAGTCGGAGCGGGCAGTGCGGAGCGAGGGAATTGTCGGTGTAAAGCGGAAAGAGGAGAAGATTACAGAGATGAGCAAAAAGGGGTTCTTAGACTTGATTGCTGGCGGAGGTGGAAGCCTGAAGAAGGGAGGCATTGAGGAAGCTTGAGAAGCGGTTGAAGAGATCTTCCATTAGAGGATGAATGAACAAGCGCTATTCCCACATTTCCAGAAGGAAGGAAGCCACCGTCATCAAAGTGGAATCTGTGGTGATTTTGTACAGTCCTTTCTAGGGACACCTTGCTGGCCCTAATAATATACATGCTGCTCATAGTGAGCAGAAAGTTAAGACTTATCTCTCCCCGTGCGGAGGAAGAGAGAGAGAGAGAGAAAGAAAAAAAGAAGAAAAAAAGGCGTCAGCGAAAAGCCAACGCCACATCCCAATCCAAATGCTTTTGGTATCTATGCATACTTTCCCAGCCCTATTTATATATTTATAGCGCACAAGTAAACGCCGACCCTCTCCCACCCCCAAGAAATATTATCCCAAGGCCTGCCTAAACCATGCCCTCACTTGAAATCGCTCTCTTGTAGGTTCCTCGTCATGGCGGGCAGCTTCACCCGCAGACCGTTCAGCTCGGGAGTCATGTGGACCTGGCAACCCAGGCGACTCGTCTCGGTGAGGCCAAAGGCCAGGTCCAGCATGTCGTTCTCGTCGTCGTCGGGCTCGGGCATCTTGTCGTACAAGTCTTGGTCTGTGACGATAACGTGGCAAGTCGAGCAGGCACACGAGCCGCCGCAGGCGCCCTCCATCTCCAAGTCGTTGGCTTGGGCAATGTCCAGCAGGTTGTCGCCCTTGGACACGGCGACCTTGGTCTCGAGGCCTTCCTTGTCAATAAAGGTTACATAGAGCCTGGTGAGAGATTCGTTAGTAGACAAGAAAAGGGGGGGGGAGGACGGCTGGTTAACGGGGCTAAAGAAGATAACGCACTCTTCCCCCGGCTTCGGAGCGTGGATGTGGCCGTGGGACACGGCGGGTGTGGTGGAAAAGGGTCGTGGGTGGGAGAGTGGCGACAATGAGGCAAGTTGGGCGGCTGGGAGTCGGGAATGTGGGCGGGGGACGGGCAGGCGCGGCGTTGCGCTCAGTTTGCTGTAGCACCGTCCATGCTGTGCAATGGAGCAAGACGGTTGCCTCGGAACAAGTCTCAGCCTGGGAAGGCTCTGGGCAAACACTCTTGGGGCCGACATTATGGCTAGATGTCTCAGGACAAGGCGGGCGACGATGGTGAGGACGGGAGATCTGACTTGCGTGCGCCAAAGATGAAGACGACGAGGGCGAGGAAGTCTGGAGGAGGGAGGGGAATGAATGCAGAGAGTTTGAGAGAGGGAGACAAGGGGATTTGGGTACTCGAGCAACGTGCGGAAATGCTTGTCCACGAGCCTTGCAGATTCACCCAGCAGATGGATATCCGTTCAATACACACACGAGACGAAAACCCCCGCTTAAGATCTGTACGAGGCCCTACACATTGTTGGATTCGCCCGCGAGGAAGAAGCAAACTTGCATCCAACGTGAACTGGAATCCACCTCACACGGTTCAAGTTTGCCAATTGAATTCCAGGTCATTGGCCAGAGCTCGGCTGAATTTCGATGTCCGATTTGACTGGATCCAAGCTCCGATACAAAATTCTACCCCTGCTAGCTCGCATCAAACGCCACCTGCGCGTTTTGCCAAGCTCCTTATCCGGCTTATCGGCACACACCGTTTATGCAATTCAGCGGTCCACCCTCGAGCTACTATAGTAAGCAGGCTAAGATACGGGTTAGATACTCAAAAAGTGTGTTTCTTGGTTCTTATCGCCGAAACGAACCATTTATGATTTCACCTGATCTCGTCATGCAATGCATGTGTTCCCGCTCGCCTAACTTTTAACTCTTCCACACTCGCTCCAGGGCCATGATCCCGCCCACACCACGACAAACACCATGGCAAACCACAACGAGGGGGTGAATCCCTTGCGACCATACTACATTCCGCCGACGATTGGGGAGCCCATCGCCTCGCTGCCCACGCCTGGCCCCAATGCCTTCGCCCAGGGCCATGCCACGGGCATGTACGCGTCCAAGGCACGCGACATCTTCTCCGACATCGACTACAAGAACTACCTCGCCGAGCCCTCGCCCTCGGTCGTGCAGACAGTCAAGGATCTAGTCGACGAGCTGATATGGAAGTACACGTCGGCCCTGATGGCCCAGCCCTTCGAGGTGGCCAAAACCATCATGCAGGTTCGGAGCCAGGACGACCCAGGAGGCTTGGCCGCCGCGGCAGCGATAGCGGCGACAACAGCAGAAGAGAAGAGGCAGCGGCAGCCCACACAGTCTGCGCAGCAGATTGCCATGTTTGATGAGGTGTGTTTTGCATCTCATCCCCCCGTCTCGTTCCTTGTGAAACCCAGCTGACGAGTGATCAGACCGAAGCATCCGACTCCGACTCCGACCCCGACGAGATGACCTACTTCTCCTCCCACCGCCACCACCACCACCACCCACAGCCCAGCACACCGACGCCCTCCCGCCCACTTGCGTCATTATCGAGGCAAACGAGCTTAACTCAGTCCCCGCGGGCCGCTCCGAAACCTGTCCCCGCCCACCAACTGACTATCCGCACGCCAGACTCGGTGCTGGAGGTTATCGGCCAGCTATGGCAGAAGGAGGGCGCTTGGGGTGTTTGGAAGGGATCCAATGCGACGTTTGTCTATCACGTTCTCCAGTCGCTTCTTGAGAACTGGTCTCGAAGTCTGCTGAGCGCTCTGTTCAACGTGCCGGATCTCGGTGTCAAGAACGACTTGGATCGACTGGTGGACATTGCGTCGCCGTATCCGTGGGCGTCACTCTTCGTTGCTGCTGCCGCGGCTGTTGTTACGGGTCTGATCCTGTCGCCCCTGGATCTTGTCCGCACACGGTAAGGACTCACTTTAAGCTCTTTGAAGCTTTCAAGACTAACAAACTTTTTCTAGCCTCGTCATCACCTCCACAGCGCGGGGCTCTCGACGAACCCTCTCCGCTCTTCGCAACCTCCCATCATACTTCTGCCCTTCGGGCCTTGTCCTGCCTACCATCCTGCACTCCCTCGTGCACCCGGTTTTCATGCTCTCCACCCCGCTTGTCCTGCGGGGCTACTTTATGGTCGCGAAGGAACAAGCACCGGCAACATTTTCCATCGCCAAATTCTGCTCCTCCACCGTTGCGCTCTTCATCAAGCTGCCGCTAGAAACCGTTCTCCGTCGCGGCCAGGTCGCTATTCTCAGCACGCTGCAGTACGTCCAAGCCCTCGAAGCACCCGCAGCAGCAGAGCCTGGCAAGGGGAGAAGAGTTGGCGGTGAACAGTTCGAGACCATCGTGCCCGTCGGAGCCTACAACGGCGTCTTCGGCACCATGTACACGATCGCGAACGAGGAAGGATCGCGCGCCGTTCCCGCGGCGGCTTCGCGAACCAGAACGCCACCCGGGAAAAGAGGCAAGACTACAGTCGCCGAAACAGTCTACCGCCAAGGACAAGGGCTGGATGGCCTCTGGCGCGGCTGGAAGGTCAGCTGGTGGGGCCTGGTGGGCCTTTGGACCGCAAAGTCTCTTGGCGGCGGAGGAGATGGCGAGTTTTAGGCCGTTTCTCTTTGGGCAAACGTATGGCTCACGCGGACAGAACAAGGGAAAGTGTATATTTGGTGTGTGTGCGTGTTGTGTCTGCTTGACCTGGGCTGGCTGGTTTTCTTTTCCTCTCTTGGCGTTGGGTTGTAAATCGGTGTGTCTGGTTGGTAAATGATTCCCCGCTCACGAATGGTATGATGTCCCGGCTTGATCATTACTTTATTGTACCAGTTTAACCCGTGTGCGTGCATGGGCGATATACAGATAGGATGGGATAGGTAATGGAAGGATGGAAAATTGCATGGTTATAACTATTGCTGTTGTGTAGGTAGGTACTTGTATATGTTGGATATGACCGAGGTAAAGGGAAAAAGAAAATGTGACAGCACTGTGGTGATAGGGGTTTCTCGTGAATCAATGAAGATACCCTCATGCTCTTTTTCTGCGGTATGCAAAGAACTCCATGTCACTAATTAAGGCTAAACTGGAGTCTTCCTTACATATTGCAACTATTGAAGTTGTGACAAGCAAACAAGATCCGTCACCATAACTACCTGCCTAGCATATAAATACTGTACTCATGCATACAAGGCTCTACCCTCTGAGAGGCAAAAAGGATGGGATAACCAGGAATCGAACCTGGGTCCTCTCGGATGTCGGATATCAACCACAACGAGAAGTACTGACCACTATACTATTATCCCCATTTAATATTAGTAAGCAACTTAGATAGCCCCCTAAAGCGGCGGCACAGCATGGCTTCGGTCTATTTTATTTTTAATTCTTTTAGAATGTACTTCTCTTGAGATATCATGCTGCTATACGACGAGTGAGAGCATTATCTCACTTTGAATATTTATATACATTAGACTTTATTGAAATACTAAGTGTTTTATTTAGATGTCAGTGAAAAAAAAAAAGGACATATTGTAATTTAGATATCGCGGGTGAGAATTGAAGAATAGGGGTAAAGGCTTTAATTATGAAAACTCAATCATTCAAGTCTCTGAGGCATCTTGCGTGAGGATCAGCAACTGTCGCTATCTTCAAATATTCTCGCCCTCATGGTTATTAAACCCCGAATAAACCCTTAAGAATACGAAGTTGCTGGAGTTATAAATCATGTGCAGTTAGAACTTAGGACTGAGTGCGAAAACATGTTACTATTCTGCCCTCTAGTCTAATTAATTGAGATTATAGAACTTTAAAAGTAGAATTAAAATTATCACTGTCTCTAACAACAGCCATCCCTCCATCAACCATCCAGACACCAATGTGAGCCATAGCTATACGCGTCAACCGTCACAGAAGAACAAGGGTTGGTGCGTCCTGTAACATGTCCTTTTTAACACCAAACGCTGTAATCTCGGACTAAAAATTCTGGCGACCTACCTCGGCCAATCGAAACCAATTTCGATATATTCATTATCTAATTATACCTCCCAGCTCCCGGGGTTCGGATTTCTTTTTCATCTCGGACTCGTCTGCATCCCGAATTCCGAGTCGGCGAGCTGGAAGTGGTGATGGTTGCTGCAGCTTAGCTGCAAGGCGCTTCAGCCACCAACAAAAACAATCAGTCAATCGGCAACCTACCAGATTGATTATACTTGTGTAACTCTACCCATATTAGCTTCCAAGTTCGTGGGATGGTAATTAACCCCTCATCAACTTCCCCGCGTCACAATGTTAGCTGGTATATTTATGGAAGGATCAATCTGGCATCGCTCATGAACAACTTAAGATTAACTGGCCAGCAAGCTGTAATCACATGTGTATTCATTTCTATAACACTTGAAAAGGGAAAACTAGACCTCATTGTCCAAAACGCTCACCAATTACCACTAATGGCTTCAGACTCATCCACCAAAACTGTCTTTCTCTCTCCGCTGGATCAGTACATGCCCAGGATCTACATCCGCTTGTTCCTCATCTTTGCAACAGCCGACCCTTCAACCGCTGCAGAGCGCCTCAGAGCCGGCCTGCAAAGACTTGGCCAACGGCTGCCGTACATCAAGGGCCACGTCAAGGCAACTCAAGCCACGACCGACGACCGCGGCAGAGGAGTGATACAGTGGTCCGAGACCGAGGACCCAGATCTTCTGTTCCCAGAGATCGCAAACCATCATGGGAAGATCAGCATCCCCTCATTTTCAGCGCTCAAAGAAGAGGGCGCGCCTCTTCGGTATTTTGACAACTCCCTCTGCCCATTACCGTCGCCGGCCAAGACCTCAGAGGCACCTGTCCTTGCCGTCAACTACACGATCATAGACGGCGGACTGGTTTTGGGTCTCTGCGTGCACCACAACGTGATGGACGGCACGGGGGCAGTTGGAATTATTCGCTCCCTGGCCGAGTGCACGCGGTCTGAGAGTCTGAGCATGGGGATCTCATTTCTAGATGGGAATGAGCCCTTGCATCGTGCCGAGCGGCTTCGTCTGGCTACCGAGCACAGCCAAGAAACGACAGATATCTCTGATTCTCAGAAGTCAGCATCTTTCCAAAAGCTTCTTGGCAAGCACCCCGAGTTCTGCATCGCCTCGGAGCTTACCAAGGCCGCACCTGCCACTACTACTAGTATTCCTAGTAGTAGTACTGCAGAATCGAACGCCGCTCACTGGCACTCGGCTCAGGGCTCGTCTCAGATCTTTGCCTTTGACGCATCAAAACTCGGAGCAGCCAAGGGGGTCTTGGGAGCGCGGTGGGAAGAAAATAATTCGCCAGTCGAACCAGAATGGCTGACTACCAACAGCATTCTATGCGCGGTGATGTGGTCGTGCGTCACGAGGGTTCGTTCGGCCAGAAAGCAGAGAGAAGGCACCATGGACAACTCTTCAACCTCCAAGTTTGGCTTTGCTATTGATGGACGGCGGCGCCTGGGCGAGGCATTCTCGGCCAAGAAACACCCTTACCTCGGTAACGTCAACGTCCTTGGTCTCGCTGAGCTGTCTGTGTCGAATCTCCAAAACGCCGCAGGCCTAGCATCTGCGTCCACAGCGGCAGAGGAGGATCTAGATGATGGAATCTCCTCCAGCCTCAACCAGGTTATTCACGAAATCGCGAGTGCCATCCAGCGGGTCACGCCGGGCCACATCGGCGAGGTGCTGGCGCTGTTTGACCAAGCGCCCGATGTGGCAGACATAATCCCCACGTGGAACCCGGTCGGCGGGTTCGACTTGTCGGTGACGAGCTGGGCGAACATGCAAGTGTATGGCTCCGATTTCGGGGAAGCACTGGGCAAGCCCGAGTTTCTGAGGGTGCCGTTCATGCCGCGCGATGGCATGTTGATTGTGCTGCCGCGGAAGAGAGAGGTGGCAGCAGGGGGTGAGAGGATTGAGGTTGTTGTTGTTCTGAATGCTGAAGATATTGCGGCGCTGGAGGGCGATGGGGTTTGGAATAGTTGGCTTGTTTAAGGTAGAGGGAATGGAATAATTGTGATTTTCAAGTTCTAATTACAGCCCCTGAGTACCTAGGTATGAGCATTAACTTGACTAATTTGCCTTTGTGCTTGCATGTGGAATTGGAGCAGCACGACTTGAAACTTTCAAACAGTGGGATTTCCAATATCTGGCAACAGAACGGTATCTCTTGCCACTTCGAGAAGAATGCCTTCCTTGGCTGGGAGAGAAGAAGGTGCGATGTCTCGTGGAAATTTTGGTAATTACCATTAACTCACCAACCTGGAAGGCACAGCCCATCGGGCGGTGGCATCTCGGAACTGCGGTTTCTTCAAAGTCTTGGTTCTGGGAAGCCGCGCCGGGAGCTCCACCTCTGATGCTCCGTCTGGCCGAGTGAATTTCCTTCGAGCACGACTAGCGACGTTCGTTGTGCAGACATCTGCAACAAAAGAAAGACGTTATGTTGGAAAGAGTGGGTAGGGCGGCGGTCACTCTTGCCCCTTTCAGAGACCATGCGTTGGCGGTTCTTCGCATTGGCGCCGGCTGACCCTAATTTTATCAGCAAGCAAATCAAGAAAACCCTCTTTCTGGTTGTCTTACATCGCGGCCAAAATGGATCACATCTTCGCTTGCACCCGCACTCCGGTCTTTGGAACCGAAACTGTCAAAAACCACAGCACTACCGAGCTGTGTCTGCCTGCTTGCACTTCGGTATTGAACCCGCTGGCTGACAGGTGTCGATATTGCGCGAACCTTGGACTCGGGACACTTGTAATCACGTTTCAAAGCTCGCCGTCGAATCGACTGAATATCCATTTTGGCGTCGACGTGCCAAGGTTCACTTGCAAGGTTGAGGATTTTGCCTGAACCTTTTGGGTTGAAACGCGCCGTTGCATCGCCTCCCCCACAGCCGTCGAGGTGGATCCGAATACCCGACCTTGGCCGCGCGGTGTTGCTTTCACTTCCCAACTCGGCCCGGAAGACGCCTCCGAGTCAGGTCGAGATCCACGCGGGCACCAATTCCCGGATTCCACCTCTCTGCTCGCCCTCCAGTCCCATGGGTCCGCCCAATCAAAACAGTGGAAGCTGTTTGGTGCCCGGCTTCGCGAGATTGGCTCCCTAAGACTGAGGATGGACGTATGGCGGGACCCAATCCGAGATTTCCTGTTATGTCTGTTGAAGATGGGACCAATGCTACTGTCGTCCCTGACAGCGGTGACACCAGACCTTGAGGAAAGCCGGTTCACGGCCGCTTGGTCCCTAGATCCAACACTCCAAGCCCATCTCTCACTTCACCTCAATTCTCACCATCGCCGCCTCCCTCGGCCCAGCCCTCCTCTCCGCCAATGATTGCTTTGTAACCAAACGGATGGATCGGCATTCCTAGCAACTTCTTCCCGCTTCGCAGAACATCTGTCGACCCACTTCCCCATGTTTGGCAGCGTGCCCGGTATCACGGTATCATGGACCCGGATTTCACTCGTCCATGGATTGCAACTTTGCTGGCTGAAAATCCCGGGAGACATTTGCAGCTGTCGTTCCACATCTCCTATAATAAGACTAAATGTTGACCCTGGTGTTCAACCCCAAAATCATCATCCCTCATCTCAAGTTCTCCGAGCCCAGACAAATTTGACTATGTCTCCCAAGGCCACCACCCTCCTCGCTTCGCTGGCTGGCGCAGCTCTTGTCGCAGCACACGGTCACGTATCCCACATCATTGTCAACGGCGTCTACTATCAGAACTTTGACCCCTCGTCTTTTCCCTACCAGACCTCCCCGCCCAAGGTCATCGGCTGGACCGCTGAAGACCTCGACAACGGGTTCGTCGAGCCTAGCTCTTTCGGCGGAGGCGATATCATCTGCCACAAGGGCGGCTTGCCGGGGGGTGGCCATGCTACTGTAGCCGCCGGAGACAAGATCAACATCGTGTGGACTCCCGAGTGGCCTGACTCGCATATTGGCCCAGTCATCGATTACCTGGCCTCGTGCAACGGCAACTGTGAGACTGTCACCAAGACGTCGTTGAACTTCTTCAAGATTGGCGCTGAAGGATATGACAGCACCACTGGCTGGGCAAGTGATCGCCTGCGGGCGAACGGCAACAGCTGGATTGTTCAGATCCCCCCAACCTTGAAGGCCGGCAACTACGTCTTGCGTCACGAGATTATCGCCCTCCACGGAGGAGGTAATGTCAATGGCGCTCAGGCATACCCGCAATGCTTCAACCTGCTAGTGACAGGCCCAGGCACCAACTTGCCAAGTGGAACGCCAGGCACCTCGCTTTATAGCGTCTCTGCTGCGGGCATTTTGTTCAACCCTTATACCAACCCCATCGTCTACCCCATCCCGGGCCCAACTTTGATTGCCGGAGCCAGCAGCGTTCAGCAGAGCACCTCCAAGATTACTGCAACAAACAGCGCGACAGTTCCAGGCGCCGCAACCAGCGCCGCCGTCACGTCCTCGGCTGCAGCGGCTGCCACCAGCAGCACGATAGTCAAGGTCACGAGCAGCACAAGCGTCGTCAAGACCAGCACCACCCCGGCAGCAACCACTACTCTGGCTACGAGCACCACGACCAAGGCTGTGACCACCACCCCGGCACCTGCTGTCATTGGCGCCGCTCAGACCAAGTATGGTCAATGTGGCGGCAGCGGATGGACCGGGCCCACCGCCTGCGTCGCTGGTGCAGCTTGCACTACTCTAAACGCTTATTACTATCAGTGTGTATAAGCGCATCTGGGGGCACCATTTTGGGCAACGCCGAAGCGGGGAACTACGATATAACGAAAATATTTTTTGCAATTTCAGAAGTCAAGCGCCTCACCATTCGAGGGCTTGGCTAGCGGACTGAGCCAGGAGAGGCATGGATGTTTTTTTCTTTCTTTTCTTTCTTTTTGCTCTTCTCCGATTTCACTGTACATAGTTGAAATATCTTACTTAAAACAAGCTATATGTTGATAACTCATGGGTGCACTCCTCTCTCTCCTGCGTGAAGAATTTCCCACTTCCTCTTGCCCAGCGAAGCGAGCAAGGACACCAAAATGGCTAGCTATTGGATTTTGTCCAGGTCAATTCTTTAATCATTGTCCGATAGTGGGCAATACAAGAAAGCAAAGCGTTTTTCAAAGTGCTATCGCGTCACGATATCCGGATTGTCTGACAACTCCCGTTTCACCGTAACCTGCTTGTCCTGCTCAGTATACAATGTTAGTGGAGCCATGTAAGAATTGATTGAATCAACTCCACCTGACTCAGATCTTTTGGTTCTTTGGCCAAGCAAAGGAACAAGTCTTTCGTGTCTCCTCTGGCCCGATTACTCAAAGCTCAGCCAGGACACATTCAATGATACCTTACGCTTCCTTCCGCTCATCTCGTGATAAGTTCCGCTGATCTCGTGATAATTATTTCAAGCTTATAAGTGACTTCCTGCATGTAGAAGAAGTCCAGTCTTTGTTATGTGGGCTCTGTGTCCGGCAAAAGAGGGAAAATGGGATAACCAGGAACCGAACCTGGGTTTTATTCCCCCCTCGACTTGGGATTAAAGATTTGCTCAGCGGAATTGCAGGACTTGGCCGGGCTGGACTGAACGCGTTGGCCGATTGATTTTCAGCCAAGCACTTCCAATATTGATTGGCTCGGGCTAATTCTTTCATGATTAATTAGGTTCCCTCATATTTGTAAAAAAAAAAAGCACACTCATTTTCCCTACAGCTGGTGAGAAAACCATAATTACCTAGTATTTGACTTGAATAAAATAATCTTGAAACTTACTCATAATTAGTCTTACAACATTTCTAGCTTGAAGCCAGCAAAAGACTCATCTTAAAGTATGACCAAGTTGGTGAAATGGGTCATGTGTGTGTGAGTGAACTCGAGTTAAATTGGGTATTTCCCCCCCCCCCCCCCCCCTCCTATCAAAACTCGGTCGGTAAATTATTTACCAACATAGTCAGAGAGAGAAATAATAGCCAAAAAGGGGAAAGGGGGGAAGACAGAGCAGAGCAGGCACTATGGCAATCCTGTAATTGAGCATCATCGTTGCGTTAATTATGGTGGGAGAAATGGCTGTGCGTGTGTCTACCGAGCTAAGTTTAATTACACGAGCACAGGCAGGAGCAAATGGCGTGCTAGTGATGTCCCCTTTTTGGTTTGTTGAACCGAACCCTCCCGGTTCATCTCAGCTTTCTAGGGGGGAAAGATATTTAATTGCTCAATCTAGACTAGATTTGGCTCGACAGGGCCTAGGCTAGGTACCCTCTTGATATACTCCCGCATCAGCTTATGATATTTGATGTCGACGGCGTGAAGCGTGTCGGCTCTGGGGACCTGTGTTGTGTTTTTGTTGAGAGTTATTATCTCGGGTCTGCTGCTGCTGGCATGGGAGTCTTGTTGTCGTCCATGAGGAGTTTGGCGTTTGAATTCAAAGACAAAGGGCGCAATATGATCCTCCCCAGCTGCTTCACGGCGGAGACGCTCGGCGTCCCAAGCCACATAAGCTTGATCACTACGCTCAAACTCGGCGAACTCCTCATCTGCGGCGTGCTCCCTCAACACCTTCATTTTCTTGTCATAGGCTTCCTTGTCCACGATGCGTTCGGCGTTGTTGCAGGGTGTGCGATAGCTGCTTTCGTCAAACCATTGGTCAACGGCTGAGTTATAGTCACCAAAATCCAGCAGGAAGCCGGGACCTTGTCAGTTACGGGCGTCAATTACTTGGCAGCAGGAGAAGCCCGTTTGGTGCAAGAAGTCAAGCTGGCGTTGGACCGGCCCCATTTCGGTCTTAGCAGGGGGGATGTACTCGTAGACGAGGGCGAAATAGGTTTCGCCAGCCTCGAAGTAGCCGGGCGGAGAGGCTTTCCGGTGACCTACGTCCTGCCGGACCTTGTTGTTCACAATGAGAATGTCGTCTCCACGGAGCTGTATCCACCCAAAGCACTGGCGGAAGCTAGTGTCCGAGGCGGATATAGCCACTTTGTGCTCTGGGAGGAGCGCATCGTAGACACGGTGGCGTCGGCCGTCGGCGGAGCAGGCGTAGAGGTATCCCAGGGCGTCATCGAGGATCTCTCTGCCCTTGGGAACATGGACAGGAGATGGGGACGACTGCCGCAGCCCAGCGCAGACCTTTTCCAGCACGGCCACGGTACGAGCCTCGCGCTCCAGGGGCCAAATCTCTGGGTATGGTCGGGGCCGCGACGCAAAGAACTAGGTAACTCACAGGGCCGAGCAGTCAGCAGGGGCGGGCAAGGGCAAGTAGTAGGTCCTCAGACAAGAGAGAGGTTAAGAGTGAGGGAGGGGGTCAGTGCCACAAACAATCTTGACGGCGAAGAGATGGCCCTCATCATCATCATCAGAGGTGACAGCTGCAACATAGCCCTCAATTCCATTGCCCAAGTGGTGCTTAAAACGGATGCGCTGGGCGGCATCGACACGAGGAAAGCGATGTCGCTTTGGAAGGAGAAAGTCGGACCAAGCACAGGGTGGGTCGCGCTCCAACGGGCCGTCTGATAAGATGGCGGTAGCTGCATTTTGTTTTGCGGCATGGCCAACAAGGAAAAGAAAAGGGAGAATAAAGTAATAAAAAAAATAATAAAAGAGTGGAAGTGTGGGAGAAGACGATTGTGGTTGGGAAGGAAGGAATCAGGTTGATGATGAACCGAAGTTCGGGATTTGGGCGGTGACGCTGACGAGGCGGGAGTTCAAACTTCAGGTTCGGGTTGCGGTCAGTCAGTCACTAATGGCGCTTGATGTACTGTACGAAACACTGTATGTATATACCACATGCTCTGTCGGTCTATTTTCGCTGCCTCACGCTATTGGCCGCGCCGAAATCAAAGCCCCAAGAACCCCAAATAGCCCAGCCGTTGGCCTCAAGAAATTCGATGCATTCGATGTATGTGTTGGTTGATAATCCCTCGAACCAACAGATAACCGGCCCAACTGCAAATATCGACTGAAACGAAGGTTCGTTACCAGGCCCCCGGGTTTCAGATTCATTCAAAAATTGTTGGGTACCAATTCATAGGTACCTAGGTATGTACATGGACAGTGGCTTGGTAGGTAGGTAGGTGTGGAAGTTGATTACTCAAATGAGGTTAACGTGAAAGTTGCTGGAGGGAACCACTACGGGTATAACAAAAATGGAACACAAAACTTATCCAGTTTAGCGGCAAGACTGGCTATTACTTCCTCGTCATTCTTTGGCCAAAGCCTTATGCCGGGTTTGACGGTTTCTAGCTGGTAAAATTGATGTCGTCCAAAAGTTGACTACGTAGACTCCCTATAGCAGATTTTTGGCGGGCAAACGACTCCAAGGCGCTTCAGAATGGACTTCAATACAGGGATAGTTAATTCTATTTGAATGTACGAATAACAGGGGCTAATTGGCAATTTTTCCTTAGCGCCCCAGAAAAAGTGGGTTTTCAATTGGTGTTTGGGAAGCACAGTGATAATTAGCTCTGCTTTGAGCTATGTATATACTACAAGTAATTAGGAGAACACAACAGAGCCTTGCGTCTCATGATTGGTCGCGGCACAGCCTCACTGCAGAGACCTCGATTCCCCCCCCTAAGCGCCGGACCTCAACCTCCACGTTTCCACGATGTCCAACGACTCGTTCATGCCCGATGAAATACCGACGAATCTGCGCCAGATGGATACTACCGATCCGGGTTCTGATGGACGTCACGGTCTGTTCACACTGCATCTCCGCGCTTACCAAATCTCGTCGTGCGAGGTCGAGTATGTTCTACTCCGCTCTCTTGCGACAGGGCCAGGCTCTAATCATAGCAAAGTATCGTGGCTGTCCACGGCCTCAACGGCCACCCCCTCAAGACATGGACGGACAAAGATGACCATCTATGGCTGCGTGACTCGCTACCTAATCACATCCCAAAATGCTGCGTCATGACGTTTGGATACGACTCGGCCTTGCTGTTCAGCCAGACACAGATGAAACTCGCAGATTTTTGCCGAAGACCTGCTTACGCGCCTTCACATCGCACGCCAAGATCCTCTGGAGCGAAATCGCCGCTTGTCTCCGTGTGCCACAGCCTGGGCGGTGTCGTCAGCAAGTTAGCGCTGGTCTCGGCTTCGCTTGCTGAAGACCAACACCGAGACATCATCGAGAGCGTGTCTAGCATCGCCTTCTTTGGAACACCTCACCGGGGTTCCCGGTCTGCGT
This sequence comes from Lasiosphaeriaceae sp. G1095, assembly GCA_027569635.1. Classification (NCBI taxonomy): domain Eukaryota; kingdom Fungi; phylum Ascomycota; class Sordariomycetes; order Sordariales; family Lasiosphaeriaceae; species Lasiosphaeriaceae sp. G1095. The sequence continues at coordinate 14,515 of JAPDFK010000010.1, read as the reverse complement.
CTTCGGCCAAGATGCTTTCCCGGATTTTCAATATTGCTACCTTTGGCTTTGCTATCAGATCCGACCTTCTCCGTACCCTCGAGGTCCAGTCACAGGAGCTGAGTGACGCAGATCGCCTCTCGCGTCACATCATGTCCCGGTTGTCTATTGTGTCATTTTATGAACAGCAGCCACTTGCTGGGAGATTGGTCTGTGTCTCTAGCCAGTCAGAGATTAGCCCTGCGGAGTACTGACTGCTACTTTGAAGATTGTCGAACCCTTCTCCGCCGTTCTCGGCCTTCCCAACGAGAGAGCCATACCCATCAACTCCAACCATCGCGACATCGCACGGGTCTCGCCCCGGGACGCAAATCAGTACCTGCCAGTCTGGGCATCCGTCAAAGAACTCGTTGACAGTGAGTCACGACTCACATGTGGCACATGATCGTCTAGGATAGGAGCTAACTCTAGACTCCAGAGTCCATGCTATCGGTCGGCAAAAACTACGATAAGTTGATGGACGCTCTATTCTGTCTCGACTACAAAGTGGCCCAGCTGAGGCCCCGTCAACCGCACGCGAGCACCTGTGATTGGATTTTCCAAAACAATGTATTTCGGTCTTGGGCCAGCTTCCCAAACTCGGCTGTTATTCTCATCTCCGGTCAGCCTGGCTGTGGAAAAACAGTCCTGACTCGACATATCGTGGAACAAGTCCTCGCTGGCGAGCAAATCTTCTGGGATACGACTTCGACCAATCTCGTTGTCAGTTTCTTTTGCTCCGACAATAAGCGAGCTTCAACATCCGAACAGGCAGTTCTCAGCTCACTCCTGCACCAGCTCTTGCAACTGAACTCAAGGGCACCAGCCATAGTCAAGGATCGACTGACCGACCGCACACGGAGCGGATATTCCCACTACAGCCTCGACACCGAGTTCTACAAGCTGGATGCAAAGAACCTGTGGGGCGCTATCCTGGACGTCCTAGCCATGAATTACATGGAGCGCACGTTCATTAGTATCGACGCCATAGATGAACTGAACACCGAGGATGCCAACCACATCATCAAAGGCTTCAGCGACATCGTCAGCAGATTCAACCAAGGCCTGCACGGGCCGCACTGCAAACTGAGAGTCCTGTTCTCGAGCCGCCCCAATGCCAGCTACAGCTCCCAGTTCCCGTCGATGCGTGCCTTGCATGTTCCAAAGAGTCTCGTTGAAGGTAGCATAAGGCGTTATGTTTCCGATTGCATCGAAGAATTGGCTTCAGGGGACGTAAAGTTTCGTGCAGCACTGGCACACCGAGGGAAATACGCTATTGTCGAGAAAATCGCTACCCGGGCAGATGGAATGTTTCTCTGGGCAAAAATTGCCTGGGACGACTTCAGTCGTGGCTTTCTGTGGAACGCTGACATTATCGACCAAAAGTTCGACGAACTCGACTCAATGCCATCGGGCATCAACTCCCTCTACGAAAAGATGCTCGCCCGTGTTAAGCCCGAATTCCGAAGCGACATGTGGAACATGTTCTCAGTCATGACAGCCGCTATGCGGCCGTTGTTGGATGCAGAACTTGGAGAAATATTGGCAGTAGCCACATCCAGAACTTCGGCTTTACTTGATCCCTTAAAACTGACGGGATTTGACAACTTGGCTGAGGTCGTGGAGAAGAACTTTTCCAAGCTCATTTCCATTCACAACGACGGCACCATCACTTTCGCCCATCTCTCCGGGAAGGAGTACCTGCTCCAGATGTGGAAAACGAACAAGCCCGAGTTGATCAACAAAGCTAATGATGCCATCACCCGATCGTGCCTTGGATATGTCAAGTTCTACGACAGCATCAATTTTGACGACAGGGGTGAGTCCTAGATCCAGACCAAGAGAGCCGAAGTTTGTCTTTGCATGCCAAGACCAACAAATCACGTCTGTCATAGCCTACAAGACACATTATCCTCTTCTTGGGTACGCACTGGAGCGGTACTTGGACCACCTGCTGGCTCTCGGCGTTGATAGTCCTCGGTGGCTTGATTTCGCTGACACGGCCCAGTCGGGATACTATGAAGCTAACGACGCTTCTCCTCTCCATTCACTCATGTATCGATGCGCCGTACGTCTGGATATTACTCTGGAAAACTGTCATGCACTCATTCGCCGGTTTGTCTCGAATGGCTACGACCTCAACAATGCCAGAATCCCAGCACGACGAGGATCAGCCTTCAACACCTGCTGCAACAACGCCGGCAGTCATGTCGCTTATCAATCTACTTCCTTGCTGTTACTCAAACTTGGAGCCGACCCCAATCTATACCCCGAACACCATCTCATTTCGAATCTCAAATGGTCTCTCATTCATCAAAAGCAGGATATCGTTGATGCCATCGCCCTACACCCAAAATTTGATGCAAATGCTGTTGGCATGCGTGGCCAGACACCAGTCCACCACGTTGTTGATAGGGCCCACGACAATGTCCATATGTCGAACTTTGCTTTGGCGTTTCTCGACCGACATGACATTAACATCAATACTCAGGACAAATCTGGATCGACGCCGCTTCATCTGGCAGTGGCTCGTGGGAATCTGGATATGACCAAGAAGCTGCTTTCCCTGTATGGTATTCGTCTTGACCTGATTGACGAGAACGGCCGAACATCGCTTGCGTTGGCGACGTACTGGGGCATGAAGAGTATTGCGCTTGCCATGATCGAGCGCTCCCAAGCATTCCCCCTCCCAGAAGGTGACAAAATGAACGCCCCGATCCTGGCTGTGCGACACGGGGACAAAGACATCGCCGCGGGCCTTCTCCCCAAGTCGAAATACAAGGGTCTCAACTACCACATGGACGAATCTGGAAAAGGCATTCTCCATCACGCTGCCATGAACAACTGGCCGACTATCCTGAGACAGTGCCTTACCCTGGCAGATGAAGTCAACGTCAACCAGATCGACCACTCAGGCATGACTGCACTGCACTACGCCTCTAAGCTAGGAAATACGGAGAGCTGCAAGGTCCTCCTTGACTTCGGAGCCAGCACTCGTTTGCAGGATCGCCTCGGCCGGACAGCGCCGCAGGTAGCAGCCGATGCAGGCTTCAAGGACACGTTGATGGTTCTCATCAAGCAGGGCAACGTGGACGTGAACCAGCGAGACCATCTCAACCGAAATCCAATCCACTGGGCAGCGACCCTCGACTTCCTCGACGTGATGCAGATTCTCTGACAAAAGCCCGGGGCGGAGTTTGCCCGGCCAGACAACGCAGGCAACAGACCCGTCAGCTACGCCTGGAACTGTCAGTGTCCGGGTGTCAGCCGGTACCTGTCGCTGATGATGAAGCTCCACTCTTCTGAGAGCTGTGACCATGACTGGGACAACGCTTATAATCAGTCGAGGATAAAGCCACTGAACATCATGGAAATTGACGCCTCTGACAGAGAATCCGCGCAGCAAAAGCAAGCGAACGAAGAGTGGGAAAAGGTCCAACGCGAATACCCGTCACATCTTTGGGCCATGACTTTGCCCTTACCATGTACTTTTGCGGGAGAACACCAGAATGACAGAGCCGAATTTGGACACGTTCCCACACCCGAGCCCATTTTCTCTTACACTGGATTTAACGAGCCAGCCGGCCCTTCCATTTCCTCCACCCATCAAAGCACACAGGGAGCGGGAGCAAACCAGTTCCAGCCGGGGAACTACGGCCAGTCTGGACAGAACCATCAGTCACCATACTCTTCGACCTATGCCCCAAAAGTTAGTCCCCACCACCCGCAGCCATCATTCAACCCGCCGCCTTCTCCGGGGAGCTACCCCTATGGCACTCACTCGCCATCTCCTGGCTACGCTCCTCACGGATACACCAACCTACCTCCCTATCCCTTTTCCGGGACAGCAACTCATCTACCACCGCCTCAGGCTTATCCATCACACGGACACACCACCAGCTCACAGTCCAACCCCTTCGTTTCGCCTGCAAAGCCTCCACCCCCTCCTCAAGGATATGCGCCATACAGCTACACTCCCAACCCGCAGTCCAATCCTTTCACGCCGCCCTCAAATCCTACCCATTCCCCTCAGGGATACACGCCATACAGCCCACAGTCTAATCCCTTTGCCCCGCCATCAAATCCTCCCCCTCCCCCTCAGGGTTATCCATCATACAGACACGCCACCAACTCACAGTCTAACTCCTTCGTTTCACCCTCGAATTACCCCCAAGGACAGCCGTCAATGCCATACTCTCATCCCTATACTTCGCCATCGAATCCTCCTCCTCTCCCTTCACAAAGATATTCTTATCATGGGCCTGGGCGGTGAATCGTTTCTTTTGGTCGGTATATACACATTGCCAGTGGCCAAAGGGCGAGATTAATTTCTGTATAGCACCAGAGATAGTTCACGAAGGGTGACTTGTCTTGTCAGGACAGCAGTTAACTGTTATAGAGAGAAAGATTGCAATTTAAGGTGTACTTATCTTAATCATTTTTCGGCACTGTTTTGTATCTGCATTAATTACATGGGGTGACGATAACGCCGAATTGTTGGAGAACACAGAGCGCGACGACGGCGCAGTGGTAAGATGCTTGCTATTCAATTCAATTTCCCACCCCAAAGAGTGGCACTTGACGACAGGGAAGGAACCCTCCCGAGACGTCCAGGGAGTTTCCAATGATCCATATGCCAGAGGTAATAACCAGGAGTCGATCCCCCATCCCGCAGTCATTCCTTCCAGTAGATAGAAGATGCAAGGTTGGGTGGTATTAAGGTGATGCATTGAAGCCTGGCCTCCCACTTCCATGGGCAGGCCAACGGCCTTCTTATAGCTGCAGCCCTCAACCCAACATTCTGTTGAGCCGAATCCTATCTCGCAAAGTTACCATGGTCCCTTGGTTCAGGACGTGATTAACTCTCTAACTCTTGTCAGACTTTCCCTAGGCCTTGGGTTTCCTACTGGCATATATAGCCTTTCAGAGTCCCACTTCGAGATCCACCTCCTAACAATGGGTTTTGTCGATCTTGCTCCTAAATCCTCGGAGGCCCCTGAGCTACAGGCGTTGTGTTCTTGGGTATTACACTTTTAACATACGCTACCTACACGAGAAACTCTCGTTTATATCGGGCTTTATCCCCCCCCCCCCCCCTTTAGCTTCTTCTAGACTGTGTGAGAGTCCAACTTTGATTGGTCTACTGTGAATCTGTTTTGTAATACTAGTTGGACCAGCTTTTCCTCTTTAATCGCCTTCTTCCCGCCCCGCTTCGTTTTGGTGGGTGTCGTGGTGGCTACCGTTGTAGTTATTCTGATGCTCGTGTTGTAGCATACTTACTTTGGGAGGAGAGCTTGGCCACCCGATAGCAATATTTATTGGAGGACAAGGTTAAGGTAATAGTAGACTTTGTTCGTCGGAATATAGAAAAGAAGGTACTAAAGGGCGAAAGAGTACGGTATACTTAATATGGGTATATATGACCTGGCAAGCGGTTGACAAAATAATCGGGACTGCGTACCTATAGATACTTGTTTACAGGCCCAATTTACTAGCTTCAGTAGGTCACTCTAAGTACTAGCACCCTACCACCCAGTCATTTGACCCTCAACCAGCTAACAAATCCTGCATCCGCACTACCATAAAATCTACGTATCTATTAATTGTAACATATTTAATTCGGCGCCATCCTTCCATTACCAATGCCCTGAAATCCTCCTCCGTCATACTAAATTTGTAGTTTACTTTGAGAAACTGTTTAAATGCGTGCCAGCAATTTTTAATTGGTGATAGATCTAGTGCGGAGGTATGGCAGTGTGTGTGGTGCTGCATGGTGATAATGTGAGCCGAATGCTGGAGAATTGAAATAATTGCTAGAGCTTTGTTAGTGGTTGTTAGTGGCTGCCAACAGGCCACTTGCACGTGGCGTTTGCAGTCCCGATTATTTTGTCAACCGCTTGCCTGGCTAACTATTCTAGTGCCGTGAGGCATTATCTTCGGTGAAAGGCATGCCGGTATCTTATTTCAGCTCCCAGAGGTGGTCATTTTTGACACCCTGGAGCGCCGTCTTAAGATTCCAAGTCGTAGTTGAGCCCGGCTGTGGTATATCCTGGTTAGTGCCTGTATAGGGTGTGTATCTGGTGATTAGCGCTAGTGTAAACCTGTGCAAACCTGTGCAAAAGCGGCGAGGGGTTACGTGAGCCCCAGAGGTGTAATTAAGTTGTCAAGATTCGTAATAGGAAACACTACTACTCGCAATCTCAGCAATCATCCACCGCCGACGGGAAGCACTTATGGCCAAGGTGGAAGCATTACCGTTGCTCATCGGGATGCAAGCACGGGTACCGGCACAGGCACTGGTATAGGCACTGGGGTTGGTAAGAGTGGTGGTGGTGGTGGTGGTGGTGGGAGTGGCAGCACTAGCTCAGCCTGCAATAAAGGCTCCGGCTCGGGTTCAAGTGGTAGCAAGACATCAGCCAATAAGCCTGATAAGAAAGGCCATTGAAAAAGGTACGTACCTATGGGTGGACGTTGAGTGACGGACGGGGTGGTTATTATCACACGAACACGGCAGGCCCGGTGTTCATGTTGAAGGAGAGGTGGTATATGTCGTTACCAAAGTTGGGACTTTGTTGCGCGTGTGTTTGCTTTTATGGTTTATTAGACTTGGGGACATGCTTTTTTTCTTTCGGACACGGATGACCGACTGCTGGCGGTTGGGAACCGCAAGTTTCAAATACGGATAGATAGACTAGAATGCAATTATCGCTGATCAGAATGGCAATAGTTTTAAAAGTGTCTTCGAACAATAGGCACCAGTTGGATCGGTCGACTGCTCACAGTTCCTTCCTTAGACAATGCAGTGCGTCGCAGGGATGTTGGAATATTTCTAAAAAGAAGACACACATAATCATATCTGCACAGCTTTTCATGTTTGCTTTTTTTTGGCTGCTTCTCTCTCCGCCCTCTTCCAGTACTTTGGGTACCCTCGCGCAACCCTCCACTCCTCAGCCTCCTTGACGACGACCTTGGCGAGCTCCTCGCGCCAGTCCCCGTCCTGCATGTCCTGCGCCCACACAATTTCCCCGCCGAGCGCCCAGGAGATGGCACTCTCCGCGCGTGCGCCATCAGGAGCGTCAAGTATCCCAACCGCCACATCGACTGCCTCTGACCGGTCGTCGGCGGCGTAAAAGACACAGGCAGAGCAGCGGCTGCAGAAATAGCGCTGCACCTGTGGAGAGCTCGCAAAGAAGGCCAGTGTTCCCAGCCTGGGATCTCCACGTGCGGCTGCTGCTTTCAGCTCGATCGTGTCCTTTGGGAAGTTCCCATCAGTGCCGCCGCCTCCTCCTCCTCCTCCTCCTCCTCCTTCTTCCACATCGGCGGCGGTGGCGGTGGCGAAAGCGAGGTGTTTGACCAATGCAAACGTCCAGTTGAAGATATCAACGCCTGCTGACCGACGACACGAGTCACACCCATCGAGACTACCCACGGTCTTGTAGGTGACGGGGTTGACGAACCACGGCAGACCTTCTTTTTCTTCCCCCTTTTTTTCCTGTTGTGCAGCTGCAGCAAACTCGCCTCGCGATGCGCCCGCCCGCAGGACGAGATTGACTCCGCCGCAGTGGCAGCGAATGGGGATGTCTTCTCCGTCATCATTATCTCCTGGAGTCTCTTCTGCTGCTGTCGCCGAATCCGCAGCGTTTTCATCATCACTCTTGAAGAAGCTGGTAACAGGCGGCCAGTGGTCTGGGAACTTGATCTCCTCGCTCTCGTTGCGCCGACCCAGCCAACGCCGAGCAACGGGTTGCGTCCCTTTATCGTCCTCGTCGGTCTGCCGGCGCAGCCAGCACGCCGCGCCGCCGTCACGAGTGTCCCCGATGCAGATGTGGTCCTTGAACCTCACCAGCTGCGGGATTTTCTCTCTTTCCTTTTGTCCGTCATCCCCCGTTACGACGCCATCATCTCCCACTGCAACAACAACCGGGTCCCTCAGTACACCCGTAAAAACACCATACGTGACCTTATCCTCCTCCTCATGCTGTTCAAAAAACATGGGACTCGAACAGGTTCCGCAAAAGAGGAGAGTCACGCTGCTGGGAAAGAGCTCATACCGCTTCAACTGCGCGAACTCGGCAGCGGTGGTGGCATCGGATGGCCACGCCGCGTCGGCAGAGTACAGTGCCCCCGTGACGTGGCGGCACGAGTCGCAGTGGCAGTACGCTGCGCTCAGGGGCAGGGCGGAGGGCGGGACACGCGCGGTGAAGGTATGAGCCTTGCAGAGACATTGCGCGGTGATTTCAATCATTTTGTCTCTTCCTTTTTGTCTTTTTTCTTGGTTTTGAGGTTTGAAGTTGACGTTGTTGAATGTTCAGAAGGGTTCTGAGCCTTAATGTCGAAATATATGTGGCCGGGGTTTTGTATCACAAGGAAGAATGAATATGTGCCAGTCGAAGCTGAGAGGGTTTTCATATGGCTTGTGCGGACTTGGTTTGAATAAGAAGTGGAGTTTTAGGGGGGAATGAGTAAAAGAAGGAAGAAGGAATGGTTCATTTAAACCGGTGAGATACATGGAGGAAGGAAGGCATGACGTTGACTTGTCATGCGGTGCAATGTTGATCCTTCCTGCACTTATCCGCATGTGGCAGGTGTGATACTGAATCCAGAATTAGAAACATTCTGCTTGGTTCTTCAAATTCATCTTCTATTTTCAATGTCAACTTATAATAGATGTTTCTTAGCTGGACTGAAAAAGAAAATCCAATCATATCTTAACGTTCCAGGTGGTAGATTTAAGTTTCCTATCACAATGAGCCTTTCCAATTCCTTAGTCCTTGGACCAATATGGAGGGGCCAACGACGTTCAATTAAACTCGGGCCCAAAATGAAGGCCAAGACGTCAATTTAAACAGTCTGCGCCGCGCCGCTGACGATGAGACCGACCTCAAAGTCCCTTCGCGGCGTTAAACCACAGTGTTCACGCACTGTGCGGTCTCGCCGCAAACAAACTTGAGCCTGATATTCAATCTCGCCTCGGCCCGCTCCTTATTATACGCCTCACGAAGCGGCCCGTCTTTTTGAATCATAAATACAATAACTCAATATAATTTCCAGCAAAGCCACCTATTTGAATACTCGATGATACTATAATCTGCAAGATAATATCTTCAGCGAACTGGATTCAAGATCATGCACTCGAGCCTAAGTAGGTCACCATATGAAACTCTCATGTCAAGCAATGCTAACCATAATCCAATTCCCGGAGAGAGGAGCGTTAAATAGTTGTATTGTCCAAGGTCGATCCCTGTTGTACAATCTCCAAGGGTTCTTCTTTTCGTGTGTCGCAGATCGTCCCATATCTTTAGCGTGAATCTTTTTTGGGTTAAATGTAAAGTCATTAATGTTCCAAGAGAAGATGAATTTTCCGTCTCGTGGTACTTTGTCAACCACGTCGCTTACGTTATACGCTATGGTCGACCTCTTCTCAACTACCGTATTTTATATCATTAGGGACCAGCTTTGTGGACTGCCAGCTTTGCATTAATTGCGTTAATAATTACCATAACGGGATTCCTTCCCGTTTTTTTGTCTTGACGTGTCCAAACCGCTCACTCTGTTATTACGTTTTAGACTAGTTTCCTTGCTCCAATACGCCAATACTCATCTACCTATGATACATAAACAAAAAAAAGAATGCAGTATGAAAAATGCCCATGGACCAATTAACTCCCGAAACCACGCATCGTCAGAGCCCAATGCTATTCCAAGCCTACTAAACTCACTCGTACGATTTTCCTCGTTCCATCTAAGCCATGCTTCCACGTACTTGCCCCTTTTCTGAGTCTCGTATCCACGTTAGGCCACACGATCGCTGTTCCGCCCAATCGTACTGGGGCTAGTGAGACCCTCGTCAGCTCCGTCGTCCCTCAAGAGCTTCCGCCTCGCCGCCTGTTCCTCGTCTTCGTCATCGCTCATCAGCCCCTCAAGTTCAAATTCGCCAGCATCATGCAGCTGGCCTTCTTCCTCTGCCCGCGCGCTGGGTCGAGCCTGGCCATTGGCAGTTGTCTTGAAGGGCGTCGCGCTCGTGGACGAGTCATAGACGTGGATGAGCATGTTGACGAACAAGAAGACGATAAAGGCCAGACTGAAGAGGATTAGGATATAGGCAACGTGGTCGAGACCAGACGCGGCCACAAAAGCCATCTGCTCCTCGGTGGCGCCCATGAACAGGAAACCCGAAGCATAGAGTAGCTGAGAGTGGTGTGTTAGTACAAGGATTTTGCGAGGTAAAGGGTGGTCTTACAAAGCAAGGGATGAACTGGAAGCTGTTCGATTCAGTGCCATCCTCGGAAAGGCCAGGCTTGTCCCGCAGAACAAACGAGATCTCGATGATGCGGGTCACGCCGACGGCCATTAGGGTATATCCGAAAACCTTGTGTGTCATGGCGCTGATGGGCATTGTTTGAGGGTGTGCAGACATGGCCCAGCCCGTCATCAAGATGACAAAGCCGGGGATAAAGTTGCGCTTGGGGGCGCCATCTCTGCCCTTGCTCAGCCAGATTCCGGCCAGTCCTGCGCACCACCAGATAACACCCATCGTTGTGTGTTGCCAGTCATTTCTCACCCAGGCGGTGCCCCATCGGTGCTCGGTGAACGTATTGACACAGCCCCAAGCCGCAATCACCACGCTGTCGAAAAACTCCTGACTGCGACCAGTGCGCTTCAGCCAGAGCTGGCCGACTAGCAGCAAGAGCGTCAACAGTATACCGTAGGCAATGAAGGCGCTGCCCATGATAAAGTGCGCCAGGCACTGGCCGAGGTGGTCGTCCTGGCAGAAGCCCAGCGCAGTGATCCCGCCAAACAACATCTGTGCCCACGAGACGACGGGGAACGCCTTGCCATTGACGCTGTGCAGGATGCGGACGACGCGACGGATGCGACCGTGGATGCCTTTCTCGAGGTGGAGCTTAAGGTAGACGCCAAAGACGATCTGCGCGAGCATGAGGAAGAAGACGGTGTTGCCGAATTTCGCGTGGACGTTGGACGAGAACTGCCTTCCGCCGTGCAGGTGGCCGAGGGCGTAGCCTAGGAAGGCGATGAGGGTTGCAAGAACCTGGAGCGGGACGTGCCACCGGCTTTTGACAATCTGTATTGTCGAGGCCCATGGAGGCCGTCTGTTAGCCATGTATTCCTGCCGCCAGGGCAGGCATGACATGATAGGTAGCTACGTACCCCGAGAACCATTCCCAGAGGGAACAGAATGCCAAACGCCAGGATTTGCACAAAAATATGAGCCCATAGTGTCGTATCCTGTAAAGGGTCCATCAGTCAGCATCTGGGAAGTCTTTGTTCTCGTTTCGCCCCGTCCAGCGCCCGAGAGCCCACGCTAGGAAGACATACAATGGGGTCTTTCGAGATGACATCCCCCGACGGGATATTGTCCTCGTCGTGTTCGTGACCTGACGCCATCGGAATGAATGCGACGGCGGCCAAAGCTATAGTTGTTGTCGAAGAGGAGAGCAATTGGGGGACGAGGCGGCGCAACGGCGAGGCGACATCGCTCCGGCGTATCGAGGGGAGAGTCATGTCGGGTTTCGAGTCGCGCAAGCAATGCCCCTGGGGCGAGGCGAACGGCGCTGGGCGTGGCAGTGGAACTGCGTCGGGCGTGTCAAGATGGATAGGTGTTGGTGACGCCGAGTGACGCAACGGTTGGTCGAGTTGCGCAAGAGACAGAGAGAGAGAGAGAGAGAGAGAGAGGACAGCAGCACAATCGAATGTCTGCCGAAAGAATGGGCCCGAAGGGCGAACAAAATAGCCAGAAATGAGTGAAGGTCGGGGGTGGGCAGGGATGCGATCTGGCTCGGCCTGTTCGGAGATCGAGAACAGCTGGGTTAATGGATCTGATCTGCGCTTCAGACGGTTGGCACTCTGAGGCAGTCCCGCCACCTGGCCCGTCTCCATTTCCGGGTGCTTAGGTGAGCGGTTTTGGAATCGTCTTCCATGATTGGCCAGTTGCCAACAATGGCGGGGTTCTTTCTCTATGAGAGGTACCTCGTTCGGCTGGGCGTAGGGGTGTTCAAAGTTGAAACTCGACGGTCAATGTGATGGAAGAAAAGTTGTCCAAATATTTATGAAAGGAGTCTGAAATCCCAGATTATCCTTCAAGGTTCTCAGTCCCATGCTGAACAGCGAGGTCACCCTCTTCGATTGTTGAATTTTCGCCCCAACACATGGGATGCATCAATCCGCCCCACCATATAAAACGGCTGCTTAGAAGTCACTCCCCTAACCCTGGATTGCATTCCGCGTTTATTATCTTACCCCTTTTCGACACACGCTCAGTCCATGGCAACACTTCAACGTAACACAATCAATTATCTCGAATACGTAACAATCTTCATAGCACATCTCTTCTTGAATCATTCAGGTCAGGCCTTACTTTCCCTCAGCCGCAACCTTCATATCCTGTATCCACTCCTGGCGCATCTCCTCTGCAAATACATCATCCGTTAGCACCTTCCAGCCCACCAACGCCATACCCCTCCCACACTCCAGGGCGCGCTCATACGCCTCTTCGGTCCCCGCCGCCGCAGCGAACCCCTTGGTGTGGTTTGCCTCGCCGTCCTTGGTGCCGATCCCAAACGCCCCGTGGAAGCCGGGACACTCGTAGCAGACATCGCCCATATCGGTGCTGCCCGCGAGGAAGTCCCGCGGCTCGTCATATGCCACGGTGCCCTGCGGCATGACGTCGAGATAGGCCTTGCACAGCGCGTGGCTAGGGCGCACGTCGGCATACGAGTTCAGGGCCTCGCTCCGCACCTCGCAGCCCGTCGCGATGGCGGCGCCCTCAAAGCACTTGAGCACGCGCTGCCACAGCCGCTCGGCGCCGGCGCGCGTCACGCTGCGCACGTAGTACTCGACGCAGCAGTTGGCGGGCGTGACGTTGGGGCGGTCACCAGCGGAGCGGAACACGCCGTGGATGCGCTCGTATGGGTGCATCTGCTGGCGCAGCATGCTGATGGCGTTGTAGGAAAGGCAGACGGCATCGAGCGCGTTGACTCCGTCCCAGGGCGCGATGGCGGCGTGCGACTCGCGGCCTGTGAAGTACACGCGCATCTTGACGTTGGCCAACATGCGCACGTATGACACGCCCCGGATCGGGCCCGACAGCGTGTGGCCTGGGCCCGGATGCACCATCAAGCACGCGGCAGCGTCTTTGTAGGCACCCGCGGCGATCATCTTGAGCTTGCCGCCGCCGCCCTCCTCGGCGGGCGTGCCCAAAAGGCGAACGCGGCCCGGGAGGCCCGACGCCTTGAGGGCAGCAGCCACGCCGAGGAAGGAAGCGAACGACGACGACGCGATCAGATTGTGTCCGCAGGCGTGGCCGATGCCGGGAAGGGCGTCGTACTCGGCATTGAAGATGAGCAGACGACCGCCAGTGCCGACCTCGGCCGAGAAGGCAGTCTCGAGCCCAAAGGCGTGGGGTGTCACCTCGAAGCCCAGGGACCGGAGGATCGAGACAAAGGCATCGTGCGCCTTGTATTCCTCGTAGGCTAGCTCGGGGTTTTCGTGGACCTGCTTGTTGATGGAGGCGATCTCGGGGTTGCGAGCGAGGATCTCGGCTTCAATGGCCTGGGCCCAATCTTGTGCCATTCTGATGTCGTCTCGTGAGTTTTGCTGATAATGGCGAGCGAGGTTCCAGGGGATACAAGTGAGTCTCTTGGGAGTCTAATGATGCGTCTACTGTATCTGTGTCGGCTTGAGACTGGAGTCTTTATATACCTAATTAACTGATGACCCCAAAGACAGCCCAAGAGTGAGTTTGCCTTCGTCGGTTGGCCTGTCCAATCGCACACTTGGGCTTCAAGGACGTCGTTAGTGGCCCGTTTGTGGGGCAGAATCCAGTGATTGGAAGGCTGAAAATGCAAGATGCGATTGGAAACCATCGGCCGAGGGCTAGCTGGTGGTGTGCTGGTCTCGAGGAAGGAGCTCTCGCTGTTTGCCCCGCAACCCCGCCTCTGCTGGTACTTTTTCAAGTCTCTCTTCGCGATTGGCAAAATGCGTTGGCCAGTGCCAACATCTCTTTCCATGAGCTATTTCATTTTCGCCATTTGCAGCATATCCATTGGTCTCCTCGTCTTCTTGTTATTTTGCTCACATTACAAGGGCGCTGCTCACCAGAAGAAGTCTGGGCTCGCCAGTTTATAGTTTGACTGTCGACCTTGGAAATAGTATTGCACTTGCTTCACACCTCGAAAGCAAGCAGCAAACGGCATTCTAATGCAAAAGGTATCACCATCATAACCAACCCAATCCCTTGCCCCTTACAAAAGAAAAGAAAAAGGAAAGGAAGAAAAAAAAAAAGGGGGGGGGGGGGGGGGGGGGGTAACAAAAAAAAAAAAAAAAAAGATTTAATAAAAAAAAAAAAAAAAAAATGCCGGTTAAAACAATAAGGTTAAATAAAAAAAACCGGCCCCGAGAAAAAAACGCACCCCCCAGGGAAAAAAGGGGGAATTGTTAAAAATAAAAAAAACATAACGACCCCCTTTTCCAACAAAAA